>CM067299.1:56758629-56820430 GCA_034231615.1 Meghimatium bilineatum
TTAAAACCTGACTCAAGTTCGAATTTACTTCAAAATTACTGGTAAGTCGAATCCTAAACATACCAGGAACAGCCAATTTAAAAAGGAAAAGTGTTTTCGCAATCTATAACAGTCGATGTTCTTCATCCGGTGTGACCGGTTACTCCAGTTTACTACTTCCGTTTCACCCCTCTTATTACAGTCAAATAATTGAATGGTGATGCTTTGAGCTTCATGTCTGATCTGTCGATTTATTCTAGAATTGATCAGAAAATAAAGCTGATAGATTTTATTTAAATGTTCAAATTTACAAGTGTGCGTTTTAAATGTCGTTTGTATCCCAAGAAGTTCCTGCTTCATTTTATTGTGTTATATTCTTGCCATTATCTGTGTAATGTTGCAGTCAAACTATTTTTATTTTGTTCACGAGGTCTGCTTCGGTAGGGGTAGTGATCTCCTATTTAAAAGCGTGATTTTTTTTGGGAGTTTCCTGAGGATTATGACTTAAAACTTTGGAGTTTAGTCCACTCAACTCGTAGAAAATGGTCTGTGGTTCTGTTGAGATTGACAAAGTAGGAGTACGTAATGGGAGACTCAAGTATAATGACGTCAATACTCTACTTTTATAAAACTCTGGGAGCATCCGGTAATATAATCTTAAATCATTCGCCCGTTGACCAGCAGACTCGGGCTTCAAACGTACTCGGTATTTGAAAACAAAATTACTCCTGTGATTCATCGATCCACCAGAGAGTAAGGTACCGAGTCTTAGGCTCTGGGAAGCTCGAGGAATGGCGCCATAACTACTGACCAATTGCGGTATGCGACGATAATCAATCGATATCTGGGCAACTACTAGCTAAGCAGCTGAACACTTATGGGAAGCCATATGCTATGTCGCTGGTTCATAATTCATATAATATTTGCATTGAATGTTTTTTTTCATTTATAAACATTAAGATATATATCATCAGCAAATGACATTGGCGTAGATGGTCATGCATCTCCATAGCTTCAAAACACTAGTATTGAGAATCTGCGTCATCTTTGAACTCTTCCATGTCATTTTATCAGACTTTCCTCAATCTTTAGTTACCCATGTCTCTTATGTCTGGGATTATACGTGATGCTACAATGTTTCCTGTAATATCTCACATCAAAATAACTTTTAGTTTTCATTCTCAAACTCCCGCTCTGTCTCTCTTGTAACAGAACAATGGTCCTACTAGATTTCCGGAAAGATATAGTCCAGAGCGGAAATGCTTTGTTTTGCTGCTTTATTTTGCCAATGGTTCAGGACATCTATCTTCACAGTGAGAGGACTACTGCTTATTTATGATGCTGATAAGAAGTGTTCTATGTACATTGCCCTGGTGTAGCATCATCGCAATGATTTTCTTAGCTCTCCTTGTTAATCTGCACTGATGTATAATTGTCTTGAGATTATTGCCCACAAAACAAGTAAACACAGACTTACTAATTTTACTTGAGATTTATGAATTTCATCGGGTTTTCAATTAAACTGATAATTATTGTTCAGATATCAACCGGCTGCTATGTCGATCCATCTTAACGAAATTGGTACCAGCTCTTCTGAGAAAGTAAAGAAGCAGGCGTGATGCTCAACAGCATTACTTCCGGGGCTTCGCCTATGCTACAATGTTCGTGCCCTGTTGTGTAGATTTTCCTCTATAAAAATAGATCACAGAAAGTAACTATTAACTGAAAGTTTCAATAATTATGCTTCTACAATATCAAATTACAATCTAAAAACATATATTTTGACATCAAGACAGCCTCGTTTTCATCAGATACGTGACCATGATCTTCACGATACTATACAATGAACTTGCTTTAGTTTCCGCTCAAATGTTTGTGCCAGTAATTGATTAATTCTCTATCTCCCTGGTAACATTCATAATTCTTGACAATGCAGAAAAAAATCTGGAATGTTTCCAATCATATACTAACAATTACTTTACTTGGGGATGAAGGACAACAGAGTGACATGTTTGCCCAAGTAACGGACGCTGAAATACGAGCGGAATATATCCAATGATAAATGGTAGAATATGCAAATGAGGGGTAAATATTATTATTTTCGATCTATGTGCAGACTGGAAATAAATTACATGGGTTGCCCATAAATCAATGTAAGGCGTGAGGTGGCCATAAATCAATGTAAGGCATGAGATAGCCATAAATCAATGTAAAAGTGGGGGGGGGGGGTGACCATACATCAATGGAAGACAATTCGTTGATAGGAAGAGTCGCATCAGGAATTCATAAAATACAGATTCAAGTGTTAATATCTCCTGTTGTCTCAGAAGGGAAGGGATGAAATCAAACGATGAGCTAGGGAAGGAAATAACCTTAACACAACTAGATAAGAGCTAGACTGAAACGTGGTAGAGATGATACAACCCGCATACTGAACACCTGACGAAGAACAACGAAGACATTAGATTATATGACACTTTCTAGGTGCAGTTGAAGAACAACATTTGCGTACATATGTTCCATAGGAAACTGAAAGATAATAATACTAGCAATCATTACTATTTAAATTTCGGACTTTAAGTCTTTCAAAATGAGGACATCGGCAACAAAACACAAACACTGCAGCACGGGCGATGTACCTTAATGTAAGTTTATAGATTTGTGTAGCAGCACTGAGTCATTTTTTTTAAAACGTTGTCTATTACGAACTTTGAACAGCCATTGTCGGAGTATTCTTATGGATGTATAATATGATATGATATATATGTACAAGTGTGGAGTTTCATACAAGATGATTGTTTTCGCACTAGATTGGAAACGCCAGTTTCAGATAGTAATAACAATTTGACAGCGCTTGTATGTAATCAGCAATGGCTGCGCATAATATAAAACGCACTATGAGCATTTGAATCGAGAAGACATTCTTGATTAGAAACCAGCATCAAGGCACTGGGGACATCTTTCCAAGTGCACAGCTTACGCGCTCACTAGCATCAAGGTACTGGGGACATCTTTCCAAGTGCACAGCTTACGCGCTCACTAGCATCAAGGTACTGGGGACATCTCAACAAGTGCACAGCTTGGAAGCTCACTAGCCCTATATGCAGTGGGGAAATCTCTACAAGTGCACAGCTTGCAAGCTCACTAGCCATATATGCAGTGGGGACATCTCTACAAGTGCACAGCTTGGAAGCTCACTAGCCATATATACACTGGGAACATCCCTACAAGTGCAGAGCTTGCAAGCTCACTAGCCCTATATGCACTGGGGACATCCCTACAAGTGCAGAGCTTGCAAGCTCACTAGCAGTCATATATGCACGTCCATTGTTAAAAGTCGCCGCTCTGATGTAGTGTCTCAAATATACCCAGATGTCATGGTGACTGGATTATCAGAACCGCAATTTACACTTATTTTGCTGGTTAGAAGCTCTGATTTAATCTAATTGGACTAAAGTCTGCGGCTGAAAGTGACGTATCTCACTATAAGAAGTACTTTAACAAAATTATTTAATGAACGAAACTAAGTTTCTTACTCGCCCGCAGACTAGGGGACCTTAGTTGACGAGTTCACTTATCTTGCACGCAGACCAGCGGACCTTAGTTTACGAATTCACTTGTCTAACACGCAGACCATGTGACTTTGGTTACGAGTTCACTTGCCATTCGTAGTTACAAAACAATTAACTCCCCTGGTCCACCAAGTCACCAGGAAATGAGCATCATAACTCTGGTGTACGGTAGAGAAATGTTACAATATCAACTGGGTATGTGAAGATTTAAGGCAATTTCTAATTAACCACTAGCTAGGCAGTAGAAACACCTAAGGAAAAACAATGTGCCCTGACGTTGATTAAAAACTCAATTGCTTTTCCAGCTTATATTTCAGTGGTCACATGCCCGTTGTTGGCTGTGAGTTCTTTGAAATATATATAGAGGACGCCATTTCTCCCCAATTCATGGTCATTACAATTCCCATCATTTTTGACGATACTTAAGATTCTAATTATAACATATTTATCGCTAGACAAGTATCTCATGATAACAAATTTATCGTTACATAAGTTTCTCAAAATAACACATTTATTGCTCTTCAAGTTTCTCATTATAGCCTATTTATAGCCAGTCAAGTTTATCGTTGCAACACATTTATCGTTAGTAAATTTCTCATTGTAATACATCTGTTTCTCGTCAAGTTTATAATTGTAGAATATTTATTGTTGCTCAGGTTTATCATTATAACTCAATTATTGCTAGTCAAATTTATCACTGTAGCAGATTTATAACTAGTTAAGTATTGCCGAAATTGGATGTGCTGCGCCTACAAGGTGCATAATAGTGAAACAACGTAACTACGTTCCCGGCGGAAATCGCCGTGCTGAATATCCGTGCTGATTGCTATGGAGCGAACATAAAATAAACAAAGAAACTAGTCAGTGTATCAGTCAGTGTATCAGTCAGTGTATCAGTCAGTGTATCAGTCAGTGTATCAGTCAGTGTATCAGTCAGTGTATCAGTCAGTGTATCATTGTAATACATTTATCGCTAGTCATGTTTATCAATGTAGCATATTTATTGTTGGTAAGGTTTATCATTATAACACACTTACTGCTGGTCAAATTTATCATTGTAGCACATTTATCACTAGTCAGTGCAAGTGCATCAATGTAGCACACTTATAACTAGTAAAATTATCATTGTAGCGCATTTATCAGTAGTCAAGTTTAATCATTATACCACATGTATCTTTCGTCAAGTTTATCATTGTAACATATTTATTACTGATCAAGTTTATTATTCTAAAACTGTTAACACTAGGAAAATTTTAAATTATAACACCTTTATAGCTGGTAGTGGAGCACAACACAGAATTTCTAAGATGGCGGTCTTAGAACCCTGGGATATTGTGTTCAAACCACGACTGGGACTGGAGTTTTGTCTTTTGGAGGTAAAATTAAAATCCTTCATGTACATGATGTGATGACTATTATAAAAGGTTTCATGAAATCAGCAGAAAAACAATCAGCAGTTAAATCACAGGTCGAGATTCAAAATAAGAAAGAAATCATTAATCTATTTATTCTCTGAAATCTTGGCTTAGACATCTCTTTTCACACATAATAAACTTTCTCTCTTGTTATTTAGTTAGTATCCATGTATGACATTGATAACACAATGTTGGTATGAGGATTGTAATTTTTATTTGCCGTTTGGTTACACCGGGATAGATTCTGTTTTTCAAAATTGGCGAAAATTTATAATTAACGTAGTTGATTTTTCGAATTCTTGTCTCAATCTCACTTCCATTCTTCCGTCATCTGTAAAAAATGCTCTCAAAATATTTAAATTTCATTAAATTTCAGTAAAATTAAGTATTTACGTTTCAGTAAATTTCAGTAATGTATGAAGCAAACTTCGTTGAGTAGGTTATGTGTTCTTGCAGCTCTTCACTTCAAATGTGGAGTAATAACTGATCATCATAATAACTGATAACAAAGAGTAGTTCAGTTAGATCATTTGGATGGTAAGCGTTTGGCTATGCTTTGACTGCGTTGGTAATATTATCCATATAAATAATAAATAATATTGGTGGTAAGATACACATCCGTCACTGAAAACCACTGTGTAAGTCAAAGCGCTGAATTTACAATCTGCAAATTACGTGAATTAATTCATCATGTACTGAAAGACTATGTACTTGTGGGCAGGTCCTGTGATCTCACTTCAGCGAATTCAAACTGCTGAATATTTAGATGCATCAATTACAGTTGAACATTGTCGAGGTTTTTCATGATTACGAAAATATTATTGAATTATATTTAATTAATTTAAATATCTGCACGCCAACTACAACGGCTTTATTAAGCTAACGCCCCACAACTTCAAATATAACAATTGTAATCCAACATTTATTTAAGGACATTCAATCATTTTTACTCTTTAATCACTGTTTTGTCCTTATGTTTGATGCCTCTTTTTCACATTTTTTCGTATATCTGGCTAAAATGTTTTTGCAGTTCCGACTTCATCAGGGATGACACGTGTTCATCGGTCAGCCAGTGTTCTCTGAGAAGTTGCTGTTAATTTCATGAAGGAAAATAACTGTTTACACACATAGGTGGGACCGAACATTAAATGAGACAATTGCAGTATCCTTAGTGCTGGCCACACATGTGCGTGCAAAGGCCAAATGTGGCCCGCGTGCCGCACGTTTAACATACCTGGTCTAGTCAATGACTGACCACAACCTTTCTAGATCGGTGTCGCATATCAGATTTCCTCGTATTGATGGTGCCATTGCTTCTGTGTGGCTGGATGAAAAATTGGAGTAGATCTATTTAAAACCACGAATAATGAGTTAATTCGATACCCGAGTCTGGTGGTCGGCTGACGAGTGATTTAACACTACACTTTACCTCCTCTGAGTAGGTTTCTTCTCAAAGCAATGCAACACCAGAAAGTGGTATGAAATCAAGTTATGGAGATGTCACTCCATTTCGCAATGGGTTACAAGAGCTCTGTTGCTCGTAAATACTGGGGATCAATATAAAATAACACTACCCCAGCGAAGCTCCTACATTTGGTGATATATGAGTCTGTAACCATGAAAATGGAATGGCAATGGCAAACTACCGTAGGTATTTATATTGCCTAGAAAATCACTACAGCCAAAAAATTCAGGGTTGATGGCTATGTCCTGATGATAGATTTAGTAAATCTATCATGTTGCCCTCCACTGTGATATCAGATGTTTGCATAGCTTTAAAAGATGCTGACACAAAGATGCACTAGGGCCCATTAAACAGCTGTTACACACACGTCAATCACAACTGGTCAGTGGGTGGCGAAATTGTCTACCAAGTATACCACAGTGTTGGTGCATGTATGAAAGCTGCAGACCGGGCACACTTACATAGAAGACGGTTTGGTGAGGGAGATCAAATGTAAATACAATACTCTAACTCAGTAAGACAATCTATTTATGAGAAGAACACCCAAACAAAAATTGGTCAAAGTCCAGCGAAGTTACCAGCTTTTATTCCGAGGAGTAATTCTGTTCTTACCTTTATCCTTCTAAACCAAGTAACAGAAAAAAAACAGGGGGTATAATTCGATAATAACATTTTCATTTAGAGATAAATGATTTTATCCCTTTATACATCTAAAAAATGAGAAGCATTGCGAAAACAGATTAGTCGGGTCATTGGCGAAAATAATACAGCAACACAACACATTTGTATTCTCTAGATTACCTGGACATTTAGTGGACCATTGTCTTCCTACAAGAGAGAATCAGCGGGAGTTTGAGAAAGAACGCTAAAGAAGATGAAGCAATGAAACTAGGAGTGAGGTCTACGAAGAGTGAAGTATTCGAAAAGTGAGGTCTACGAAGAGTGAAGTATTCGAAAAGTGAGGTCTACGAAGAGAGAAGTATTCGGAAAAAATATCGGAGGTCCTGACAGCACGGTTATTTATATTGCGACGTCCGTATTTTTGATAATCATTAACTCCAATATATACCATAATGGCTCACATCTGTTGTTGAAAATAGGGTATCTCATCACAATAGGTACACATTGCATGACTAATTCAATTATGAAGATATAACCCTGAAAAAAAGAGAGGAAGAGAGCGGGAGAGAAAATAGAGAGCGGAGTTAGAGGAATGACGTAAGAAAGTGGATAGTGCGAGGGAGGATAGAGAAGGGACGAAAAAATAGAAGAAGCGTAAGGGCAGGGAGAAAACAAAGAACATGAGAGTAATAAAAGCGATAATCTCGTTGAAGGAAGTAAGGAAGGGGATCTTCTTCTTCTCGTTCGCAGTTTGATATTTCTATACATCAAATCCGAATATAAAAATAAATGTTGCTTTATTTGAAAGCTCCTAATTGCTCTCATATAGCTTTCTGTGTTCCTCCCTTAACTAGTTTAGTGTAATGTAGTCTTGTAGTAAATGTTCCGACGTCTGTGCTCTGTGCTGCCTGCCCACATGGGCATAGAGGTGATGCAACCAGTCTTAATCTATTTAAGTGGCTAGTAAGTCTGTTATGTTTTTTCCCCATGAGGACGATGATAACCTGCTCACCTCTGTCAAGATAGTGATAGTTGTCTCAATGGTGGTCGACTTTCGTAATAGTTTTGATGAAAGTCACCTGTTCCTGGTAAGTGATTTTGTGGTGTTTTGTTCCTGTAGTGTTCCATCTATTCCAGCACATCTGCCCCTTCATTTCCTGGTATGCAACTGTGGTGTGGTATCCACTGTAGTACTACCTTTCTTTGGATGCTCATTTCTCTTATGACTTCCTTCTTGTCTGGCAGTTTATCGCTGTCGATGACTTGTAGGACAGACATTGCATAAGTAAGAAACACCACCTGTGCGTTGTGTTTTTAATTATTTATGCAGCAATTCTTATGGCCTTTACGTCTGCAGAGGAGTCATAGCAGAAGATTCCAGTTGGTGAACATCTGGGTTCATTTTCTTTTTCTTGATATTTTATGTAAACTCCAGCATGTCCATTCTTCACTGCTCTGGTTGCTGATCCATTAGTATATACTAGTATCCATGCTTCTCTGGGGTACATAACTTCAATACATGCTGCATACAATTGTTTTCTTTTGGAGAGTATTCAGTTCTCTCAGATTGTAGCTGTTGTGGTTATGATAATGAGAAAATGATATTGCTCCCACAGAAGTGGGAAAAAAATGAAGGGGTTGGGAACAAACAAATAAGAAAAGAGAGTAAGTTGTGTAAAAAAAGATGAGATAAATGTAAGAAAACAATTGCATGGATTGGTGGAGAAATTGCAAGGAGTAATAGAAAGAATTGTAAGGAGTTATGGCTAAAATAGAAAGAAATTACTGAATAATTTGGAAATCAAGAGGGAAAGAAGATATTGAAATAAATGCAAGTAATGAAAGACGAGAGATGTATAAGTGGTTAAGATGATGCCTGTAAATATTGCATTAATATGTAGTCACTGACCAAGTCACAATGATGTTATCACTAACCAAGTCACAATGATGTTATCACTAACCAAGTCACAATGATGTTATCACTGACCAAGTCACAATGATGTTATCACTAACCAAGTCACAATAATGTTATCACTAACCAAGTCACAATGATGTCACTAAATCAAAATGATGTTGTCACTGACTAAATCACAGTAATGTTGTCACAAAGTAACAATATTTTTCTGAAATTATAAATACATAATGCAGAAAAAAGGCTCGGATTTTAAAAAAAGTTGCAATTTTATTTGAATACGAACATATGACAAACAGTATCAATGTATCTGTCTGTATATTTGATAAAAACTGTACAATATTCATCACATACCCGTAACATACAAGCTTGTCTACCCAGTACTGACCATTGGTAAGATTGAAGAAAAAGATATTAAAACCATTTACAAAGGTATTCTCATCAGTAAAGACTTGGTATTTAATCAGAAAGGGCATTTTCATATATCTACATCTCAATTACACATCCAGAGACTCTCACATCTTGTACAAGAAAGTACACACTCAAAGAATCTCCATTTATATACATCTTATTTACACTTAAGTATCCACATACAAAATCTCTTTATGCACACTTGAATACCTTAAATAGAATCTCCATTTATACACACTTTATACCCTGAAATACAATCTTTACTTATGCACACTTGAATACGTCAAATAGAGTCTCCATTTATACACATTTAATACCCTGAAATAGAATATCCCTTTATGCACACTTGTATATAAACAGAATCTCCCCTTGTGCACCCTTAAATACCCGCATATAAAAGGCTCTTCGTCCTTGTGTTGTCGAGGACCGAAAGGGGGAACAAATTAGGAACACTGTTTACTATACATGCATTATGTAAGAGGTGACAAAGGTGGTTATAAGGAGAGTTGGCTGTCCCATGATATATGAGTGACGAGTGTAATTACTATAAACGAGAGGTATAATGAATCAGAACAGGAAGCGTCAACCGACGCACGAAACAGTCAGTAGCCATATACTGAAGAACACACTTAAGAGGAAGGAGATGGGAACATTTGTGGACTTGTTCAGTGTGCCATGATAGGGATCTGACGACGAACTTCACATAAATCATTACAGCCTATCAGAAGAACCTATGACATATCACGTGATATTATTCTTAAGAATAATATAAATAATAAATAAATCCTACCAATCAGAAAGTTGAATTTATACATAAATAAAAAACGGCATTCACAAATTTTACAATAATGAATAAAAGAATAAAATAATAAAATAATACAGTAATATCTACACAAGAAAATTCAATCATATATATATATATATATATATATATATATATATAACCTGACTCTGAACTTCTATATGTAATGTTTACTTTCGTAAATAAGTGTTATTCAGTTACATATAATTCGATCACAATTGCAAGGTGTTATTCACTTCCTGTAATAATGGAAATATTAATTCACTCAATAATATTCATTCTATCATATATGATCATTCACTTACTCAACATCACTAGGCAGACAACAACATTCATCTAATAAACAACACAAATCAGAAAAGAACATTCACCCACTCAATAGTAATATCTACAAAAGAATATTCAACCATATATATATATATATATATATATATATATAATATATATATATATATATAAAACAAAGACTATGAAGATAAGAAGTACACCAGACCAGATAAATGTATCTGTCAATGTTTCAAAACTAAAGCAAGTTCAAGAGTTAAAATACCTAGGTAGCATATTTATGGAGGATGGCAAACTAAACAGAGAGATTGAAAGAAGGTGACAAAAAGCCAATGCTGTGACTTACCAGCTGTAACCAATATTTAACTCACTATCTGCAACGTGTAGAAAATACAACATGAAGATCATTACACAAATGACGGAAACTATGAAAATATGCAGAACACCGAGTCCACTAAACATACAGATAGACAATATAGGAGTAAAAGAAGTAACAGAGTTCAAATATCTCGGTAGTATCTTTACAGAAAATTGAAGCCTTGATAAAAAATAGAGATGGGATATCAAAAGGCAAATGCAGTAACTTACTGTCACCACTACTTCTTCATCCCAAGATCGAGATGGAAGGTAAAAGACAAATGATCTATAGTATATTTCTACCAGCAGTGTGTTACCAGTGCCAAACCTGGTCTCTAATCTTCACATTACAGAAAGATAGTGACAAGTGAGATGAAATCCTTGAGGAAGCTACCGGGGTCACCAGGCTTGATAGATTACGAAATAAATATATCAGGGAAAGAATAGGTATAATATCTTGTACAGATTACATAGAGAGAGAACATATCAAGTGGTTTGGCCACATTATGAAAATGCATCACAAAGGTTGCCAATACAAGCATATAACCAAATGAGATCAGGGTACAAAGCCAGAGGAAGACCACGGAAAAGAGGGATAGAAAACGTCAGGGACATCCTGAACAGACACAGTCATAGCACAGCCGAGGCCACACATCTGGCTTTAGAACACAAGTTCGAGCTCTAATCACCCCTACGTTTAACGGCATGAGTGGATCACAATCCACCTGGGGAAAGACAATAGACAATAGACCAATACTTAAACACCCATCAATCTGCATGGCTACAAAACGACAATTGATAAACAGTATTTTTATACCAATTCTGTCTTACCAAATTCAAACATAGCGCTTGAGAAAGACGCTAGTGGAAAAAAATCACAGAGGAAAGCTATAAATGTCTCGAGAGGAGACCGCGGTGAAATGAAGACATCAGAAAAGAAGTAAAGTATATCTCAAGTCAAGACTACATTGAGATACAGAAAAACAGATGATTTGGTCACGTCACGAGTATGGAGCATGCCCAACCAGCCCTTCGTGCCTACATCAGTAGTAAACAGCTACAATGCACGAGAAGTACCAAAAAAACTAGATGGACAGAGACAATCAAAGAAACATTAAATAGACACGGGCATACCATGGCCAATGCAATTCAAATAGCCACAGACAAAAAACTCCGAATCCTCCCCCCCAACCCCACGACACTTAACGGCACAAGTGGAAATGACAATAGATAGATAGATAGATAGATAGACAGATAGATAGATAGATAGATAGATAGATTACACACAAACATTGATTTATACAATTAAAACAGCGGCTTTCACTTCAGTACAAAACAGCGGTGACAAATTCACCAACAATTACGCTGCTACATATGATCATTTTATTTTCAAACAACACACATTAGCATTCATCTCATCATACACATACATTCACTCATTCAAAAAAAAAAAATCACCGTAGCTGACCACACACATTCATTCATTCAACAAAAATCATTCCATCACACACATGCATTCAGCAAGCGTCATCCAATCAAACACTTACATTCACTCATTCAACAAAAGTAATCTCATCATACACAGAAATTAACTTGTTCAAAAACCCTCATCCTGTAACACATGCATATTAATTCACTCAATAATATTCATTATATCACTCAATATCATTCACTCACTTAACATCACTATACATCAAACAGACAACAACATTCATCAAATCAACAGCACTAATCACAAAAGAACATTCACCCATTCAACATCAATATCTACACAAGAACATTCAATCACTCAATAGAACTAACGACATGCAAACATTCATTCACTAAGCAGCAATAACAACACAAGAATATTCACTCACTCAACATCAATATCTACACAAGAAATTCAATCACTCAATAGAACTAACGACATGCAAACATTCGTCCACTCAACAGAAATAACTATGGAAGAACATTAACCTACTCAACATCATTAACTATATAAGAACATTCACCTACCTAACAAACACTAACCACACAAGAACATTTACACACTCAACATCACTAACCACACGAACATTTACCCACTTAACATCGCTAACCACACAATAACATTCATTCACTGAGCAGCAATAACAACCCAAGAACATTCGTCCACTCAACAGAAATAACTACACAATAACTTAACCTACTGAACAGAATTAACTACACAATAACTTAACCTACTGAACAGAATTAACTACACAAGAACATTCACCCACTTATCAACACTAAGCACACAAGAACATTTACCCATTCAACAACACTAACCACACGAACATTTACACACATAACAGCACTAGTCAAACAAGGACATTTACCCACTTCAAATCTCTAACAACACAAGAACATTTACCCACTTCAAATCACTAACAACACAAGAACATTTATCCACTTCAAATCACTAACAACACAAGAACATTTATCCGCTTCAATTCACTAACAACACAAGAACATTTATCCACTTCAAATCACTAACAACACAAGAATATTTACCCACTTCAAATCACTAACAACACAAGAACATTCATCCACTCAACAGCAATAATTACACACGGAAATTCACTGAACAAAATTAACCACACAAGAACATTTACCCACTCAACAGTACTAACCAACCACAAACAGTCATTCAATCAACAGCACTAACCACACATGGACATTCACCTTCACATAGGCACTTTACTGAACGTGCAATACAAAGTTTAATATTCACGCTCAAACTCCCATTCGTTTCTTTAAGTTTCCCTCTGTCGTCATTTTCCAAACGGTTACCGCTCCCACGATTTCCTGATTGTGTTTCTCTGATATAATTTTTGCTCACTGTTTGACCACTCTGACTAGAATGTATGTGGTGATGTATATTATTTTGTTGAACATCTATGGAGTTATCGTCAGGAAATCCGTTATTAATGATGTTATTATTGTTAATTATCTGTCCGTTTGTTGCATGTGATTTGCTAATCTGTTTATCGATATAGTCATTGGATGTTGTATTCCAAATCTAATTTCAGATGATGACTCCTTCCATGCAGCAGATGCAAGACCTGGGTCGTACATTTGATGCCTCTGACGTAACAAATGTGACTGTTCCAATTGTTTATTGTCTTCAGTAACAAGTTGAACAACATCTCCTTCAGCATCACTGGCATCATCAAATTCAGAATAAGATCGATGATGTATTAGATCTGTGTCAATATCTATGATGATTCGAGACTGAGAGCTGCTTCTACGGGATGATGGGTTCTTCTCTAAGGAGTGACTGAGAGAAGACAAGAGGCTGGACTTCGAGCCTGTTTTTTCTAGTGTGTCTTCCATAAGCATGTTCTTGGTTTCACTGAGAGAAAGAACAGCCGCTACACACAACAGACATGTTCCAAACATTACTGCGTACGACACGGTTGGAATGGATTCCTGTGAACGAATTAAGGGAAATACATCCAAGTTTACTTTTGCATGAGTAATAGTATCATGATACTACTGGTGAAGTAAATACTAATTATGATAATAATGATGATGATGGTAATGATTATGATGATAATAATAATAATGATGGCAATGATGATGAATTTTGATGATTCCATAACCCCGAGACGAGTTTGAAATTTGTATTGTCTAAGTCAGGTGGTGATGTTTTATATTCAGATTCAGACTGATATTTCTTTGACATTCTTTTTGATGGGGGAAATGTTTTCCAGAGCTATGGTAAATCTGAAATGACTGACTGAAGGGGGATATATAATATGGCGCAGCAACACAGATGGTGCTGCGTTGTGACCTTACAATCACGAAGCATGCTGCAGATAAAAGGGGTAATTATCTCTTAACAATACACGTCAAAACCTCCATTACCTTTTATACTAAAAGCTCAGATTAAACTGGACTATCGCTGCGGTTGAAAGTAGTGCACCTTGTCATATAAGCTATTTGTTATTATTAAAATAAAACACAAAACGTTGAAGTCATTATGACGGCAGACAAGAGGCGGAGAGAAACACAAGATGTAATAAGGCCTGTCAGGACATTGGTAAATTAACACCTTTACTAAGAAACAAAGATATTACACTAGAAACAAAGAAAGCGCTTTTCAACACCATTTTCTTTCCAACATTGTGTTATCAGTGTAAAACTTGGACATTAGATTCTAGAACAATACATAAGATTAACACCACTGAAATGAAATGTGTGAGACGTATGATTGGAGTTAGCTTGAGAGACAAAATCAGGAATGAAACACTAAGGAAACAATTAGGGATCAAGTCAACAATAGAATACATACAGAAACAACAAGTTAAATGGTACAGCCACATAACCAGACAGAAAGAGCAAAGTATTATCCAAAAAACACTTAACAAACGATACGAAAACAGTCGACCAATTGGACGTCCTCGTAAAAGGTGGATAGATAGTGTATTAGAGACACTGAAATATAACAGCGGAAGAGGCAAATAAAAGGGCAAAAGACCGTACTCACTCTCCCATCAACACCGAAAGGTACATGAGGACATAAAGAAGAAGAAAGAAGAAGAAGATGAAGTCATAGATCTTCAGCAGGCTTCTGCATAGTGAATATCATGAGGTAGGGTAACCAATAAATCTGAGAATCAATACGAAACAGCAAGTGACCAGTTAGTAGGTAGAAAGAATATCATTCCTATCAGAAAGGAACTATAACTTGAAGGTCCCATGTGCAAATTATGCTAGTTAAAAATCAATGATTGTTCAGAAATGTCTAAGTACAGAAAGCAAAGCTTGGCCAAACAATTTAATATGCAAGTTTGGTATAGGCTTCTCTAAAAAAAATACCCAACTTTGAAATTATGTATACATAGGAATCCGTAGCGCACTTACTGGCCTAAATACGTATTAAAACGTGTATGTTGTCGGTGTGAACACAAGAGAACAAATTGTCAGTTCATGCTGTCACATTATTTTATGTGTGATATATCTATTTTCTATTGCCTTTCTCCAGGTGGTTTGTGATCTACTTTTACCGTTAATCTGTGTGAAGGCGGTGATTGGAGCTCGAGCTTCTGTTCTAAGTCCAGATGTGTTACCTCGGCTGTAATATGACCATATTTGTTCAAGATGTCCCTGAAGTTTTCTATCCATCTTTTCCGTGCTCTTCGTATGGCTTTGTACGTTCTCATTTATTTGGCTATATCCTTCACGGGTAAATTGTGATGTATTCTCATAATGTCGCCAAACCACTTGATACATACACCTGCTTTTCTATGTATTCTGTGCAATGTTCTGTGCCTATTGTTTCCCTGATATCTTCATTTTGCAATCTATAAAACTTAGTGATCCCTTCGGCTTTCTCCAGGCATTTCATCTCACACGTCACAATCTTTCTAAAGGTGAAGATTAGAGAGACCAAGTTTGCCACTGGTAACTCATTGTTGGTAGGAATATACCGTAAATCATTTGTCTTTTAGCCTCCATCTCGATCTTGGGACGAAGAAGTAGTGGCGATAATTGGTATTTTACTGCATTTGCCTTTTGGCAGCTCGTCTTTATCTCTCTTTCAAGGATTTCATATTATGTGAAAATACTACCGAGATATTTGAACTCCGCTATATGTTTTATTCCTATGTTGTCTATCTGTAAGTTTAGTGGGCTCGATGTTCTGCATATTTTCATGTTTCCGTCTTTTGTGTATTAATTTTCATGTTGTATTTTATGCACATTGCGGATATTGATTTAACATGGTTCTTTAGTTGTTCTTCATTTTCTTGTATGTGGCTCTGGTTGTCTGCGAAAAGTAGTTCGTTTAGTTCATCGTTTAGCTGCTCTGAGTCATCTTTCTCTGAGTCGGTGACGTTGCCCTATGTACTTTTTGCTTAAAATATTATTCTATCTATGTATATATTGAAAAGCAAGTGTGAGAGCACGCAACCTTGACGCACTCCCGATTTTGTGTAATTTGTATGTAATATAATCTGATGTTCTTACCACACACTTGCAGTTTTTGTACAAAGCTCATATACTTTCTAACAATTGTCCATTGATAAAATACATTTCTAGAGTTTCCCAATGTATGTCTTTGTTGACTGTCAATCTATTTCTACTGATCTATACATATTACATTTAGTTCATTGTTGTTTTCTAATTGCCACAGTGTTAACAAGGCGTCTGTGCAGCTAACCCCTCTTTTAAAGCTAAATTGAGAGGGATTCAATTGTGGTTCGGCTGTGCATCTTGCACGCTGTTATATTATCTTTGCAAATATTTTCCTGGTGTGCTTTAATAGTGAGATGCCTCGGTATGTTTCGCATTCTCTTATGTTGCCCTTATTTTTCTACGATGACATGATTACTGACCTGTGCCAGTCCTCTTGAACTTCCCTTTCTTGCCACGCTACTATGAATAATCTTTGCAGTCATTTTACCCCAATATCGTTATATGCTTTAATGGCTTCGTTGGGTATGCCATCTGTGTCAGGCGATTTATTATTTTGGATGTTCCTGATAGCCATGTTTTTGACAGCCATTTCTATTTCTTGGCTTAACATTTCTGGCTCTGCGATGTCTTGGTCTTTTCCTTTATATGTATGTTGTGTAAAAATGTTAGGATTATAAATTTCTTGGAAATATTATTTCCACCTATTCTTCCTAACGTTTCCGTTAAGTAAAGGTATTCCATCACTATATTATTGCAGGTGTGTTGTCGCTATCATTTCTCATTTTCAGCAGAGTGATATCATTTATTTAAAAAAAAAAAAACACATAAAATATTATGTCGTGAGCGATTAACCACCATATTCTATGGAAAACCACGTACACACTCTTTCAAAATCAGGTATTATTTTAGAGACGCATTGAACCAATTTATAAATTGCGAAAAACAAAACACAACATTGAAAATAAAGACATTACTTTGGGGTCCTCGTATGTGATACAGTGTTTGTACACTAATGTTGAGAGAATTATGTGTGAACTACAAATAAGAGTACAAATGATTCACCTATTATTTGTGATTTCTCATACATAACATGAAATGAACAAAGCAACGATTAAATAGAACGGCTGTTTACCATATTGATAATAAATGGAGCTAGTACACCTCCCACCTTGGCAGCGGTATTGGCAGCTCCGTAGCCTAATGTCCTGCAAAACATGACATATGGAACATGAGAAATTAGAAAAAATGTTTGAAAGTTTCTAATAAGTATTTAAAATTATATATATAATGTGCGGGTTTTGTGTGAACATTTTAGAGTTACTTTAATAAAATATATTCGCTGATTGGACATCATTCAACCTATCGACTGTGTCCACCTGGTCATTAGCTTCTCGTGGTTACCTGAATTGTACTCTCCTTATTATTTATGAAAGAGGTCAAGGTCAAAACAACACTTTGGGTAATAAATTCTGACATGTTCATGCAAATTCAGTGAATCCTAATGAACATTATACTCTCTGACCATATTATTGAATGCGTATTAACACATTGACGGCCATTGAATAAATTCATTTTAAAATTCAATGTGTAAGTTTGGTTCATCTCACTATAAAACAACAATACGTCATTATTGGACACTTACTGACAATCACAAAGTGTAGTGGTCAGACAATTTAATGTGGTTAGAAGCACACTTAGTCGCCTTTGGAGGCCATTTTTAACAAACTGGGTCATTGGCAGACTGACCTCGAAATGGAAGACCTGAGTCACAATTCCTGTCGAATACTGCTTTATACGGCAGCGTCACCTCAGGAATCGATTTGCACCTGTGTCCTCCACAGTCCATTCAGTGCCAACATCTCGTCGAATTTCAGATAAAACGATCAAGAACCGGCTGCACGACGCTGGTCTTTGGGTTAGAAGACCCTACAGAAGTCCCATCCTTACGGACCAGCATCGCCAGAACCGACTGCAATGAGCGAACCAGTATTATCAATGGATCGCTGAGAATGACTGGAGACGGGTTTGGTTTTTGTTACTGTTTGAACGTTTTTCCATGGTAAGATTGAAACATTAATTCCGTAAATTAAATTTTGGTACACGTTTGAAATAATTTTGTGTTAATTTTTTTCAAATGTATATAAAGCTCGGTAATTGGACTAGTCTTATTAGGCATGTTCATACACATTGTAGTATTTTAACTCAGCTAGATGGAGTTTCGTTCCCACGGGTAATTAAAACCACAACAGAAAAAATATGGAATAAACAGCAGTACCACTGTTTCATAAATATGCGTTTAAATACTTGGTTCCTGGCACTAATAACATCATACGGACATCTTAAGAGCTCAAATGTCATTGTGTATTCCTGGTAAAGAAAATAGTTCGATTTGAGTTAGTCTTGTTATGCTGTAGATTGTAGATGACTTGCCTACCATAGACATTTCGTCATTAATAAATATAAATTTAACTTTATAAATAGAAGCAGTATTTAGTGGCTTTTTAGTGTATGCCATCGCTCCCATAAATGAGCCAGATCATGTGAAAAGTTTCCGAATAATCAATATACATTGCTGAAAATGAGAAATATGGAATGTGATCAGATTACAAAAAGTAGTCCTCACAAAATGTTCTGCATTCTATGTAAGTAAGCCAGTGAACAGGAAGTAGTGATTAATCATTCCTTTTACATGTTCTACCTAGGGGAAAGACTATATGAATGTTTGATTCAGAATTTTCTTCCCTGTTACAATATGTGAATGCTTTGCTCAGTAAAATGTGTGAATCTTTCGGGGACAATATGTGAATGTTTTATTGAAGGAAAAAAACCAATGTTTTACTCTGAGACAATATGTGAATATTTTATACATGGGAAGAATGTGTGACTACCCATAAACAAGAATATATGTATACTGTTTTCAATGACAACACTATCATGTACCTTATAACTGTAGGGTAGACTTCTGTTGACACCACAATAAAGACTGCTGCAGCGCCAGCAACAAAAGTACGACAACAGATGCACATAACCGTCATTGCCGTGTCCCTGTTTGGTATACTGGGTACCACTAATGATAATACATAATAAATATACATGCCATACATAAATGAAAGGAACATTAGATAACAGAATTGAAATTCACAACCTATGAAATGTATATTTTTGTGTGAGTTAATTTGTTAAGGAAAATGTATCTCTTATGGAATGGTAGTAAGTAAAGTAACCCATAGCATTTATTAATGTCGTAGGGATGTGAGATGTTAGCGATCTCACATTTCAGAGGCTCTGCAAATGAGGAGGGTAGCCATCTCCTCTCCCTCGCCATGGAATGGTACACTCTTTTCAATCGCGGACTTTAATCCATTTTGATTATATCAGAGCGTTTAACAATAAAACAGTAATGGATGTTTCGTTTCTCGTAATCTAGTCACCACGACATCATCGGTTCTGGTAATCTAGTCACCCACGACATCATCGTTTCTGGTAATCTAGTTACCACGACATCATTGGTTCTGGTAATCTAGTCACCACGACATCATCGGTTCTGGTAATCTAGTCACCACGACATCATCGGTTCTGGTAATCTAGTCACCAGTGGATTCTTTCTGTCTATCTATCTATCTATACGCTGTGTCCCTTGTTTGCCTTGCAGCGTCAGGGGTGGAAGAGTTCTCTGGAGATGGCCTTCTTGTGCGCTGTTTGTAAGCTTGTTCCTGTGGCTTCTTTGATTTCTGTGATCCATCTTTTACATGGTCTGCCTCTGGCTTTATAACCGTTATGTCTATGTGTCATGGCCATCTGTGGCATGCTATATGTCGGTAGTCTGGAAGCGTGTGAAAACCACTTGATCTGCTGTCTTTTGATGTGTTCCAATACTGGTATTGTTTTGGTTATCTGTCTGATGTTATCGTTTCTAATTCTATCTCTTAATGACACTCCGAGTATTCTTCGTAGACATGTCATTTCTGTTGTCACTATTTTTCTTTTGTCTTGTGCTGTCATTGTCCAGGTTTGGCACTGGTAGCATAGTGATGGAATAATAATAGTCTTGTATAATGCAACTTTAGTGTCTATGTTTACATTTTTGTTCTTGAAAATGCGTGTCATCTGTCCTAGGATCTGGTATGTTTTGTTGCATCTATTTTGTATCTCTTTACTGGTTTTCCCTTCACTCGATATAATGCTTCCTAAGTAAGTGAACTCATTTACTTGTTTAAGGTGTTTATCATCGATGGAGATGGTGATATTTCTTTCTTTCTTTGCTATTGCCATTATTTCGGTCTTTTCAATATTGATCTTCATGTTGAATCTTTTACATGTTGTGTGGAGTCTGTTCATATGGTCTTGCAATTGTTCTTCTGATGCCGCTATTAGTACTTGGTCGTCTGCAAAGAGTAGTTCGTTCAATTTGTCTTTTATGTTATCTTCTTCGTTGGTACTTGTTAGTTTACAGATGTGGTCGATATATGTTATAAAAAGTAGAGGGGATAGGACACACCCCTGGCGAACTCCTGATTGGATTTGGAACCTATTGGACACACCTGCATTTGTTCTTACAGGACTTAAAATACAGGAGGAAATTCTTTCTGTGTGAGGGTTATTTAAACATATCGCATTGATGTTTTAAAATATCATGATTATATCATCACTGTGGACAGATATGTAAGTGATCAACGCAACACGGCTGTGAATATATGTGATAATCAACGCAACACGGCTGTGAATATATGTGATAATCAACGCAACACGGCTGTAAATATATGTGATAATCAATGACAAACGGTTGTAGACAGATGTGATAAATCAAAGCCACACGACAGTGAACATATATGATAATTAATAAACGCTTCTCGGCTTTGGACAGATATGATACTTAACGCTACATGGCTGTAGGCAGATATGATACTTAACGCTACATGAGTGTGGAAAGATATGATACTTAACGCTACATGGCTGTGGACAGATATGATAATTAACGCTACATGGCTGTGGGCAGATATGATACTTAACGCTACATGGCTGTGGACAGATATGATACTTAACGCTACATGGCTGTGGGCAGATATGATACTTAACGCTACATGGCTGTGGGCAGATATGATAATGAACGCCACGAAAAAGTGAACTATAGTAATAAGAAAGTATGAAAGCTTATTGCTACGGACATGAATCCTCTCCTTCCATCTTGACACCTGGTATTTCCTCTCCATATTCTGATATACGATCTTGAAGGCCTGTATGTTGTGTATCCATCTTCTTTTTGGTATACTTCTTGTTCTCCCTTGTAATTTTTTATATTGACCTGTATGAGCATCCTGATGTCTTCTTGTACTAACGCGTTCAAAAAATAAATATTGTCTCTTTCTGATATTATTAAGTAACCGTCGTCTCGCATTTCACACTTTCATCATATCTTCGTTAGGCTTTCTAGCTGTCATTGAATACTCTCAGTATTCTTCTATAATACTACATCTCTGTTGCTTGTAATTTATTATTATCGTATTTATTGATTGTCCAAGACTCGCATGCCCCTAACAGATGATGTTAATAGCAATCATGCAATTCTTCATTGTCTATACTTCTCCGCCATATGTATGAATGTTCATCTTTGTCAGAATATTCATTAGTAATCCGTTCTACAACTCTTGAAGTCTTCATAATTGTAAATAATTATTCTAAATTAGTGGTTTTCAATGTTATATATATATATATATATATATATATATATATAGGAGATCAGAGGAAAGTATGGATTGATAATATTAAAAGACTGGATATGATTAAGATTCTCCACACACAAACACAGAACTGATAACATAGAGGCATGGCGAAATTTTTGTTTCTGTTTCCTTTGTGACATCCCTACGACCCTGAAGGGTTACGGGCTTGATTCCATAAGCTCAATAATATAGGCCTACTGAGGGCCACATCACTTTTTGAGGGAGGGGACATAACGAGAAAATTGAAAGTTGCAGGCGCCGGAAGACACAAATAAGTAACAATTCGAAATGATTACTCACGAAATGATGCTTAGTACAATGATGTACTCGTAGCATGAAGCTAACTCCCATAAGGCATGCTGTGCTATGAAACGATATTTGTCTAAATTCTAGAACATAAATGCATTTAGGGATGTGTTTCTAAAGCAGTTTATGGATCAACCTTTTAAAGTCGACGAACTTTTTTCATGTTGTGTGGAACACAAACACTTATTTAGAAAAATTATATTAGTCGTGATCTCGAAGTATTGTTTTCTAAAATCTGGTCAGCGAATAAAATACGGTTAGATCTATCTGCCGGGCAAGAAAAAAGGATATATACAAAGGGTAGGGAGCGACTCACAAAATGGCCAAAAAGTTTTGCCGTAGTTTATGGACAGCTCCTTATATGTTGCATTACACCATTGGTAGCTTTTGAACTGGTCATCAGTGCTATTGGCTCAATCAATCAATCAAGTGCATGCCGAATGACGTATGCGATCATGTTTCTTCGCGACTCTCTATCTCTTGTGTTGTCAATAAGCTCGGTTGGTGAGCTTCTACCATGTCACAATACAAGTCCTTCTAGTAACTTTTCTCTTTGTTGTCCGCTATCTCTTCTCCCCTTGATCTTTCCAGTGATTATTAAGTGTGCAAGCTGTGTTCTTCTCAGCACATGTCATAGAAACCTTGACTGTCTGCCCCTAATATTTGATATGATTCATCTTTTTACGCCAGCATAAATGAAAACCTCCGCATTAGTTTTCTTAGATGTCCATGGTATTTTCATAATTCTTCACAGAAACCACATCTCTGTAGCCTCTAATTCGCTTTCAATTTTTGTGTGGTTTACAGTCCATACTTCACATCCATAGAAAAGAATTGTTTTGATATAACATCTCAGCACCCGAATTCGGGTCTGCATTGATAGACTTCCATTGCACAAAATTGTTCTCATTTTTTGGAATGCTGATTTGGCTTGTGCTGTTCGACTCTTTATCTCACTTGAGCATCTACCTTCTTACGTTAACAGGGTGCCAAGATATTTCACTTTTTCAACTTGTGCTAATTTTTTGTCATTAATTATTATGTTGCATCTTGGTAGTGTATGTCTCTTCGATACAATCATTATTTCTGTTTTATTCTTGTTTAAACTGAGGCCTTTGTATTCACTTTATTTCGCTACTTTATCTAATAGGACTTGTAGTTCCAGTTCGCTTCCTTCAATCAATACTGTGTCATCAGAATATCTCATGTTATTTATATTGCATGCTCCCACTTTGATTCCTGTCATATCTTCTATATTTCGCATAATGCATTCTGTATACAGGAGGAAAAAGCACAGTGACATTACATAACCTTATCTGACACCCATTTCTATCTTTTGAAATCTACCTATAACTCTCATCGCAGCCGTTTGTTTCCAATATATATTTCTCACTATTCTTAGATCTTTACCATCAACATTAAGATTTTCTAGCAGTTTTATAATCTCTGAATTCTTCACCTTGTCAAATGCTTTGCTGTAATCTATGAAGCACAGATATAGGTCTTGTTGTACTTCTATGGCCCTCTCTACTAATGTTCTTACTATATATAGGGCATTTCTTGTGCCTTTTCCTTCTAGGAATCCGCATTGTTCATCTGCTATCTCTGGTTTTATTTTTCCTCTTACACGCCTCATATGCGCAGTAGAATCTTGGTCATCTGACTGATAAGACTGATTGTTCTGTGGTCTTCGCAATCTACTGCACCAGGTTTCTTTGGTAGGGCTATGAAAAATTATTGTAGCAAATCCGATGGAATATAACCACTATTGTAGATGTCATTTAACATTTTGGTGATAACTTCAATGCCATAATTTCCCAGGTTATTGCATTGGTGCTATTGGTTACCGTCATTAAAAAAGTTATCAACTGAAAAATGTATACTCACGATGAAAAATGAAAGCCAGAAGGGCAGACAAAGTACCCAACACAAAATAGATCAATGAGGTGTAACGTCTTCCAATGCTGGAACAAAAGAGAAACAAGATGTATTTCATTTGTACATGTAAACAGACACAAATATCATTTAAACTCTTTATTTCTATAATAAACTGCAAATACTATTTAGACCTACCCACCTTTTGAAATTTTGTTTTTTAACTTTCTTAATGACTTATAATTAATTTAGGAATAGGAAAGGGAAGGGCCGCGCCATGAAGAGTTAGTATACACATTTCACATCAGAAGATGATTTTATTGTAGATTCTACTAGAAAATAGTAAAGAATACATTATTTACAATATGTTACAGTGGTAGAAATGAGGGAGAATATTGCATGTTTCATTAGATTCACAGAAATTAGACGAGAAACAGCCCATGTATCAATCTGTATATTTTAATGGGATGGGTGTTCTCCAGAACTTTATTTCATACCTAGAAATCTTCAACTCTCAGCGATGTCCAGTACTTTTATAGGCAATATAAACACTTCTAGTAGGTTGCCATTGCGTTATAAATGATCCGGACGCATAATTGATTTATTTGGGGTTTGAACTTGGTACTTTGGCCATCACGCACATTTTGCCGCAGCTCCGGATACTGAGGTGAGGTAACGTATTTGTAAAGATTAAGTTCTGTGTCCCACAAGAGAAGAACCGCGCTATATAGGTAATTCCATCTACTAGGATTTTGGTGTAGCATGGTGGTTGATTGGGTAGCTGGAACATTCAAATCTTTAACAAACCTTAAATAATGATAGTGTTGATATGTGAATTTGGTAGAGAATATGTTAGTTATCGCCTATGCTTTTCATGGGCCGTACAAGAGAAGCAAATACTGGCAAAACTGTTTTCACCCGTACACATATTGCAGTTACCCTCGAATATATAATACCTAATTGCTAATGAGAAATTAAGAAGCTAAATTGACATTTGACTATTAGCTTGATTTAAATTACAAAGTATTATCATATGACAAATTAAAATCACGGGAAAAGTGAAATGACTCATTAAGAAAGCAAGTTTTTTTTCCTTAACCAGTAGGTCTTATATTGTAGCAATAAAGCCAGTCATGATATAGCAGATGACTAAAGTACGATGTCAGTTTTTTAAAATATCAGTGTGCCAAAATGGTGCGACGAAGTTAGATGTGTCGGACAAATAACCGTTGGTAAACTTAAACAAGGCTGCTCTATGTCACTATTGCTATTCAATATCACAATTGATTGTGCTATGAGAAAAAGCACATCAAACGTAAATTTAGAAATTAAATGGATAAACAGAACAACATTAGAAGACCTTGATTTTGCCGATGATCTTGCACTATTCAGTGAAAACTATCATGATGCTCAAACAAAAAACTGATATATTAAAACTCTTCGCAGGCCAAATAGGTCTCCAAATCAATTCATCAAAAAACAAGTATTTCACCAATTCACCTAACGCAATTAGTTTAAATGGACAACAACTTGAAAATGTACACACATTTTCCTATCTAGGAAGAAAATTAACACTCGACGGTGATGTCATGACAAAAATTACAACTTGCATTGCTTTAGCTTCAAATGCCTTTAACAGACTGTCTAATATCTGGAGGCCAAAGTCAATCAGCACACGCACGAAAAAAAGGTTATTTAAACCTGCGTTATTTCGGTGCTATCATATGGATGTGAAAGCTGGAAAAATTCTTTATCTTCAGAAAAGAAACTACAGAGTTTCGAGATCAAATGTTTTCGTAGGATAACTAATACCCATTAGAATGAATTCAAATCGAACGATAAAATCAGAGAAGAGACAAATCAAAACTTCATCACAGATGTTATTAGAAAACGCCGTTGGTTCTAAATCAGGCATGCCCTACGAGCAGACATCTACAGAATACAACACCAATCTCTTGAATGGATACTTACAGGCAAAAGAGCAAGGGGTAGACCAAAAGAAACACTCAGAAGAACAATACTTAGAGAAAGTAAAACAATGAATATACATTCTATTCAAGAACTGCACAGAATAACTTCGAACAGGCAGAATTGGAGAGATCTGACATCTGCCCTATACGATAACTTCAGCGCTAAAAAAAATCAATGAATAAAACTTGAACAAGGGGGGAACAGAGACCGTGAGCACTTATTAAAAAAACTGTTCTCTAAATTAAATTGGACCCCAATCGTTACGTGTTTTGATTATTGTTTAGTTTTCAGTTGGTTACTATTTATATACGTGTAATCGCATGCCAAAAATAGCCAAGACGATTCCAAGTATATACATAGTAGCCAACTGAAAGACAAAAAATAATCAAAACACATAACGAATGGGGTCCAACATAATTTAGCAAACAGGTCTTCTATACTGTCTTTCCGTCACGGTGTGACGCATTTCGTTGTCGCACAAGGTCCTGCTAATCATGTAACGACCAGATCCTGCTAATCACGTCATAACAAGGTCCTGCTAATTGACAGAGGTTTGAGAACGAGCACAGTATGCGACGACAGATGTATTTTTTATTTTGTAATGCATAGATCCATCCTCCCTCCTTGTGTATATACATATATGAATACATATGACCGCATACAAATACATTCACATACACACAACACACATT
The DNA here is from genome assembly GCA_034231615.1 of Meghimatium bilineatum. Classification (NCBI taxonomy): domain Eukaryota; kingdom Metazoa; phylum Mollusca; class Gastropoda; order Stylommatophora; family Philomycidae; genus Meghimatium; species Meghimatium bilineatum. Next base: position 56,785,935 of record CM067299.1, read on the forward strand.
CACATATACCAGCACATATACAAACATATACACATAACACACATACGTATACACACACATACATTCGTGTACACATACGTAGAATCACACATAAATACATTCACACATACATATATATATACGCACAACATATATATATATATATATATACATACATACATGCACACACATACAACAACCGCACATACAACAGACACACAAATCCATGCATGCACTCACTCGCATACGCACGCACCCCACACACACGCACGTACACACGCAAGCACACACATATACATACATACAAAAATATATAAATACGCATATAAAACACATCACATAGATGCCTGCATACATATAAATATATACATGCATGCATACATGTATAAACACACCACAAAGATACGTGCAAACACATACACACGGACACACAACACGCACACACACACACACATGCAGAACATACGAACACACAGAGATAATCTACACATACACTTACCAATTGCTGAAATAGTATGTTGCCATAATAAAGGGAATCTCTACAGCTTCCACAAGAAACATATTCAAATAGACATTCCCAGCAAGAGTTGAGATACCAAAGATGATCCCGTACCCTACCAGCGAAGTGGTAAACCTGATGATAAAACAAATATATCATTATCATATGACATATTCTTTCCAGAATTTGGACTTCCTTATGGATTCTCTGAATACTCAGCGATTCTGAGCGAGTTGACCTGCCGCAGCTAGAGACATGTTTAATCATGTACATGTATGTATGTCTGCACGAATGTTTGTGTGCGTATATAGAGATATGTTTAAGAAATCTGATATACCACTGCACCATCGTCGTCTTGGGCGCCCTCTTCCACTGTTGTAGTTAACTCTGCCTTCAGCTATTAATCTCTCCAAGCTACTGTTATGTTTCTTTATATGACACAAAAGAAACCACAGCTTTCTTATTGGTATATTGTTAAGGAGCCACTTCTCTTGGACGCTAAGAATATATAATGATAGTAATTTACAGAAAAAATTTCTTAAGGTTTCTGACTACATAGTAGATGTACGTTGCTGCAGTGACCTGTGGTCATAAAGACATTGCACTTAACAGACAAGTGCACCGTTTCTATTAGTCATCCAAGAGTATGCAGACTCGAAATCACAATCAAATGTTGATTATGTGATTTTATCTTTCGGGAGAGAAATCACACATTCTCCCCTCATTCTCCCATTTCTGAAATTCATTGTACGCCTACCTCATTCTATATCTAATCTATAAATGTCTTCATGTTGGCCCTATCTCTTCTCGGTACTCTTACATCGACCATAGCATTTCCTGTCAATCAGTCTGCTCTTACATTTCTCTGTCTCCCCCACTCTCCAAACCCCTTCTTCTTCTTCTTCTTTCTGTCCTCATGTACCTTTCGGTGTTGAGGGGAGAGTGAGTGTACGGTCTTTTGCCCTTCTATTTGCCTCCTCTGCTGTTATATTTCCGAGTGTCTCTAATACACTATCCACCTTTTACGAGGGCGTCCAATAGGTCTCCTGTTTTCGTATCGTTTGTTAAGTGTTTTTGGATAATACTTTGCTCTTTCTGTCTGGTTATGTGGCCGTACCATTTAACTTGTTGTTTCTGGATGTATTCTATTGTTGGCTTGATCCCTAATTGTTTCCTTAGTGCTTCATTCCTGATTTTGTCTCTCAAGCTAACTCCAATCATACGTCTCACACATTTCATTTCAGTGGTGTTAATCTTATGTATTGTTCTAGAATCAAATGTCCAAGTTTGACACTGATAACACAATGTTCGTAAGAAAATGGTGTTGAAAAGCGCTTTCTTTGTTTCTAGTGTAATATCTTTGTTTCTTAGTAAAGGTGTTAATTGACCAATGATCTGACAGGCCTTATTACATCTTGCGTTTATTTCTGCTTCTTGTTTGTTGTCATATCTCAATGTGCTGCCCAGATATTTTAATTCATCTACTTGTTTTAGTTGTTTATTGTTTATCTGTATGTTGATGTTCTCCTTTTCTCTTGCAATATTCATTACTTCTGTTTTGTCTATGTTGATTTTCATTCCAAATTGCTTGCCTGCTGTATCTACTATGCTTAGGTGGTCTTGCAGGTTTTTAATGCTGTTGTGGAATAAAACCTGGTCATCTGCAAAAAACAGTCCATTTGCTTCATTAGAATTTGCTGTTTTGTTTATATGGTCCATGTATGTAATAAAAAGTAGTGGGGATAATACACATCCCTGCTTTACTCCTGTGCTAATCACAAAGTCCTCTGTGTAGCCTGCAGCTGTTCTTATAGTGCAACTGCTGTTGTTGTAGAGACTTCTACAAACGTTAATTAAATGTTGGCATACTCCATAAATTTTTAATGTTTCCCATAGTTTTTCTCTGTTTACTCGGTCAAATGCTTTCTCTTGATCTATGAAGGATATGTATAAATTTTGGTTGTATTCTATTGACTTCTCTGCAAACTGTTTAAGAATAAATATTGCATCAGTACATCCTCTGTTTCTTCTAAAACCCATTTGTGTATTGCTAAGTTGTTGTTCTATCTACAGGTCTCAGTCTCCAATCCCCGAGAAAAATTATATACATTCAAATATATATCTAACACAATAATACTAAAAAAGAAAGGAACATGCTATCTTTTTACGAGTAACGTAAATTAACAAAAAATAAAATCGATTATTAAAGTATTGATACATGTACTGTCTCACCTACCCCCCCCCCCCCATTTACGCATCATGCTCATTGTCGGTGAATATAGTCGTTAAATGCGGTTTTTGGTTAACTACAACTTGGACAGGGATGCAAGAAATTACCAATGTGTGAAAATCAATCCACGATCTGTTCTATTTTAAATAAAAATAGGTACAATATCCTATTCAGAACGTGGCTATCAATCCATCATTTTTTTGGTTGTAGTGATTTTCTAGGCAATATAAATACGTTCAGTAGTTTGCCAGTTATTTCTGAACAGTACGGGTGCACAGTTGCATGTGGCGAGGATCAAATTCGGTATCTTGGCCGTCACAGACGGGCCCTGCACCACGCCGTCACAGAGCCGGACTATTTTAAATATCATTTTAAAATCTATTTACCATGCAAACTACAATGTCAGTGTAAGTAAAATCTACTTAAAATATAAACTACAATGTAAGCGACAGTAAAATCTACTTACCAAACATACTGCAATGTAAGTGTAAGTCTAGTCATTTTCCATCCCCTGTAAATATCTAGATACGAGTACTTCTTGCCCTTCGCTTTAAGTTCCTTCTCTCTCTCGGCTATTTTCTACGGACATCCAATTTGTACTGTTATAATTGATCAATTAATGGCAACATGAGTTAACATTGGTGTAAAAATAATATAATATATTAATTTTCTCATATATGAATAAATGTTCTCCAAGAGTTGAGTTCAATATGGCCGCTGTCTATTTTAGTAGGATAAAGTGCCACGTTTATATTTAAATATTATAAGATATACAATAATATTCACATTGTAGATTACACCAGAAGGAAGATATTTCTCTATTTCATAATGAACTGCTTTTTGCAGATAATCAGGTTTTATTCCACAACAGCATTAAAAACATGCAAGACCACCTAAACATAATAGACACAACTTGTAAACAATTTGGAATGAAAATCAACATAAACAAAACAGAAGCAATGAATATTGCAAGAGAAAATGAGAACATCAATATACAGATAAACAATAAACAACTTAAACAAGTAGATGAATTCAAATATCTGGGCAGCACATTGAGATATGACAACAAACAAGAAGCAGAAATAAACGCAAGATGTAATAAGGCATGTCTAGTCATTGGTCAATTAACACCTTTACTAAGAAACAAAACATATTACACTAGAAACAAAGAAAGCGCTATTCAACACCATATTTTTAACAACATTGTATTATCAGTGTCAAACATTGACATTAGATTCTAGAACAATTCATAAGATTAACACCACTGAAATGAAATGTGTGAGACGTATGATTGGAGTTATGAAACAATTAGGAATCAAGTCAACAATAGAATGTATCCAGAAACAACAAGTTAAATAGTTCGGCCACATAACCAGACATAAAGAGCAAATCATTATCCAAAAAAACCCTTAACAAACGATACAAAAACAGTCGACCTATTGAACGCCCTCTTAAAATGTGGATAGATAGTGTATTAAAGACACTCGGAAATATAACAGCGGAAGAGGCAAATAGAAGGACAAAAGACCGTACACTCACTCTCCCCTCAACACCGAAAGGTACATGAGGACAGAAAGAAGAAGAAGAAGAAGAAACTAAATTAAGACCATTATCAGATACATGTGTCATCTGGACAGGAAAGAGCTGACCGTGATCGCAAAGTGTGTGGTAAATGGTCAATTGAGCAGGGTTGGGATTGTCTGCCTCATACCGTGATGATAAAACCCTCAGAAGTACGCTGTGTCATATCTGCTTCTAAAGCCAAGTGTTATAGTTTAACTTTCAGCTCAGCATTAGTTTCTTTTGCATTATTTGTGATAGGGAGTTGTTCAGAACTTTTGAAAGTATCAGATGGCTCATTTATATGACTGTAGGGTGCAAGGAGGTTATGAACTTGGCAGTTTTATACTGCGGAGGAGACTTTATCATGACTCTATATGCAAATTTGAGGTATACAACATATACAAGTGTTCATTCCCTCCCAGTATTTCAGACATGGGACTTTGGCGAACTTCATCGATGCAAAGTTCATGGGAGGTGGATGAGCAAACTCCAAGAGCAACATCACTAGTTGCCTCTGCAAGTATACATGAAAAATGTCAGTGTTAATTTTCTTTGCTCACTATCACGCCCAGATAATACACGGACAAGAAATTAATTTTCTGTGCTCATTATCACGCCCAGATAATACACGGACAAGAAATTAATTTTCTGTGCTCACTATCACGCCCCGATAATACGCGGACAAGAAATTAATTTTCTGTGCTCACTATCACGCCCCGATAATACACGGACAAGAAATTAATTTTCTGTGCTCACTATCACGTCCAGATAATACACAGCCAAGAAATTAATTTACTCTCATGTTCAAGTTGGTTTTTCTTCTCGCATTGTTTCTTAGATACTCAGGTTTTAGAGCCTCGTTTATACAGGTAAAGGAAAGGAGAGAGATCTGCAATGATTTTTACAATTTCGAGGCATGCTGCGTATGACAAATTATTATTGTAAATCATTTGACACATTTGTGATGTGAGTATAGCTGTTTCCTGACTATGTGGCAGCGTGGTGCAAGACGCGTCTGTGACAGCCAAGGTATCGGTTTCGAATCCCACCGCAGGCAATTGTGCATCCAGATCGTTAAGAAAGCAATGGCAAACTATTGAGGGTATTTATATTGCCTAGAGAAATAACTACATCAAAAAAAAAATGAAGGGTCGATCGTTACGTCCTGAATGAGTTATGCTACTAATGTTTGTGTTTTAATACTTAATTAAATTCTGCTACACAATTCTCTGAGGTGTTTATATTTGCTCAAAAATATTCAACATTTATGACATCTTCTAGTTCATAATTATCAATTATCACTTTTGGTCCGGTGTTTAATGTAACATGATGATGATGATGATATAGTTATATCTGTTTGTGTCATCTATGTAACAGTCAGGGTCCGTAATTCTAGTTCAAGGTGAAAAGAATAGAGCCACTGTCTTCTTTCAGACATGTGGTAGGAGGCGACCTAGAAAAGTGGGGGGGGGGGAATATGCTATCTTATATGATAACCTATCACCTGTGAAAAAAATAAAAAATATCGGTACATCTTGTCTCAAATTCTAAGTTTTGTCTTGTATCAAATAATTCACAAGGTTAACGAAGTGGTACAAGCCAGTGGACATTGCACTTATGCTATTTTGTGACAGACACATAGGTGACGGGAAATGTGCCATCACTGGGGATTGGACAACAAATCTGACAGAAGAATGATGAAATAGTTGGTCTTGAAATATGTAATATGCTCTTGGCATGGCGTAATCCTGGGATACTTGGACACTGGAATGTCTCCCTTCGGGGACTAAACATGCATTCATACCCCCCCCCCCCACTGCATAAATATGTTTTTCCGGCAATGTTATGGGGTCTGTGTGTCTCCTCTGTTACATAACTGAAAAGGGCCCATGTTTCTGTCAGAAAAGTCAAGGTCTGTCAAGAGCCACCAGCTTAAGGTCATGGGGTTATTTTATCCTCATCATCCCCGCCGAAGAGGGACGTGTCGAGCCATTGGCACAAATAAAACGGCGACACGACGCATTTCCATTCTCTGGACTATATCCTGCTGGAAATCGGGTGGGACCACGGTTCTGCTACAAGGGAGATCCAGTGTGAGTATGAGAACGAAAGCTAAAGAAGAAGAATTCTCATTATCAGTGTTCGCGTATTAGTACAATGTTATGTATAATTGTTAGCTATCTTTATCACCTGTATTTTCTTAAAGCACTTTTCTGGATCGTATTCCATTTTATTCATGACAGCAATCTGATTCACGACTTTGGCTGCTTCTTCAACCTTGCCCTTGACTGTTAGCCATCTCATACTCTCCGGAAGAAAGCTGAAGACGACATGAAAGGTCATCATCATCATTACCATCATCAGAAAGCAAATTATAATTGCTATCAATATAACATTTATAGAAGTTTAAAATTTGGATAATATAAATGTAAAAAAAAACCAATTACTATATAAATTAGTTGTTTTTTTTCCAGAACTCGTTATTTATTTATTTCATGCCTGCGATGCCTTGTGTAATGATATTTTATTAGCTCTTATCTAATATATTATTTTAAACCAGTTGGGCGGGCCGTAAAAACGAGTTGCCTAACTGGATTTTGCCGACCCATGGCCTAGTGCATGTCAAGCCTGTAGATAAAGGGAGGAGTGTTTAAATTATCCCCCCTTTATATGTTATTTAATCGGAACATGCCTTTCAGAACTGGGCTTTAAGCTAAATGTCAAGTAATATTCCCCCCTCTCCACTAATTTTCCGAACACGATCACCAAAAATCTAATAAACAGGACTTAGCACTTATTGAAGACGACACTGTGGCATTACCATACCATTTGACCTGCTGTCTACTGAAAATTTGTTACTGGTGCCATTCCCACATATCTGATGATTGATTGATTCTTGTTCCTGCCTCTTGTAGTTAATCCAGGAATTCCATGTAAGGTTTGAAATTACTGTTTAAACTAGGCATTAGTATACATTTTGATGTTAGCGCCCAGATTATAAACAGTTACAATTTGAAATTCATACATCTTACCTCATTTGGTGTACTTGTTTCTCATCCTATTTTAGTTAAAAACCCTAGCAGAATCCACATTTTAAGTCACTTCCACTCATTAATCTCCACTATTTTAGTTGAATGAAAATTACGAAATACACTCTTCACGCCTACTTATTAATATTCATTATTTTAGTTGAATAAATCTCATAAAACCTACTTTTTCAATCACTTTCACTCATGTTTTTTCTTCTTTCACGCTCGAAGTCAAGCGATGCTATGAATTTCATCAATGCCTTGTACTGTGGTGGTTACCAGCCCACAGGGCTGTTACAAGAGACAGGGCTGTTACAAGAGACAGGGCTGTTACAAGAGACAGGGCTGTTACAAGAGACAGGGCTGTTACAAGAGACAGGGCTGTTACAAGAGACAGGGCTGTTACAAGAGACAGGGCTGTTACAAGAGACAGGGCCGTAATTTCTCTGTCATAGCTACTTCAGTTGACCGTAATTTTCTTTTTGTGATGTCTTGAGTTCTGTAAAATATGTTCTGTGCTTTCTGGAGATTGTCAAAAGGCGCACATATCGTTGTCACCAAAACGAAACTTTCCGTACATGTGTATGTTTGTTGTGACCTGTTTTCAATCTAAAAATGGTTGTATGTTCCTTTCTTCCAAGCTTGTAGCTTGTAGCATTGTCTTTTGGCTGCATTGGTAGTTGAGTTGCATTTCATGTTTATGGAACTTTGTTATTTTATTTCATAATCATTATTAGTATTATTTTCTTACCACGTATTTATATCCACTATTTTAGTGAATGAAAATGACAAAACCACTATTTAAGTCACGTCTACGTATTGTCCACCGTTTTATTTGAATAAATCCGATAAAATCCACTCTTCAGCTCACTTTCGTTCATTAATATAATTTAGTTTAGATGAATTAATCTGATAAAATCCACTGTTTAGCTCATGTCCTCGCATTAACATCCACTATTTTAGTTTAATGAATCTGAAAGAATCTTAAAAATTCCCCTACATGCCACGTTCACTCACTAATATTCATTGTTTTAGTTACATGAATCTGATAAACTACGTTTTTAAATCACGTCCACGATTTCATGTCCATTAATTCAGTCTCCACGCTACTTCCTTCATTAATGGGCATCCGTTTATTTGTTTGTTTGTTTATTTTGATGACCTCATTTGGCCGAGGCACAACTTTTTAACCTAGGTTCAATCTCCTTGGTTGTTACCTAGAGTGATGGTGGAGTGGTTGCCTGATTGGCGCTAGAATTTTACAACGCAGTCAGGTTGTAGCTGTAACTTCTAGCTATAGTCCTTAGAAGGAATATATTGTAACTGACTTTTGGTTATGCAACTGACGTTTTAGTATGGCATGCCTGTTTAGTATTAGTTCTGGAAATAAATTTTATCGTACGGTTACGGGGCTCATCAACAGGAATAAAATGTGGCTAGTCCGCTCGTCTAATATGCTTTCAGTAGAATGAACCTCGTAATCATGTAAAAGATAGATCATAGAAATTAAAGAAGACACAGGAACAAGCTTACAAACAGTACACAAGAAGGCCTTACAAGAGAACTTTTCCACCCTGACGCCGCAAGACAAACAAGGATCACAGCGTATAGATAGATAGATAGAACGTCGTAATAATGCCACTCTTTCAATATAATGAACCCCTATAATGTCACTACTTCAGTAGAATGAACCCCATAAAGCCATTATTTCAATGTTATGAACCCCTATAATAATGTCACTCTTTCAGTAGAACTAATCCGTAATGATACTTTTAGCAGAATGAACCCCTGTAATACCATTCTTTTAGTATAATCAGCCCCATAGTGACACTGTTTTAGTAGAATGAACCCCCCCCCCCTCCCATGCCATTCTTTCAGTAGAATGAATCCCATAATGTTATTCTTTCAGTAAAATAAGCTTTCCAATAATGCAAATCCTTCATTAGAATGAACGAAGTAATGCCACCCTTTTGATAGAAATGACCCCGTAATAATGCTGCCTTTTTTCAGCAGAGTGAACCTTGTAATGACACTCTTTCAGTAGAATGAACCCCTGTAATAATGCCACTGTTTTTTTTTGTAGAATGAACCCCTAAATGCTACTCTTTCAGTATAATAAACACCATACTAATGCCACTCCCTTAGTGGAATGACCTCTAAATAATGACATTTTCAGTAGAATGTACCTCTAAATAATATCACTTTCTCAGTAGATATAACAACGCTATGTCATTTTTAGGGTAGAATTAATCCATCAATACAACTCTTTCAGTAGAATAAACCCCTCAATGCCACTGTTTTAACAGAGCGAGCATATATTAATATCACTCTTTCAGAAAAGTGAACCAATTGTTACATACCCTTTAAGCTTGATTAATGAATTAATATACAATTTTAACTCAATAAATCTATTAATGTCCACTTTAGCCCGAGTAAATTCACTAAAACCAGATTATTCCAAACAGGTGAATTCACTTTTGTCCAGTTCATTTCTAATGAGTGAATCCACTACTATTATCCGATAACATACGACTGAATGAATCAACTAATGTCTAGTAGCTGCCAATGAAGTGAATCGCATAATAGTATCTTTCGATTTTGTGAATCCACAATGCAAATACCACATACACTCATAATCAGCCTCTCTCAGATAAATATAGATCATTATGACGATTGGTTCTAAACTGAGTAAAGTGTGTGAATGTTAAGTAAAAAAATACTTACAAATATCCTAGAAGGAATGGTGTGCACAAGATGGCGCAGATAAAGTGCATCCATCTCCAGTCTGGTAGCAACCAGGCAGCGAGTGGAAGCAAGGAGGCTCCGATGGAAGAAAACGGGAGAGACGCTGGTATCACTCTCCATCGTGGGGACACAAATTCTAGGATATATGGCACGTTAACTACAAGATATGCTCCGATTGCAGCGCCGATGAAGAATCTACGGAAAGAAAACGTCATAAATGATTACAACAGAGAAGATGGTGACAAAAATTTAAAATAGAATCATAATGCAAAACAGTAAGAAGGTGGAACTTATTCTGATATGTTTCTGTAGTGCGTCTTAACATACGCGAGGTTCAACACAATTTAATATCTAAATAACCTGTAATCATAATAACATAATTTTATTTGCATGCAATCTAACATTTACATATCATTGTTTGTTTGAGAACCCCAGGAATTGCGAGCGACTAGCTTTTACTTCCTATGTGCAGTGTGGTGATTTTTCTTAGCTTTTTTCATACCCAGGAGACTTCAGCTTTCGTCTTAGTGCAAATCTTAATGAAGGAGCCTTCTACTAAGAAGGGTTCTAAAATTATATAGACAAGCTATAAAACTTCCATAAGAGAGCCTCAATATAATGGCATGTAATCTACTACGGTTTTCTGTTGCATGGGTGGATTGTCTAGAAGACCATTGGTAAGACCCACAGACACAACCGGATGTGTGAAGGGAATTCTAGTAAATGGATGTATATTATCGCGTTGCAATCTTTCCGTATTAGTCACACTGTCTTGTTTAATGTTCAATATTTCCTGAAGACATCTCATATCAAACATATTCTTATAAAAAATGACTATGATGCCTGTGTTTCGGATCTATACAACATTGTAGTTAACCAGCAGCCATCTGCCTAAAAAAACATACAAACATCGTTATCCTCAGTCATACAAACATCGTTATCCTCAGTCATACAAACATCGTTATCCTCAGTCATACAAACATCGTTATCCTCAGTCATACAAACATCGTTATCCTCAGTCATACAAACATCGTTATCCTCAGTCATACAAACATCGTTATCCTCAGTCATACAAACGTCGTTATCCTCAGTCATACAAACATCGTTATCCTCAGTCATATAAACATCGTTATCCTCAGTCATACAAACATCGTTATTCAGTCATATGAACGAGTGTCGAGAAAAATCCCACCAGGACCAATTCTTGATGTTATGAATACACTATTTTCTTTACTAATACCTTCTTCTCCCCCCTCCTCCCTCAAGAAGATAAGCTTAGAAAATGAATCGTTCGTGTTGTATGTCTAAAATTGCTTTTAGATATTTGAGGACTATGTAAGAGGCATATACTGCAACGTCGTTTTTTTCAATATTGTTTACTGCCGCCCAGCACTTTCTGTTACTGTGTTTCAAATATATTCGTTCATTGTTCTATATAGGAAATATGTAACACAGTACCACATATAGACATTGTTTTCATCTTTTTATTGTTTTATTTGATTGTTACGAATAGCCAGTATATATATATATAAGTAAGACAAAGTGTTCATCAGTGTTACCTAGAGTCAGTATTATCTAGAGTCAGTATTACCTAGAGTCAGTATTACCTAGAGTCTGTATTACCTAGAGTCAGTATTACCTAGAGTCAGTATTATCTAGAGTCAGTATTACCTAGAGTCTGTATTACCTAGAGTCAGTATTACCTAGAGTCAGTATTATCTAGAGTCAGTATTACCTAGAGTCTATATTACCTAGAATCAGTATTATCTAGAGTCAGTATTACCTAGAGTCAGTATTACCTAGAGTCAGTATTACCTAGAGTCAGTACTTGCGCACACAAAATGTAAAATTGAATGTGCAAGATATGAATATTCTTAAGTGTTTTATAAAGAAAGTTCAATATAAGGAGGAAAGAATGTCTTAAGCTTTCTGTATAGAGCTAAGTTCGACATATAAAGCTGAGAGAGAGAAAGAGAGAGAGAGAGAGAGAGAAAGAGGAGCTAGGTCCCACGTATAGAGCTGAGAGAGGAAGAGGGAGTACAGCTAGGTCTAGCTAAAGACAGAGAGAGAGAGAGAGAGAGAGAGAGAGTTTAAATGCTCAATATAACAAGTATTCGTGCTCAAATTCCTGAGCATTAGCAGGACGTAGGAGCGCGGAATGAGTTATGTTAACCTAGTTGCGATATCTGCGGCTTTCAGCCTAATAATCCAATTTCAGCATGATTTCTTGATCACTTTGACCTTATGATGGATGGGACAGCCAGCTACATCCAAAAAACTACTGAGTTACCTCTTAGACATGCATGACAAGTTACACTATTATTTGCTCCCTTTTGTCGGCCCTAGAAAAACAAAGAGTGTTAACCAGTATGGAATGATTGAATTAAGAAAGATGGTCACCGTGATTAAGTTGACAGATTGACCATATGGAAGTATGTTTCCATCCCCAACTATAACAAGGGATGAAGGCTCTTGTACAGAGTTTTCTATCATATCCAGGAGACTCCAACTATCAGTTGTATTCACTGATATGAGAAAGATCCTACTCAGTAAGAATCTCTGTACACCTTCTACATGTTCCACCATTGTGGATGCATGCTTTTAGTCAGATACACATTTGCTAACATTTAGTGCTATAAATGTTGGCTATTTTTGACTATATAGTCCATATGACTTCACTTCATTCACTCATCAATCATCCTTCTCACAACCACCACATAATTTCTTCTCTGTAAGCTGTGTTAAACAAACTCGACCGTCGAATTAGACTCACGGTTGATGATGATGATGATGTTCGTCCGTCGTGATCGACGATGACCAAAAACTCAACCGTAATAATAATAACAATAAATAATAAAATAATAAAGTTAATAGTGCGTTTTTAAATGACTAGCAAGTCCAATGCGCGCACAAAATGTTCTTTTACAGAATTGACAACAATAGAAGGTATCTGTGTGAGGTTGAGATGTTTTTTCTTTTCTACGTGTCCGCTTCTGTCTTGCAGTTTCTTGTCTGAATTCTTCTGCCGCTAGTGCTCCCGTTCTAATGCTGTAACGCCATGCTGTTCTATCCTGAGCGAGGCTCTCCCAAGCGCCTACGTCAATGTTAAGATGTTTCAAGGATGACTTGAGCGTGTCTTTGAAACGCTTTTTCTGTCCACCAACTTTTCGAAAACCTGCCTTGAGTTCTCCATAATATATTTGTTTTGGCAAACGCGAGTTCTCCAAAACTCGGTTGATACACCTTCCTAGGCGAGGTGCTGCTTCGCCAAACACGCCGGAAGTCTGGAATTGGAACTGTGCATTTCTCACACACTCGCCATTTCGCTTGTGATGGCCTTCACATTGCTAGGAGCGGCCTGTTATTTGACTCTTCACCATTGCGTTTATCACCAAAAGAAATAGGTAGATTTTGCGTATCTCGGACGAGGAGCGTAGCAGTATATGAACACAGCTCCTGTAAAAAAATATCATTTCCTTTTGTGCCCTTTGGTATCTGATCCCAATTGTCTATGTATGTGCCGTGTTGGGCAATTGTCTATGTATGTGCCGTGTTGGGCAATTGTCTCTGTATGTGCCGTGTTGGCCATTTGTCTCTGTATGTGCCGTGTTGGGCAATTGTGACAGTCAAATTAGACTAGGTTTGGTATGTCCTCACAGAGAAGAATTTACTCCGTGTCTATGTTGACCACTGCGTCCAGAAATCGAGTCCACAGTGTATTTCCTGTGTGCAATGAGGAACTGTAATCAATGCTTTTTTTCATACCCAGAAGTACATGTTCATGTTGGCGTATCCGATACATGAGTCATGACTACTACTTTGAATGGGGTCATTTTGGTGGGTGTTGCCATTTCCAGATTCAATGTTTACTCTAAGCAATCGCAGTATCGTAGCGAAAATTATTCACATCAGGACATCGACATTGACTGCCCTCCGATGTTTCGGCTGCCGATCCGCAATGCACAGATGTCTTGTTTTACTGTGTGTCGACAGCACTTCCGAATTTGTTGGCGCAGAGGTGTCGCAAATATTCCTCGTCTCTATGCAGGCAGTTCTCATTCCATTTATCGCCTACATCCACGGACACGATCCCTAAAAGTGTTAGAAAAGAACCGCTGTATTTCTGTTTCCAGTGTGCACCACTAGGAGGTACTTTTAGGATCTTGATTATCTGCTAACACTTGGTTTGCACAAGTGAAAAGTGGGACCCTTTGAAGCCCACTTCTATTGATAGAGACCTGTTGCATAGGATGTTTCCACTCTGTGAATATATGCTTTTATCTGTCATATTCTATATGTGTGTTTCCAATGTACTTTTTCATTTGATGTTATCAAGGTTGCCACACATTTAAATTATTGAAACTGTTTTAGTGTTGAATTATTCACTTTGATGTTGCATGCTGTGGCAGTCTGCTTCATTAAGGCCATGTTCTAAAAACTCCACTACATTCCTGTGTCAAAAACTTTGCTAGGACAAGACTAAAGGTAACTTTAATATCTGTACCTGAAAGTGTTCACATGCGAAAATAGAATAACAGTTTTTCAATATTACATACTCGTGGGAGTCTTAATTCTGTACTAGAATAATCCGGGAAATAAAAACTGAGAGGGAGAGGAGATGGCTGCCGCTCTCATATAGTAGGGCAACGGAAATGTGAAATCTCTAACATCTCACACCAACACGGCAATTAAGATATGCTATGAGCTGACTTTACTTTTACTTGTACTTATTAATGACCATACCTGAAGACAGCAAACATAATCCAAGAATTAGAAAATCCCGCTCCAAGATTAAGTAATGCGTGGATTAGAATAGCTGTGAAATGAACCTTCTTTCTTCCAAAAACGTCAGACAGAAAACCGCTGATGAAGGCTCCTATCATAACACCACCCATTTGTACGGAGGACAGAGTAGACACAACCCATTGATTACTGCATACCAGATCCCACTGAAGTAGACAAATAAAAAACAATATAGAATTCAGTCACTTATGTCTTTGTCTAATGTCTATTGTCCTTCCCCAGGTCGTTTGTTATCCACTATTGCCGTTAAGCGTAGAGGTGATTGGAGCTCGACCTCTGCGTTCTAAAGCCAGATGTGTGGCTTCGGCTGTGCTATGCCCGTGTCTGTTCAGGATGTTCCTGGCGTTTTCTATCCATCTTTTCCGTGGCCTTCCTCTGGCTTTGTACCCTGATTTCATTTGATTATATGCCTATACGGGTAACCTGTACAAGGTATTATACCTATTCTTTCCCTGATATCTTCATGTCGTAATCTATCGAGCCTGGTGGCCCCGGCGGATTTCCTCAAGTATTTCATCTCACATGTCACTATCTTTCTATAATGATAAGATGAGAGAAACCAGGTTTGGTACTGGTAACACAGTGTTGGTAGGAATATACTGTAGATTATTATTCCTTTAACTTCCGTCTCGATCTTGGGATGAAGAAGTAGTGGTTATAGTTAGTATGTTACAGCATTTGCCTTTTGACACCTCGTCTCTATTTGTCTATCGAGACTTCCATTTATTTGATCCAAAATATTTGTGTAATGATCATTTATAAACAAAAGTATATATATATAACAGTCATATATATATATATATGGCTGTGGAATATGGAATATGGACAGTAATTAAAGTAATGGCAAAAGCACATACAAATAAGAATTGCTTATTTAGGAAAAAGAATATATACAGTAGAATAATGGACAGTGAGAACAGTTATTCTAAAGGAACTACGAACAGTACAATTAAAAGAGAGTTAACTCGAAAATGACATGTTCAAAAATAAACAACACGATATCATGGACAACGTATAATAGAATGCATCAATCTATCTATTGCATTTTCTCTGTGCTTGCTATAAGTCGTCGTAAGATTGAATGACGATCGGGTTTTGGGCAACGCCACGTTTAGTTGCTTGGTATGTAGTAATATTTTGATGTCTCAGAATGTCGGCAATTCCTTCAATCCACCTTCGTCTTGGTCTTTCTCTTTTACTGTTTACATTTTTATGTTGTATGCTCTTGCAGCTGGTCAATAAAAGTTCATTCTCATTAAGTGGCCGAACCAATTCAGTCTCTGTTTTTCTATATATTTGACAACGTATGTTGTTTCAACAATTCTTGTAATCTCTTCATTCTTCACATGATCTCTTCTAATTCTGTTTTGCTGCTTTTCTTGGACATTTCATTTCATACGTAATAGGCTGTCACTCTTGCTCTTCAGTTAGTGTCCATGTTTAGCGTTGATAGCACAATGTTGGTATGAAGACAATGTATTATTTACAATTTGGTTTCCATCGGGATAGATTTGTTTTTTAAAGTTGGTATAATTCATAATTTACGTAGTTGACTTTCTAAATTCCTCGATTTTTCTGTCAATTTTTCCGTCGGTTATAAATGTATCCAAGATATATAAATTACTGCACTTACTTCAGTAATTGATAATTTATTTTTATGTTGATTATATTGGGTTCGTAACACGTTACTCTTTATTTTCTACATAGGTTTGTATTTTTTCCGGTTGTTATTACATTAATCCTGCCGATTTATTATATGGGTTGTTCGTGGTAAATTCTCTGACTTCTTATTCCAGGATTTCAGTTTCTTCTCTATTTGCATATTTTGGTTTTAATGGTGCTATATGTCTCTATTCTGATATGTTCAAAAGGTCTTTAAAATATTCTTCCCACCTTTCTCTGATCTTATCTATCTCATGTACGGGTATGCCCTGCCTGTCATTATATATTTTTTTGATTGAAAAGGTTCGCCTCGTGTTCTCATTTTTACTATGTCTTTATTGAACTGTGTACTGAACACTCTACACGGAGTATAGTAATATTTTCTCCATACATGATCCAATATTTTTCCTTTTATTTTTGATTAATCTTACATGATCTCATCTTGCTAATCTGTACCTTGCGGCGTTGTCTTATAAAGAAGACATAAAAAATCCTTTGATGTTTTTCAATCTCCTTCGTGGAAATCTCTTGTTCCAGGCTAATCCTAATGTTTTTCAAATTTACAATCTTTTATTATTTCCTTATGGGCAAATGAGTGATATGCTGGACAGAAAAAAACACCTCAAGAACTCTTTCAAAGGATATCTAAACAGATTTGTTGATCCACATTATTTCGTGGCTAGTCGTGGATCATGTTCGTCAATGTGATACATCAACATTAGAAAATGTCATTTCAGTGCTGAGAAGCATTAAATTAAATTAAAGAACCACAGATAAGACGTTCTGACCAAAAGGATAGAACAATAAAAATACATATATTCAACGCTGACATGTGTCCCAAATTTGGCAGGGGATTCTATGTCAGAATTGAACCTTAGTCATCTCTGCACATACAAGAAAGATGCAACAACACAAGTCTGAAACTGTTAGCATCATCGTAGATGGATAACATGATAAATACACTCAAATACTTATTCATCGAGGGAGACACTGAATAAAACATTCAGACATCAATTTTCGCCATCAATAACCTACCTCAGTAACAGCAGTAGACGCGCCATCATCAGATAAGAATATCCTTCGAGAACACTCTGTAGAATTCAATTGGCATCCTTCATGAGTTGCTCTGTATGACGAGCGTGTAGTATTGTGTATAGAGCTAATAACTAGAAGCTCGCAACTATCGTCCACTTCAATATCCTTTGGAACACAGCACCATTCGGGTTCGTACGAGGCATAAGACATCATTGTCATGCTCCACTGCATAGGTATCTTTGGCATTGTCAATGTTAGAAGAGCAACGATCTGGAAAATGCCCTCGTTGCCAATGTCTTTGAGGATATCTGCAAGATTCATGGTTGATATGTCGACGGCGCGACTAAAAGATTTTAACACGTATAGTTGACTGGGAGATATACACTTGATTAAATTAAATTCATCTGTATATTTATATGTGTCGAGATGTTAATATTTTGGCACCTGTGAAATATAGCAGTGATTAACATTAGTTTATACGTGAAATCAGCAACTAATAGTAGTTAATCTGTAAAATATATAAGAGATTAACATTAGTTCGTCCGTAAATTAGATACACATTAAAATTCGTGTATTCACACATATTTACGATGTTAACATTAGTTTGTTGGTAAAATAGATACGCATTAATATTTATTTATTCACACATATATACGATATTAACATTAATTCGTCTGTAACATATATACCAGATTAATCTTAATTCTTCAGTATCATATAAGAGACTAATTAATTCTTCTGCTAATATAACGGTGTTTAATGTTGGTAAATTGCTTTAGAAACTAGTGATTAACAACATTTCACTTGTGAAAAATAAATTTGGGTAATATTAGGTCATCTGTGAAATTTAATAGTTATTAACACTGGTTCATGTGAAATAATTGCTTCGATTACCATTAATTCATCCGTGAGAAATAACAGTGATTAATATTAATTCATTTGTAATCAATAATAATTATTAATTATAGTTCATCTGTGAAATATACAACAGTATATATAGACATTAGCGATTGTGAAATATAACCCATGTATATAATCAGCCAATGACATTAGTTCCTTTTGTGTGACGGTGCAGTCATTGATATTAACTAATATGTTTGATAATAGTCAATAACTCTATCTCTAATATAGCACTGAGATCGCTATTTAGATCTACCCACTGTACCGATGAATCGAGAAATACTTAAGTTTTATAATCAGTTATGAATATATTACGACAGGAAAGGAAAATCATTACAAATGTTTAATTTATATTAGTGTATATGTATATATGCTATTCATTCACCGCTACAGTCAACAGCATGTAAGGGAACCGCGTAGCGAAGTGGTTAGCGCACTGGCTTCGCACATGAGTGGTCCTGGGATCATTCCACAGTTGAGGCGGTTATTCTTCTTCTTCTTCTTTCGTTCACTTGAAACATGTCTATATCTGTAATTCTGTCTCCTTAATAAAACTCACTGTCTTTTGTAGTTCACACAGTGTCCCATAGAGTTTTGATTCCAGTGTTGTTTCCTCTGGCCAATATGTCTGCCTCAGCGTTTCATGCTCAGAACACTCTTGAAGTATATGTTTGGCACTCTGTGCTGCCTGTCCACATCTACACATGGCCGTGTTGCCAATCTTGAACTTTGTATACATGTGACTGCGGAGTCGGTTGTGTCCTGTTCTGAGACGTAGAATTATAACTTGTTCTGGTCTGTTCATAATATGATAGTCATCTTGTGTTGGTGTTTGTGGCTTTCTTATTGACTTGATCATCTGTTTTTTCTGATGGTAGGTGATTGGTATATCTGGTTGGTCTTCTGCAGCACCTTCCTTAGCCAGTTGGTCTGCTTTTTCATTTCCTGGTATTCCACAGTGAGAGGGTATCCACTGCATGGTTATCCTGTACTGGTAAGACAATTCGCTAAGTAGTTTTTTCAAGTCTGTTAGTTTTTCAGACTGGAGAGCTTGAAGCACTGACCTTGCATCTGTCAGGAATACCACAGGCTGTAGTTCAGAGTTGGAGTTCAGCAGTTTTTTAGCTGCCACAATAATTGCCTGGATTTCTGCATCATAATTATTGCAGAATTTTCCTGTCGGTGTTCTGATTGTATCTCTAGGCTTGTGTGGATATTCTATATATACACCTGCACCTCCATTCCTCACGGCATTCTGTGCTGACCCATCTGTGTATACTCTGACCCATATATCTTGTGGATATTCCTCATCCAGGAAACTGAGGGTGACTGTCCTTCGCTGCACACTGTTCTGTTCGTCCTCGCTTAGTATTCCTTTCACATGGGTCTGAATGTATATTGGCATGAGGCGGTTATGTTTTTCAGATCGCAATGGCTCCAGGGTCCACCCAGCCTTAAATGGGTACCGGATTAATCAGGGAAGTAAAGACAGCGAGGGAGAGGAGATGACTACCGCCTTCATTTCCAGATCCTCTGAAATGTGAGATCGCTAACATCTCATACCCCTACGGCATTAATAAATGCTATGGGTTACTTTACTTTTTACAGCCAACATCCCAAGTATTCATAAACGGCTGAAGTCCTCACTAGAACCAATAACCCATGTAACCAGAGAATGCTGAAATCTTCACTAGAGCCAACATCCCATGTATCCATACACCTGAAGTCTTTGCTAGTGTCTATTGTACGATGTCTCTTGTATGTACGGACTGGTTCAATTCCCGTTTGTCTCATAAATCTCTTGAATGGTGAGCTCCGTAAGGGCAATCGACTGGCCAGTGAACAGAAGATAAGCTTTAAGAACTCTCCCAAAGATTTTAAAGAGCCAAAATCCATCTATAAGTTTCGCCAAACGTGCAATACCAGCAAATATGTTCTCAAATGACGAGATGCATAACATTTCAGAGTAAATTCAAGTAGGAAGCAAGAGGATAAATTAAAAATTCTTGAGACTAACGGGAATTGAACTCGAACACATTTAAGAGGCACAGAGAAAGCGGGCTGCTCGAAATGATAGAAACATTTAGATGCCCAAATCTGTCAAATATTCACATAGATGCCCAACTCTAATAAACATTCAGACACACAGATGCCCAACTCTAATAAACATTCAGACACACAGATGCCCAACTCTAATAAACATTCAGACACACAGATGCCCAACTCTAATAAACATTCAGACACACAGATGCCCAACTCTAATAAACATTCAGACATACAGATGCCCAACTCTAATAAACATTCAGACATACAGATGCCCAACTCTAATAAACATTCAGACACACAGATGCCCAACTCTAATAAACATTCAGACACACAGATGCCCAACTCTAATAAACATTCAGACACACAGATGCCCAACTCTGTCAGACATTCAAACACATGGGTACCGAACTCTTTCTATACGTCTCACAAATGTGGCACGTTATGTATATGGCAGAATGTGACTTTTTAGTCATCTTCAAGCACAGTATTGAGATACAACAACACAATTCTCAAATTGTTGTCATAATCGCCTGTCATAGACGGCTACTATTATTGATATTGTATTCGCGCATGCGGTTGCGTCTGTGGGTCTCACCAGTGACTCACTAGACAAACCAACCATGCAAAAGAAAACCTTAGTAGATGACATGCCTTTATATTGAGGTTATCTTCTTATAGACGCTTCATGCCACGTCATCTATACAATCCCGTAGTCGTAACCTTCGATAACAGTTACCATGTTGTTCCGACATGCCGACGTTGTGCTTGAACTAAATGCGGGCATGGCGTGGCTGGGCGGAACAACAAAGAAACCTGTCGCAAGGGCCAGAGTTGTGCCCTGATGTCGACGTCTATTTCGGCAACATTAGACTCGAAACACAATCGAGTCGAATAGCTGCTGGAACAGAGGGCGGAGCACTTATGGGAATGCCCCACGTGCCGTGAGGCTAGTTTCTAATCTAGAAGAATCAAGAAGAGTCAAGAATCAAAAAGAATCAAGAATCAAGAAGAATCAAGATATTGTATTCAACATTGAAACGCTACTGCTAATCTATAATATATTAGGCCATACCTATATTAATCGGAGTTATTTCCGAACTTAAAATCAAGAACATAACTGAATTTCATGAAGTGGATCTAAGAAATGGTCATCATCACTTGTGATGGACGGACAACAGGAACACTTTATGTGATACAGAAAAAAATGAAGCAGCTCTATATTTCAATATTGAGTTGAAGATTATTTATCCTACACGATAGCAGATACTCATAGACCTTGCATGTGCTTGAGATGAATAGTAGCAGGCTCCCACTATATTTGATTAGCAAGACGCATCAGCAATGAAGCTCTTGTATCCTTTTGTACAATGAGAGGCTTCTACTTCATTTCATGCCCAGAAGGCTAACTAACTCTCAGCCGCGTGCATTGCTTTAAGAAGAAACATCCTACTCACAGGAGCTCACAGTATAATTGTATAAAGCGATGCTTGCATTCACAAGAGAAAAACTTCACTATATACGCATGTCATATACTAATATGCTTGTTTGAGAACCCCAGGAATTGCGAGCGATTAGCTCTTACTTCTTATGTGAAGTGGGATGGTTTTTCTGAGCTTCTTTCATACCCAGGAGATTTCAGCTTTCGGCTTAGTGCAATGTCTTTTGAAGGAGCCTTCTACTCAGAGGGGGTCTGTAATTGTTTAGATGACATGATACAAAGCTTCCAAAAGAGAGCCTCAATAAAACGGTATGTCATCTACTAAGGTTTTCTGTTGCATGGGTGGTTTGTCTAGTGGGCCATTAGTGAGACCCGCATGCGTACTAATGTGTTTACTGTTATATGATGGTGATCTCTAGGGCCCATGTTGAGACCTTCCTACTTGGCGGGTATTCCTGATTCCCACTGCAAGAAGTTAAATGAGCGCCAACAGGGAAATATAAAACAATATGAGACAGCGTGGTGTAATGACTCACCCCTGCAGATCAAGCTACGTGGATTTGAAATCACTTCCCACTCATTCTTTGAAAAAGAAACATCCTTTGTTAACGTAATTATCGACAATGAACTAGGTACCAGGACTCAAGCTCTGGAAAAGTCGAGGAATCGTAACACAATACGAGCTTTAGACGATACTAGTCAAACTGCTTTTTGGTCAACAACTGGCTAGGCAGTTGAACACGTATGTGTAAAACTATGTTGTGTCGTTGACTCTTAACTCAATGATTTACCAATGTTCCTTCAGCGCTGAATACAGTGCATAGGGTATAAATCAGAGCTCTCCAGTTTGAGGGATGCAATGTTGATGTGTGTAGTTCTTGCATATTGTTGAGACGCACAGCAATATCCTGTTTGATTGTTCTGAGAAGTGTGTCTCTGATCGCCCTCTCTGTGTTTTATCACTTTGAACCCATTTTACTTAAATTTTAAGGTAGTGGTGACTGCATTACCAGAACTGAACCTCTACTATTTTTGATGGTTAAAATCTTCAATATAACCAAATTGGACTCATGTCCGCGGTTGGAAACAGTGTACCTCAACAGAATGAGGTAGCTTTTATTTAACCAAAACCAGAACTTAGTGCTTGTAATGACAATATATTTTCACTCATTATTAAAGTACACGAATATGAATCCGTCGTTTCCTTGTTGGAGCGCATGGCCGTGTAGTTAAAACGCCATATTCAGACATTTGAGGTCCTGGGTTCAATACGTGTTTGGGACAGGATTTTTTTCTTTCGGAGGTACAATCAAAATCATTCCTGTACATGTCGCGGCGTCTGCCACGGCAAAGCGGTCTTTATTTCCACAACCAATAGAAAGCCTCCCTGCACTCCTTCACAGGAAAACATGCAGTAACGAAAGAAAGTTTCTTTCTTATTGTTGTAGAACATATTAGTAGTATATAGCCAGCATAATAGGGAGTGGATATGACATGATATGACATGATATGACATGATATGCCATGATATGACATGATATGCCATGATATGACATGATATGACATGATATGACATGATATGCCATGATATGACATGATAAGACATGATAAGGTACCAGATCCAATAAGGTGAGCGGATCGCGGGTGGTCGCGGGCGGGGCGTGGTCCCGATACCGGCGGGGCGTGGTCCCGATACCGGCGGGGCGTGGTCCCGATACCGGCGGTGCGGGGCGGGTGGGGCGACGAGGTCCCCGACCCTGAAAACTGGAAAAGGGGTGGGTAGTATATATGTGAATGTATGCTGGGTGGGTGGTGTTTTCCATTCAAATTTGTGTTGAAAATGTGTGTGTGTGTGTGTGTGTGTGTGTGTGTTTTATATAAATATAGGTACCATACCTCAAAAATGGTTATTAACAGAAATGGATACGAGGTGGAAACATCCCTTTACAGCTATGATTGCGGGTCCGACCGGGTGCGGAAAAACTGTTTTTGTGCAAAATTTCTTAAAATATGTGCATGAGATGGTGGCTCCGATACCAGAGGAAATTATTTGGTGTTATGGCGCGTGGCAGGCTGCGTATGATACCATGCCGGGTGTTAAATTTATTGAAGGACTACCAGACGTGGAGCAATGGAATGGTGATAAGCCAAGACTGTTGGTTATTGATGATTTGATGAGTGAAACGGATGATCGCGTTACTAAATTATTCACTAAAGGAAGTCATCATCGGAGTCTGAGCGTGTTGTATATTGTGCAGAATTTGTTTGGTAAAAACAAAGAACACAGAACAATTAGTCTCAACTCACACTATATTGTGCTTTTCAAGAACCCGCGTGACGGCTCGCAGATTATACATTTGGCCAAGCAAATGTACCCTGGTCGCAACAGCTACGTGCAGGATAGTTTTAAAGATGCAACAGTGAGCGCGCATGGTTATTTGTTGGTAGATCTCAGACAGGCAACACCTGATCATTTGCGATTGCGGAGTCACATATTTCCAGGCGAAAATCAGGTTGTATACGTACCAAAATAAAATATGGGTGATAAATTGAAACAGCACGGGCCAATGTTAAAAGTCCTGTGTCGGGCGAAACCAGCTGCGGTTAAGAGTATAATAAAAACGGCATCACCGGAACTCATACGAACCCTGTGTGAATGTTCCCACAATATCTTAAAAGGGCATGTTCGACTTACGACGCGTCAGAAGAAGCTACTACAGCGGCACAAGACTAATCTTAGAGTACTCGCTCGTAAAAAGACCACTGTGAAAAGACGAAAACATATTCTACAGCAAGGGGGTTTCATTGGTGTTTTACTGAAACCTGTCCTGAGTGTCTTGGGTAGCCTGTTGGGTGTATGATGGCCAAGAAAATGTTGCTGATCGATCCTCGTTTATTTGAAACTCTGCAGAGCAAATCTACGTACACACCACCTGATAGTTTAACAGATAACATGAGGGACCTGGATGAACAAATGCGAGTGGTTTTGGCTCGTATTGATTTATCTAACGCTGATAAAGCTAGACTCTACCAACAAACATTACAACAGTATTTGACACGCCTTGAACAATACAAAAACAGATCACTCGGCCTATTAGACATCAAACCACCGTCGATTGTGCCTGTGGAACCACTAGCTAACAAACCAACGCCGATGTTTCCTGTAGAACCTGTACATAAAACAGAAGAATCAACTGAGAAAATTCCAGACAAGGTCGAAGTGACGCCTGACCCACCTAAACGCAATCTCAGGAAGAAACAGAAAAGCAAAATTCCTACACCTACCAAAACACCAATTTGGGAAACATGGTAGACGAAATGTTGGCTCGTCATTACTACAATCATAAAAAAGCTGGTGCGTATGGTGGTGTTAGTGGCTTACAACGTACCACCAAACTTAAATCAAAACAAGTCAAAGATTGGTTAAGTCATCAGGATACGTACACTTTGCATAAACCTTCTCGGCGCCGTTTCAAGAGACGTGCTATCATAACAGGTGGTATAGACCAACAATTTCAAGCTGATTTAATTGACTTAACAAAGTTGAGAAAATACAACGATGGGTATTCGTATTTGGTGACGTGTATTGATGTGTTTAGTAAATTTGCCTGGGCTGTTCCGATCAAGAACAAAACGGGAACAGTTTTAGTCGAAGCTGTGAGTGATATTTTCAAGCAAAGGAAACCTATAAATTTTCAAACTGACAAAGGTTCAGAATTTACCAATAAAACATTTCTGAAGTTTCTTAAAGACAATAATGTGCATTTCTTCACATCTGAAAATGAGGACGTTAAAGCAGCTATTGTGGAACGGTTCAATCGTACATTGAAAGATAAAATGTGGCGCTATTTCACTAAAAGCAACAAACCTCGTTATGTCGATGTGATAAAATCATTGATTCGAAATTACAATTATTCATTTCATAGGAGCATTCAGATGACGCCAGTAGAAGTTAATACTGATAATCAAACACAAGTGTGGAATACTCTATATGGGGATAAACCAACAGACAGAAAAGTATATTTTAATGTTGGTGATAGGGTGCGCATCGGTCTAGGCCGACAAACTTTTAAGAAAGGGTATACGCCCACCTGGACAGAAGAACTGTTTACCGTCAGTCATATACAACCGACAACCCCTGTAACTTATACGATCAAAGATGATGCAGGTGAAGAAGTGCAAGGGTCATTTTATAAAGAGGAACTGCAAAAAGTAGGTGACAAAACAACTTTTCGAATCGAAACAGTCCTAGAAGAGCGCGGTACTGGAACGCAGAAACAGTATTTAGTCAAGTGGTTCGGGTATAACGCCTCATTCAATTCCTGGGTGTCGGTCAAAGACATTACACGGTACTAATGGAAATTGATCAAGTTGAAGCAGTGTTACGACCAGAAGGAGAAGACAGAACGGGGAGTCGCTCATCACTCTGGGTCTTATTCGGCAAGCTGGTACCACGTTTAGAAATTGTTTTCCTCTGTCAAATGATTATTATATATGTGGTGATTGGTGTTTCATTATTTAATCTGTCTCGAACCGACCTCAACGCACCTGACGCTAAATTTTGGATTGCCTTACTGAGTAGTTGTTTGGGGTACATGCTACCTAACCCAAAGCTAGGATGAGTTTTTACGTTACCTTACCCAGCAATTCTTCAATGAATATTTATCCTGACAATAACCCCAGTCATTATTTTGTCAAAATGCCACAAACTATAGAGATGAACTCGCAATATGAAGTCGGTTTAGCTGAAATTCAGTTTCCAAACACATATTTCAACGTTCTCGATAATGAGGTGTGGTTGTCGTACATCCACCCACCATCCAATAACCTGAACGGTGTAATAACTATTCCAGCTGGTTTGTATGAGTCACCCGAAGATTTTATCTACGAACTCAACTCTAAGCTAACCAGTGCTGGTCGTATTGCGAAAATATATTACAATAAAGCCTCAAAGAGAGCCACGATTAAGATTCTCGATGAGGGAACTGAGCTTGTATTGAGTGAGACGCTGAAAAACATTTTAGCACTGTCAAAAACACGTCTGACATATGAAGACACTGATCGCACAAGTCATGATATGGTTGATATGGATCGTGACATGAAAAATGTCTACGTGTACGCAGACATTGTATCTGCCCGGTCAGTGGGTGATGCAATGGTTCCACTATTACGATCTGTACCCATATTGGACAAGACGGCTACCTCAGTGTTTCGAATCTATGACAAACCACACTACGCACCGCTGAGCCGGTTCTCGTTTGACACCGTCGAAATCCTTTTAACCACAGACCAAGGCAAGAAGATCGCATTTACCACTGGGACGTCAACGGTGACACTTCACTTTCGGTCACGTAAGCGTTTCGATTTTGATTAAACAATGGTTAGACACGCCACAATCCACAGAAACCCCAAACTATATGAAGAGTTTTTCTGTAATCAAGCTGGGAATGGTCTACCTGTATTTGTCGGGGGTAGACATCAAAAAGGACACGGACTAGGTAGTTTTTTTAGTGGTCTGGGTAGAATGGTGCTACCATGGTTAAAAACAGGTGGTAAAGCCTTACTTAGGGAAGGTGTGACATCTGGTTTACAAGTGGCTCAGGATGCTTTAGGTGGTGCAAATATTCGTGATTCTATGCGAGATAGAGCCAAAGAAGCTGGACAGCGCCTATTGGCTGGTGCTGTCAACCACGTTACCCAATCGGGTAGTGGTCTTAGACGCCGAAAACGACCAGCCCCACCGGGTGAACCCTGTCGAAAACGCATAAAACCAGCCGCTAAACGCCGACGAGTTCATTCCAAGAAGAACAAGACTCGAGATATATTCGGATAATGGCTCTCATTCACCCCAACTCTTGTGAGTGTCTTCATTCTGGACTTGATTTGTTTAGTGTACCACCAACCCAAACGGCTGTAGATGATGGACAATATGTGGAAATTCATCCCCTGGCTGCCTTAGCACCGGGGGCGCCCATCGAATTTGTTATTTTGGGGAATAGTGAGGATTACTTGGATCTTTTCAATACCTATTTACACGTAAGAACCAAAATCACGCTACCCAACGGTGATAATCTACCACCCAATGTTGAAGTTGGGCCTGTGAATTATTACATGCACAGTTTATTTTCTCAAGTCGACGTCTCATTGAATGATACGCTTATCACGGCTAGCGAAAACACGTACCCTTACCGCGCTTATATTGAAGCGACTCTGAACTACGGCGATGATGCTAAAAAGGGGTATCTGTCTGCCGCCCTCTACTACAGAGATACGCCGCGAACGCATGACGATACTCAAGGGGATACGAATAACGGCTTCAAAATTCGCCGCCAACTGGCAGCCATGAGTCAGGAAATGGATATGATGGGTAAATTACATGCTGATATTTTCGCCCAAGACAGATATATGTTGAATGGTGTGGATGTAAAGATCAAGCTAACACCCTCCAAAGATGTTTTCAACCTGATGGCTACCGATGTGACGAGTGGGTACAAAAGTGTTATTACCCACGCAGCGCTAATACTTAGAAAAGTCAAACTGAATCCAGCCATCTCACTGGCTCACGAGAAAGCCTTAATGCGAGGTAATGCCAAGTACCCGATAAAACGTGTTGGTTTGAAAACTTTTTCCATTCCTAATGGGATGCTATCACACGTCCAAGACAATTTATTCTTATCGCAAACACCCACAAGAGTCGTTATCGGTTTCGTTGACGCTGGAGCGTTTAATGGACACCTGAAGAAAAATCCATTTAATTTTCATCATTTTGATCTGACGTATTTAAGCCTAATGGTAGATGGGCGCAATGTGAGTGGTAAACCACTAACTGTTAATTATACCAACGATCAGTACATCAGAGCCTTCTTTGGGAGCCTGACAGCCCTCGGTTTCGTAGGCAAGGACGCTGGGAATACCATTGACTTTAGAGGTTTTAAGCATGGTTATAATCTGTACGCCTTTGATCTGACCCCTAGCTTGCTTGATGGTGATCAATTTGAGATGGCGAAGACGGGTCCACTGGCCATTGAACTTAAATTTGCCACCGTGACAGCATCGGCCATTCAAGTGTTAATCTACTTTGAAGTTGATAGTGTTTTGGAGGTATCCAAGACCAGATCAATTCTTACAGATTTTTTAGCTTGAGAGAATGAACACTAACCAAATCTATGATCTGTTAAAGCAGGATATCTGGATTCGTCGCCTCGGTTTAGTGCGAGTCGTACCACTAGATAAGTTACCAATCTACATTGATCCAACTCTGACATCAGCTTTAGTTGTCAATACAGACCCCAGTTATAGACCGGGTGAACATTGGGTGGCAATATATTACGATGGTGTTGGAACATTTACATATTTCGATTCATTTGGCTTACCACCCAGACATTCAGCGATTACCAAATTTCTAGAAAGAAATTCAAATAGACCTTATGTTTACAACCCGAGAGTATTACAAGATTTGTTGAGTTCTACTTGTGGCTTATACGTTGTGTATTTCTTAATGTTGAAAGCACGCGGTGCATCCATGGCCACTGTGTTGCGACCTTTCACCATCAAGCAATGGAAAAATGATAACCTTGTATATGCACTAGTTGAGAATCAACTCAAACAAAGATCACGCTTACAACATCTGTGACCAAGATACCAAGGCGTGCCCACGCCATGTGTCATAAATCGGCCAGCACCTGTGACCTAGAAATGTCATACTGGCGTGGGTTCATCCACGAGTCATGTTCAAGGCTAAAACCAGTTCAAACAAAGATCGCGCTTGCAACATCTGTGACCTAGATACCACGGCGTACCCACGCCATATGGCATCATAAATAAAAATATAACACCTGTGACCTAGAAATGTCATACATCGATAAATTCAGCCATGAATCATGACCCACTAGCGACCAATCAGATCGCCGCCGACCGCCGCGCGCGCGTGGGGTGCACCGGACTCCGCTGTGTGTATAAATAAGAAGCTCACTTGTTCTAAATCTTCACAACGCACTACCAGTCTAGAAGCGATATTTCCAAGTCCTGTTGTATCAAGAAGATGGCATCATCAGTTACATACTTTTCCAGAACTGCCGATATGATAAAACCATTAGGAGATGGTGTTAATGCTGTGGCCGTATCATCCTTTAAGAAGCCGCTTATCCAGATTCGCCGATACTATGGTAATACACACATAAAGTATCCTACTAAAACAGGTATCACGATGAGTCGACAAGACTTTGTCGATCTAGTAGATCTACGTGATGTTATTCTGAATGAATTTGATAGAATTTCCCGTGTTTTTCCTACAAAACAAGCTTCAAATATGCCAGTTTCAAATACATATGACGATTCATCGGCTACCGTTTCAAATACGTATGACGAATCATCAGCTGCAGTTTTAAACCCCTATGAGGATTCATTCACATATGGTTGTGGTAACCTAGAGATGTATCTCACACCCGACTACGAACCTGTCTATGTACCTGAACCATCTGTATCAGCACCAGAAAAGAAAATCGCCAAAACCAAACCAGCCAAGAGACAAAGAACACAGCCCGTTATGGCACCGCTTTATCAACAGTGAATTATACAGTGAACATTCTTTTCTTCTTATTTATTTTGGAAAATGTACGCGAATGATAAATAAAAATGTTTTATATCTCTAAAAAAATGTTTCTGTCAATTATGTTCTCGTTTGTTTGTTGTGAGTTCTGTGTGTTTTGTTAACGTGTTACAAAGAAGCATCTGTAAAACCAAAGGACCATGGGTATCCACAGGTCAAGAACTTATACGTTATCCACAGGTCGAGAATACCAGCTAAACACCAGAAGTTATCCACAGGGCAAGAAATTAAGATCAGACCAGCGCAAGATGGCAAGCGGGGTTTAGGGGGTCATAAAACAGACAATAATCCATTAAGTGGTGGGTGTTAGACTCGGGAGACATATACATTTAAAAACACACAAATATAAAACAAACAAAAAGGTTTAAACATAGGAAATACTTTTATTTACGTACTTTTATATATATATTTATTTTGGTATGTACCAAGGTATACAATTATGAAAAATGGATTTTCATAAAATATTTCAAGTATGTATCATTTATACAGCATAAAATTAGTGAATAAAAATATACAATGTCCTAAAAAGCATACAATTATGAAAAGACCGTAAACACTTATAAAGACCATATAAGTAGGCAAAGTGCATACACATTTCTAAAGTCATAATCAATACAATATGAAATTATATAAAAATACCGACACCAAGTACGAATTTGAGAAAGGTTATATAGAAAGAGGTGTTGTTGAGACGTTATCTGGCTGTACCTGTCGTTTAATATAAAAGTAAGAAAGTGAGTCTCTGTGTTGTTCGTAAGTATACACAGCTGTCCCTGTCGTCTTAAAACCCATATTCTTACCCCCACTACTCTGTCTAGTTGTCAGAACGTCAGAAAATGTCTTTGCGTCAAATTTATTTTGCGTCTTGCTTAAACCCTTTGTCGATGTCTTGTCGTAGGGTCCATAACAATGATAAGTCTTGCTACATAACGAGATCATCCCTATACCACCATACTCGAGCTTGAATAGGCCGGGCTTTCGTTTATCGAATAGCCTCGCCTCGACGCACTGGGGGCAGTCTTTAGGCGGATCGAGCAAGAGGGCTATATGAGCATGACAGGTTTCTCTAGGGAACCACTGATCGTAGACTCGTCGATATTCAGCCCTCATACTAGGTTTAATGACGTCATGCAGACTGTCAGCTGCTAGGGCTAAATAAAGAGAGTCCGTATCCATCTCTGTCACCTCAAAATCACTCCTGTCCACGAATCTATCGAGGAAGTCATAGTAAAACTCAAGCATCCTAAGCTTGGCGTATTGGTAAACGAAAAAACCAATCTGAATGGGCAGGTCCCATTTCGTGTGCTGATACCGTGACTCAACCTCGTATAGATCAGGACCAACCTCGACCATCTTCTTAAAGTAGGGGCTATTGACCAGGGTGTCGGTAGCTGTAGGGTCCACATACACCACTTTAGTATGTTTCGCTTTATTGGTGAGGGTTTTTCCATAAGCCGCATTCCCAAGTAATTTCATAGTATCACTTGTAATAGATGCGGCTGGTGATAGATCACCCTCACGACGAGCACTGGTAACAGTATCACCAAAGTGACTGAAGCATGCTACAGGTTCATACTCTATAATCTGGTAAATGTATGTAACCACTAGACCATGCTCCAGATACCACTTTAGCAGGGGTGTGGCCAACAGGATTTTGTTACCAACATAGCTCCCAATAAGCGTGCGACGGGGTGTGGTCAATAGATTGTGCTCTTCAGCGTATTTCACCATCAGTGGACCAATATCTGCCCGACTGACATCAATATTCTTAAAGATGGGTGTCATTTCTGAAAAATGTGGTTTTAAAGTGTCTGGGACGTGAATGTCACATTCCACAAGTCCAAAACACGACCCATCGACAACCGCTGCAAGAATTTGTTCTTGGGTGGGTTTCGTGTATTTTGCGTAGGATGGTTTACGCCGAGTGAATGTAGCAGCTAGAAAGTCTCTAATGTCTTTCTCTTTCTTTTTTAAGGCCTGCCATTCACATTCCCAACACTCGACCAGCAGGCCCGAACACGCGACAGACAGAATAGCCCGAATCTCACGTGTTTTGGCATACAACGCAGCCAGTGGTTTTTTGTTGACTGGGTTGATGACATGGCCTGTGGTGATGGGACAGTTGGGGTGTCCATGGAACATGCACCCATGAAATTGGTAGGCGGTGCGTTTCTTTACACAATAGCCATCCACTGGAATGTTACGCTCACTCAACCGCATTTCCTTGCCGTTGAATTGAGTTATTAACTCTATGTTATTAGTGTGTTCCATCCATGCTAGCCACTCCCTACATTGTATGGTGTACAGACTCCGTCTGTGTTGCTTAAAACCATCCTCCTTGGTCCGGGTGATTGTATAATCGGTGGGCATTTCCTGCATTAATGCCCACAAATAAAGAGCATTAGCGTCATACCCCTTAATGCTCTTAACCAACTTTCCACCACGAATGTTGGTTTTATCCACCTCATGGTACCTATGAAAAATAATTGAAGGACCACCGGTAATATTGTGTCGTATGATGTTGTGTAGTTCCTTTTCATATTTGGCACACAACGTAAATACGATACCGCGTGGTAGAGTTTTAAACAGGTACCTGAGGGTGATTCCAGGCACAGAGATGGCATCTTTGAACATGTCAATACCTAGGTCAGCATAGAATGAAACCTGGCTGGCCAAAGCAGCCAACATGGGAACAACATCTTTGTTGTTGTACCACTCTAGAAAATCCTGCAACGTCTTCATTTTATTGACTCGCCAGATTTTTTGGCAGTACTCATACTCTTCAACAGATATGTTGGAGCTTTTAAGCTTTGAGTAGAATGCCGCGTGTGGTGGTAAGCGTGTTTCCTTCAACTGCGCCAGGTCTGTTACATACTCGTAGCAGAAAAAACCTTTCTGCTCGACTACTTTGTAAGCCGCCAGATACTTACTGTAATTAAAGCCTGGCGCCAGGTAATTGACAACATCTAAAAATTTCAATGTGTCAGTGGCTATGCACATAAAGTTGTTATTTCGCTTTACAGCGAAGTTGAATGTTCCATTTTCACTGGGGTGGCTCAGAAAATAACGGGTGAAATATGGTTTGATCAAATTGACATCATATTTTCCTGAGTTAAACCCAATCACAGGCAGTTGGGAGAGATAACCCTCGAGTCTAGCCAACTCTTTACAATGCCCACCCATCAGCAAGGCCTGGCGTTCTGATTTAAACAGTTTTCTTAACCGTTTACCAGCGGTTTCAGCAATTTTTTCTAAATACTTCAACACGCGATTGACCAGCGCTTGAGGGTCGCCTGTGCTGACGAAACAGACTGGGTCTGTCATACCACAAACATTGGATGCTACAGAACACGACATAGGGATATGTTTTGCAATATATGTCGTGTTACTCGTCGACTTTTTTTCACAGTCGGACGAGTCGAAATAGCATTCAAAGTCGAAAGTGGCCCTGTAAGGGTAGATATACACAGACGCATCATCATCATCATCCTCACCCGGTAAAAGTTTTGCCATTACCTCAAAGATGGTTTCGTGTGGTGTGTAGAACCCACCGGGATAGACACCAGTGCTGCTACCACCTTTACAAATTTTCTCATGCTGTGTCAAGTTTGAGTTGCGCTTCCAAACTTTCCCACATTTGGGACATCCGAAGGAGTGGCTAGCTTCGTCAATATTACTTATGTACATGAAGTGCTCTTTATGTTGGAGGAGGTACATAGTATTGGGAAATGTGCTGCCGCTACGTAGTATGGGTATAAGGATATTTAGCTCGTTAAACTCGTACACCTCAATGTTAAGTTGGTAGCAGTCTTCTAAGCTTGGTAGAATGTCAAGTGTCACACCAGGAAAGTCGGTCTGTGGTTGTGTGTCTTGGTAAGTGTACCAGTCGTCCAGTAAACTACGTGTCGGTGTGTTTAATGCTGTGATGTTGTGTTTGTGATGCAGAGCTAAACAGCGAA
>CM067299.1:56820530-57109489 GCA_034231615.1 Meghimatium bilineatum
TATATATATATATATATATATATATATATATATATATATATATATATATATATATATATATATATATATATATATATATATATATATATATATATAGGAGATCAGAGGAAAGTATGGATTGATAATATTAAAAGACGGGATATGATTAAGATTCTCCACACACAAACACGGAACTGATAACATAGAGGCAAGTCGAAATTTTTGTTTCTGTTTCCTTTGTGACATCCCTACGACCCTGAAGGGTTACGGGCTTGATTCCATAAGCTCAATAATATAGGCCTACTGAGGGCCACATCACATTTTGAGGGAGGGGACATAACGAGAAAATTGAAAGTTGCAGGCGCTGGGAGACACAAATAAGTAACAATTCGAAATGATTACTCACGAAATGATGCTTAGTACAATGATGTACTCGTAGCATGAAGCTAACTCCCATAAGGCATGCTGTGCCATGAAACGATATTTGTCTAAATTCTAGAACATAAATGCATTTAGGGATGTGTTTCTAAAGCAGTTTATGGGTCAACCTTTTAAAGTCGACGAACTTTTTAATGTTGTGTGGAACAAAAACACTTATTTAGAAAAATTATAGTCGTGATCTCGAAGTATTGTTTTCTAAAATTTGGTCAGCAAATAAAATACGGTTAGATCTATCTGCCGGGCAAGAATAAATGATATATACAAAGGGCAGGGAGCGACTCACTAAATGGCCAAAATGTTTTGCCGTAGTTTATGGACAGCTCCTTATATGTTGCATTACACCATTGGTAGCTTTTGATCTGGTCATCAGTGCTATTGGCTCAATCAATCAATCAATCAAGTGCATGCCGAATGACGTATGCGATCATGTTTCTTCGCGACTCTCTATCTCTTGTGTGACTATTGCCGATTTCCAGAGCGACGATACCGTCTGGCAGAAGACGGACGAGACAAAAGGTGCGGCATTGCTGGCACACTACACCGCACACATTGGTCAGAGAAATGTGGAGGCATATCAAGAAATCAGGAAAACGCTCACAGACACGTGTAAGAACTTGAGCATGGAAAACCATATGCTAATCACAGTTGAAGAAATCAGGAAGGCACTGAAAAGTACAAAAAATACAGCACCAGGGCCAGATGGCATTAGATACGATGACATTAGTCGAAGAACGGATGAGGAGTTGGGAGAGTTGGCGGACATGTTCAATAATAGCCTTCTAAAGGGCACAGTGAAAGAAGACTGGTTGCACAGCTATTTAGTTCCACTACCCAAACCTGGGAAGGACCACACCAGGATACATGGCTACAGAATAATAACTATGCAGAATACGATTGGCAAGCTTTTGGAAAAAATTGTGGCCCGGAAGGTATCGTGTTATCTTGAAAGAAATAAGTGTTTACCAACATTGTTAGGAGGATATCGTCCAGGAAAGAAGACATGGCAAAATGCAGCCATATTTGCGCAGGATGTTTTTGAGGGGTTCGATTCGCGCATGGAGACATGTGCGGTCGCAATAGACCTTGAGAATGCGTACAATAGGGTGTCCTTGGATATCTTGATGCACCAGCTGTTAAATCTTGCAGTTAATCCTTTTGTCGTGCGTTGGGTTGGCACCGCCCTGATGCACAGGGTTGTAGTTCTTAAGTGTGGTAACTGGATATCTACACCAACGGTTATTAGCCCTGGCCTGCCACAGGGATCGCCTCTATCTCCTGTACTTTTCAATGTATACACAGTACATATCTCTGGCAATCAAATCACAGGTGTTGGCAGAACGATGTCATATGCCGATGATATCCTGGTGTATATACAGGGCAGAAATCGAGAAGAGTGCGTCGTGGAACTACAGAAGGAGCTGGACAGACTGACAAATTGGTGTCGAGATACGGGAGCAGTGGTTAATCCGTCTAAGGCATTCGTGACGTGGTTTTCCTTGAACAATCACATGGTAAAGACACCCATGCCACAAGTTTCGTTGTCCGGGAAAAGTTTAGAAAGAACTAGCACAGTGAGATATCTGGGTGTGTTTTTTGACAGAAGCCTGAGTTTCAGGGAACATGTTGACCACATTATCATAAGGGCAGGCAAAGGCTTAGCAGCAATGAAGGTTATGGCTGCTGCGCAATGTGAGCAAAGATTGTTATTTCTTTTGTACCAGGGTTTGGTAGTGGCTGTGGTGGAATATGCACTGGCAATTCTGACTCTTAGCCAAACTCAGATCGAAAGACTGGATAGAGTCCAGAATGCAGCAATGCGTATCATTCTGGGATGCACAAGAGACACATCGACAAGAGCTATGCGATACCTACTTGACTGCCCAACAGCTGAGCATAGATTACAGTATTGCCGTGCACGGGCGTACCTTCAAATACATGCAGATAAGGAACACCCGTTGCATTCCGAAATACAGAAAGTTAAAGGCAGCAGACTCAAGAGAGGAAGGTCGTGGATGGGACGTGCTGAAGATGTAATACAAAGCGTGTGCCGATTACAGGATGTGGCAGTTGGTGCGGAATGGATAGGTCTACCCACAGATTTCGAAACTTGTTTGAGAGTAGTAATATCACTTAGCAGGGAATGCAGAGAATGGTGTCCCACAGCTGTGGAGAAAGAAGTGCAGGCTTTAATCAGTGAGAATACCAAAGAGGGGGATGTGATTATATACACTGATGGATCTGTAATTAGGCATGTTCGCAGTGCTTGGGCCTTTACAGCTCAGTGCGCAGGTAAAACGATCAAGGAGGAAAGTGGTGCCTTTGCGGTCACTACGAGTAGTATGACCATGGAGACTATGACGGTGACCAAGGCATTTGAGTGGCTACGCACACAGAAAGTAACGCAGGTCTGCATCTTGAGTGACTCTATGAGTATGATTAAGAAGGTACAAGTGGGTCTCGTTCGCGAACAGTGGATTGAGGCCTTGAGAAATGCGAGCTTGAAGGCGGTTACATTTATTTTCGTGCCGGGACATGTGGGCGTTCGAGGCAATGAAAGAGCGGATCAACTGGCATCGTGTGCGATTGTGGCAAAGGGCGATGGGGCAATGGATCGCGCTGACGTTTTGAACTCCTTAAGAGATATAACACGCGAGAGTGAGACGAATGTGGATGATGATTCCTTTTCAATGGCTAGGATTAAAGATCAGGGATTGAGATGCGGTGTTGCTAGAGGTGAACATTTTGGAGGGCGCAGAAGAATGATGGTCAACCAGCATAGGACCGGTACTGTCAGCAGAAGTGTGATGGCGGATACACTCAAGGAGAGATCGGAGCAACTATGGATGTGTCCAGTTTGCAGTGATGATGATCCGACGACTAACTAACTAACTAACTATCTCTTGTGTTGTCAATAAGCTCGGTTGGTGAGCTTCTACCATGTCACAATACAAGTCCTTCTAGTAACTTTTCTCTTTGTTGTCCGCTATCTCTTCTCCCCTTGATCTTTCCAGTGATTATTAAGTGTTCAAGCTGTGTTCTTCTCAGCACATGTCCTAGAAACCTTGACTGTCTGCCCCTAATATTTGATATGATTCATCTTTTTACGCCAGCATAAATGAAAACCTCCGCATTAGTTTTCTTAGATGTCCATGGTATTTTCATAATTCTTCACAGAAACCACATCTCTGTAGCCTCTAATTCGCTTTCAATTTTTTTGTGGGATACTTCACATCCATAGAAAAGAATTGTTTTGATATAACATCTCAGCACCCGAATTCGGGTCTGCATTGATAGACTTCCATTGCACATAATTGTTCTCATTTTTTGGAATGCTGATTTGGCTTGTGCTGTTCGACTCTTTATCTCACTTGAGCATCTACCTTCTTAGGTTAACAGGGTGTCAAGATATTTCACTTTTTCAACTTGTGCTAATTTTGTGTCATTAATTATTATGTTGCATCTTGGTAGTGTATGTCTCTTCGATACAATCATTATTTCTGTTTTATTCTTGTTTAAACTGAGGCCTTTGTATTCACTTTATTTCGCTACTTTATCTAATAGGACTTGTAGTTCCAGTTCGCTTCCTTCAATCAATACTGTGTCATCAGCATATCTCATGTTATTTATATTGCATGCTCCCACTTTGATTCCTGTCATATCGTCTATATTTCGCATAATGCATTCTGTATACAGGAGGAAAAAGCACAGTGACATTACATAACCTTATCTGACACACATTTCTATCTTTTGAAATCTACCTATAGTGGTGTTAACTCTCATCGCAGCCGTTTGTTTCCAATATATATTTCTTACTATTCTTAGATCTTTACCATCAACATTAAGATTTTCTAGCAGTTTTATAATCTCTGAATTCTTCACCTTGTCAAATGCTTTGCTGTAATCTATGAAGCACAGATATAGGTCTTGTTGTACTTCTATAGCCCTCTCTACTAATGTTCTTACTATATATAGGGCATTTCTTGTGCCTTTTCCTTCTAGGAATCCGCATTGTTCATCTGCTATCTCTGGTTTTATTTTTCCTCTTACACGCCTCATATGCGCAGTAGAATCTTGGTCATCTGACTGATAAGACTGATTGTTCTGTGGTCTTCGCAATCTAACTGCACCAGGTATTTTTTAGTAGGGCTATGAAAAATTATTGTAGCAAATCCGATGGAATATAACCACTATTGTAGATGTCATTTAACATTTTGGTGATAACTTCAATGCCATAATTTCCCAGGTTATTGCATTGGTGCTATTGGTTACCGTCATTAAAAAAGTTATCAACTGAAAAATGTATACTCACGATGAAAAATGAAAGCCAGAAGGGCAGACAAAGTACCCAACACAAAATAGATCAATGAGGTGTAACGTCTTCCAATGCTGGAACAAAAGAGAAACAAGATGTATTTCATTTGTACATGTAAACAGACACAAATATCATTTAAACTCTTTATTTCTATAATAAACTGCAAATACTATTTATACCTACCCACCTTTTGAAATTTTGTTTTTTAACTTTCTTAATGACTTATAATTAATTTAGGAATAGGAAAGGGAAGGGCCGCGCCATGAAGAGTTAGTATACACATTTCACAACAGAAGATGATTTTATTGTAGATTCTACTAGAAAATAGTAAAGAATACATTATTTACAATATGTTACAGTGGTAGAAATGAGGGAGAATATTGCATGTTTCATTAGATTCACAGAAATTAGACGAGAAACAGCCCAGGTATCAATCTGTATATTTTAATGGGATGGGTGTTCTCCAGAACTTTATTTCATACCTAGAAATCTTCAACTCTCAGCGATATCCAGTACTTTTATAGGCAATATAAACACTTCTAGTAGGTTGCCATTACGTTATAAATGATCCGGACGCATAATTGATTTCTTTGGGGTTTGAACTTGGTACTTTGGCCATCACGCGCATTTTGCCGCAGCTCCGGATACTGAGGTAAGGTAACGTATTTGTAAAGATTAAGTTCTGTGTCCCACAAGAGAAGAACCGCGCTATATAGGTAATTCCATCTACTAGGATTTTGGTGTAGCATGGTGATTGATTGGGTAGCTGGAACATTCAAATCTTTAACAAACCTTAAATAATGATAGTGTTGATATGTGAATTTGGTAGAGAATATGTTAGTTATCGCCTATGCTTTTCATGGGCCGTACAAGAGAAGCAAATACTGGCAAAACTGTTTTCACCCGTACACATATTGCAGTTACCCTCGAATATATAATACCTAATTGCTAATGAGAAATTAAGAAGCTAAATTGACATTTGACTATTAGCTTGATTTAAATTAAAAAGTATTATCATATGACAAATTAAAATCACGGGAAAAGTGAAATGACTCATTAAGAAAGCAAGTTTTTTTCCATTAACCAGTAGGTCTTATATTGTAGCAATAAAGCCAGTCATGATATAGCAGATGACTAAAGTACGATGTCAGTTTTTTAAAATATCAGTGTGCCAAAATGGTGCGACGAAGTTAGATGTGTCGGACAAATAACCGTTGGTAAACTTAAACAAGGCTGCTCTATGTCACTATTGCTATTCAATATCACAATTGATTGTGCTATGAGAAAAAGCACATCAAACGTAAATTTAGAAATTAAATGGATAAACAGAACAACATTAGAAGACCTTGATTTTGCCGATGATCTTGCACTATTCAGTGAAAACTATCAAGATGCTCAAACAAAAACTTGTATATTAAAACTCTTCGCAGGCCAAATAGGTCTCCAAATCAATTCATAAAAAAACAAGTATTTCACCAATTCACCTAACGCAATTAGTTTAAATGGACAACAACTTGAAAATGTACACACATTTTCCTATCTAGGAAGAAAATTAACACTCGACGGTGATGTCATGACAAAAATTACAACTCGCATTGCTTTAGCTTCAAATGCCTTTAACAGACTGTCTAATATCTGGAGGCCAAAGTCAATCAGCACACGCACGAAAAAAAGGTTATTTAAACCTGCGTTATTTCGGTGCTATCATATGGATGTGAAAGCTGGAAAAATTCTTTATCTTCAGAAAAGAAACTACAGAGTTTCGAGATCAAATGTTTTCGTAGGATAACTAATACCCATTAGAATGAATTCAAATCGAACGATAAAATCAGAGAAGAGACAAATCAAAACTTCATCACAGATGTTATTAGAAAACGCCGTTGGTTCTAAATCAGGCATGCCCTACGAGCAGACATCTACAGAATACAACACCAATCTCTTGAATGGATACTTACAGGCAAAAGAGCAAGGGGTAGACCAAAAGAAACACTCAGAAGAACAATACTTAGAGAAAGTAAAACAATGAATATACATTCTATTCAAGAACTGCACAGAATAACTTCGAACAGGCAGAATTGGAGAGATCTGACATCTGCCCTATACGATAACTTCAGCGCTAAAAAAAATCAATGAATAAAACTTGAACAAGGGGGGAACAGAGACCGTGAGCACTTATTAAAAAAACTGTTCTCTAAATTAAATTGGACCCCAATCGTTACGTGTTTTGATTATTGTTTAGTTTTCAGTTGGTTACTATTTATATACTTGTAATCGCATGCCAAAAATAGCCAAGACGATTCCAAGTATATACATAGTAGCCAACTGAAAGACAAAAAATAATCAAAACACATAACGAATGGGGTCCAACATAATTTAGCAAACAGGTCTTCTATACTGTCTTTCCGTCACGGTGTGACGCATTTCGTTGTCGCACAAGGTCCTGCTAATCATGTAACGACCAGATCCTGCTAATCACGTCATAACAAGGTCCTGCTAATTGACAGAGGTTTGAGAACGAGCACAGTATGCGACGACAGATGTATTTTTTATTTTGTAATGCATAGATCCATCCTCCCTCCTTGTGTATATACATATATGAATACATATGACCGCATACAAATACATTCACATACACACAACACACATTCACATATACCAGCACATATACAAACATATACACATAACACACATACGTATACATACACACAACAAATATATATATACACACATACATTCGTGTACACATACGTAAATGCACACATAAATACATGCACACATACATATATATATACGCACAACATATATATATATACATAAATACATGCACACACATACAACAACCGCACATACAACAGACACACAAATCCATGCATGCACTCACTCGCACACGCACGCACCCCACACACACGCACGTACACACGCACGTACACACGCAAGCACACACATATACATACATACAAACATATATAAATACGCATATACATCACATAGATGCCTGCATACATATAAATATATACATGCATGCATACATGTATAAACACACCACAAAGATACGTGCAAACACATACACACGGACACACAACACGCACACACACACACATGCAGAACATACGCGCACACATAGATAATCTACACATGCACTTACCAATTGCTGAAATAGTATGTTGCCATAATAAAGGGAATCTCTACAGCTTCCACAAGAAACATATTCAAATAGACATTCCCAGCAAGAGTTGAGATACCAAAGATGATCCCGTACCCTACCAGCGAAGTGGTAAACCTGATGATAAAACAAATATATCATCATCATGTGACATTCTTTCCAGAATGTGGACTTCCTTATGGATTCTCTGAATACTCAGCGATTCTGAGCGAGTTGACCTACCGCAGGTAGAGACTATGTTTAAACATGTTTAATCATGTACATGTATGTATGTCTGCACGAATGTATGTGTACGTATATAGAGACATGTTTAAGAAATCTGATATACCACTGCACCATCGTCGTCTTCGGCGCCCTCTTCCACTGTTGTAGTTAACTCTACCTTCAGCTATTAATCTCTCCAAGCTACTGTTATGTTTTTTATATGACACAAAAGAAACCACAGCTTTCTTATTGGTATATTGTTAAGGAGCCACTTCTCTTGGACAGCTAAGAATATATAATGATAGTAATTTACAGAAAAAATTTCTTAAGGTTTCTGACTACATAGTAGATGTACGTTGCTGCAGTGACCTGTGGTCATAAAGACATTGCACTTAACAGACAAGTGCACCATTTCTATTAGTCATCCAAGAGTATGCAGACTCGAAATCACAATCAAATGTTGATTATGTGATTTTATCTTTCCGGAGAGAAATCACACATTCTCCACTCATTCTCCCATTTCTGAAATTCATTGTACGCCTACCTCATTCTATATCTAATCTATAAATGTCTTCATGTTGGCCCTATCTCTTCTCGGTACTCTTACATCGACCATAGCATTTCCTGTCAATCAGTCTGCTCTTACATTTCTCTGTCTCCCCCACTCTCCAAACCCCTTCTCTTCTTCTTTCTGTCTCATGTACCTTTCGGTGTTGAGGGGAGAGTGAGTGTACGGTCTTTTGCCCTTCTAT
Organism: Meghimatium bilineatum; assembly: GCA_034231615.1. Lineage (NCBI taxonomy): Eukaryota > Metazoa > Mollusca > Gastropoda > Stylommatophora > Philomycidae > Meghimatium > Meghimatium bilineatum. The sequence continues at coordinate 56,829,382 of CM067299.1, forward strand.
TTGCCTCCTCTGCTGTTATATTTCCGAGTGTCTCTAATACACTATCTATCCACCTTTTACGAGGGCGTCCAATAGGTCTCCTGTTTTCGTATCGTTTGTTAAGTGTTTTTTGGATTAATACTTTGCTCTTTCTGTCTGGTTATGTGGCCGTACCATTTAACTTGTTGTTTCTGGATGTATTCTATTGTTGGCTTGATCCCTAATTGTTTCCTTAGTGCTTCATTCCTGATTTTGTCTCTCAAGCTAACTCCATTCATACGTCTCACACATTTCATTTCAGTGGTGTTAATCTTATGTATTGTTCTAGAATCAAATGTCCAAGTTTGACACTGATAACACAATGTTCGTAAGAAAATGGTGTTGAAAAGCGCTTTCTTTGTTTCTAGTGTAATATCTTTGTTTCTTAGTAAAGGTGTTAATTGACCAATGATCTGACAGGCCTTATTACATCTTGCGTTTATTTCTGCTTCTTGTTTGTTGTCATATCTCAATGTGCTGCCCAGATATTTGAATTCATCTACTTGTTTTAGTTGTTTATTGTTTATCTGTATATTGATGTTCTCCTTTTCTCTTGCAATATTCATTACTTCTGTTTTGTCTATGTTGATTTTCATTCCAAATTGCTTGCCTGCTGTGTCTATTATGCTTAGGTGGTCTTGCAGGTTTTTAATGTTGTTGTGGAATAAAACCTGGTCATCTGCAAAAAACAGTCCATTTGCTTCATTAGAAATTGCTGTTTTGTTTATATGGTCCATGTATGTAATAAAAAGTAGTGGGGATAATACACATCCCTGCTTTACTCCTGTGCTAATCACAAAGTCCTCTGTGTAGCCTGCAGCTGTTCTTATAGTGCAACTGCTGTTGTTGTAGAGGCTTCTACAAACGTTAATTAAATCTTGGCATACTCCATAAATTTTTAATGTTTCCCATAGTTTTTCTCTGTTTACTCGGTCAAATGCTTTCTCTTGATCTATGAAGGATATGTATACATTTTGGTTGTATTCTATTGACTTCTCTGCAAACTGTTTAAGAATAAATATTGCATCAGTACATCCTCTGTTTCTTCTAAAACCCATTTGTGTATTGCTAAGTTGGTGTTCTATCTACAGGTCTCAGTCTCCAGACCCCGAGAAAAATTATATACATTCAAATATATATCTAACACAATAATACTAAAAAAGAAAGGAACATGCCATCTTTTTACGAGTAACGTAAATTAACACACAAAAAATCGATTATTAAAGTATTGATACATGTACTGTCTCACCTACCACCCCCCCCCCCCATTTACGCATCATGCTCATTGTCGGTGAATATAGTCGTTAAATGCGGTTTTTGGTTAACTACAACTTGGACAGGGATGCAAGAAATTACCAATGTGTGAAAATCAATCCACGATCTGTTCTATTTTAAATAAAATTAGGTACAATATCCTATTCAGAACGTGGCTATCAATCCATCATTTTTTTGGTTGTAGTGATTTTCTAGGCAATATAAATACATTCAGTAGTTTGCCAGTTATTTCTGAACAGTACGGGTGCACAGTTGCATGTGGCGAGGATCAAATTCGGTATCTTGGCCGTCGAAGACGGGCCCTGCACCACGCCGTCACAGAGCCGGACTATTTTAAATATCATTTTAAAATCTATTTACCATGCAAACTACAATGTCAGTGTAAGTAAAATCTACTTAAAATATAAACTACAATGTAAGCGACAGTAAAATCTACTTACCAAACATACTGCAATGTAAGTGTAAGTCTAGTCATTTTCCATCCCCTGTAAATATCTAGATACGAGTACTTCTTGCCCTTCGCTTTAAGTTCCTTCTCTCTCTCGGCTATTTTCTACGGACATCCAATTTGTACTGTTATAATTGATCAATTAATGGCAACATGAGTTAACATTGGTGTAAAAATAATATAATATATTAATTTACTCATATATGAATAAATGTTCTCCAAGAGTTGAGTTCAAGATGGCCGCTGTCTATTTTAGTAGGATAAAGTGCCACGTTTATATTTAAATATTATAAGATATACAATAATATTCACATTGTGGATTACACCAGAAGGAAGATATTTCTCTATTTCATAATGAACTGCTTTTTGCAGATAATCAGGTTTTATTCCACAACAGCATTAAAAACCTGCAAGACCACCTAAACATAATAGACACAACATGTAAACAATTTGGAATGAAAATCAACATAAACAAAACAGAAGCAATGAATATTGCAAGAGAAAATGAGAACATCAATATACAGATAAACAATAAACAACTTAAACAAGTAGATGAATTCAAATATCTGGGCAGCACATTGAGATATGACAACAAACAAGAAGCAGAAATAAACGCAAGATGTAATAAGGCATGTCTAGTCATTGGTCAAGTAACACCTTTACTAAGAAACAAAACATATTACACTAGAAACAAAGAAAGCGCTATTCAACACCATTTTTTTTTACCAACATTGTGTTATCAGTGTCAAACATTGACATTAGATTCTAGAACAATTCATAAGATTAACACCACTGAAATGAAATGTGTGAGACGTATGATTGGAGTTATGAAACAATTAGGAATCAAGTCAACAATAGACTGCATCCAGAAACAACAAGTTAAATAGTTCGGTCACATAACCAGACATAAAGAGCAAATTATTATCCAAAAAAACCCTTAACAAACGATACAAAAACAGTCGACCTATTGAACGCCCTCTTAAAATGTGGATAGATAGTGTATTAAAGACACTCGGAAATATAACAGCGGAAGAGGCAAATAGAAGGACAAAAGACCGTACACTCACTCTCCCCTCAACACCGAAAGGTACATGAGGACAGAAAGAAGAAGAAGAAGAAGAAACTAAATTAAGACCATTATCAGATACATGTGTCATCTGGACAGGAAAGAGCTGACCGTGATCGCAAAGTGTGTGGTAAATGGTCAATTGAGCAGGGTTGGGGATGGGGTTGTCTGCCTCATACCGTGATGATAAAACCCTCAGAAGTACGCTGTGTCATATCTGTTTCTAAAGCCAAGTGTTATAATTTAACTTTCAACTCAGCATTAGTTTCTTTTGCATTATTTGTGATAGGGAGTTGTTCAAAACTTTTGAAAGTATCAGATGGCTCATTTATATGACTGTAGGGTGCAAGGAGGTTATGATCTTGGCAGTTTTATACTGCGGAGGAGACTTTATCATGACTCTATATGCAAATTTGAGGTATACAACATATACAAGTGTTCATTCCCTCCCAGTATTTCAGACATGGGACTTTGGCGAGCTTCATCGATGCAAAGTTCATGGGAGGTGGATGAGCAAACTCCAAGAGCAACATCACTAGTTGCCTCTGCAAGTATACATGAAAAATGTCAGTGTTAATTTTCTTTGCTCACTATCACGCCCAGATAATACACGAACAAGAAATTAATTTTCTGTGCTCATTATCACGCCCAGATAATACACGACAAGAAATTAATTTTCTGTGCTCATTATCACGCCCAGATAATACACGGACAAGAAATTAATTTTCTGTGCTCACTATCACGCCCCGATAATACACGGACAAAAAATTAATTTTCTGTGCTCACTATCACGCCCCGATAATACACGGACAAGAAATTAATTTTCTGTGCTCACTATCACGCCCCGATAATACACGGACAAGAAATGAATTTTCTGTGCTCACTATCACGCCCCGATAATACACGGACAAGAAATTAATTTTCTGTGCTCACTATCACGCCCCGATAATACACGGACAAGAAATTAATTTTCTGTGCTCACTATCACGCCCCGATAATACACGGACAAGAAATTAATTTTCTGTGCTCACTATCACGCCCCGATAATACACGGACAAGAAATTAATTTTCTGTGCTCACTATCACGTCCAGATAATACACGGACAAGAAATTAATTTTATGTGCTCACTATCACGTCCAGATAATACACAGCCAAGAAATTAATTTTCTGTGCTCACTATGACGTCCAGATAATATACGGACAAGAAATTAATTTTCTGTGCTCACTATCACGTCCAGATAATACACGGACAAGAAATTAATTTTCTGTGCTCACTATCACGTCCAGAAAATACACGGACAAGAAATTAATTTTCTGTGCTCACTATCACGTCCAGATAATACACAGCCAAGAAATTAATTTTCTGTGCTCACTATCACGTCCAGATAATACACGGACAAGAAATTAATTTTCTGTGCTCACTATGACGTCCAGATAATACACGGACAAGAAATTAATTTTCTGTGCTCACTATCACGCCCCGATAATATACGGACAAGAAATTAATTTTCTGTGCTCACTATCACGCCCCGATAATACACGGACAAGAAATTAATTTTCTGTGCTCACTATCACGCCCCGATAATACACGGACAAGAAATTAATTTTCTGTGCTCACTATCACGTCCAGATAATACACAGCCAAGAAATTAATTTTCTGTGCTCACTATCACGCCCCGATAATACACGGACAAGAAATTAATTTTCTGTGCTCACTATCACGCCCCGATAATACACGGACAAGAAATTAATTTTCTGTGCTCACTATCACGTCCAGATAATACACGGACAAGAAATTAATTTTCTGTGCTCACTAACACGTCCAGATAATACACGGACAAGAAATTAATTTTCTGTGCTCACTATCACGTCCAGATAATACTCAGCCAAGAAATTAATTTTCTGTGCTCACTATCACGTCCAGATAATACACGGACAAGAAATTAATTTTCTGTGCTCACTATGACGTCCAGATAATACACGGACAAGAAATTAATTTTCTGTGCTCACTATCACGCCCCGATAATACACGGACAAGAAATTAATTTTCTGTGCTCACTATCACGCCCCGATAATACACGGACAAGAAATTAATTTTCTGTGCTCACTATCACGCCCCGATAATACACAGACAAGAAATTAATTTTCTGTGCTCACTATCACGTCCAGATAATACACGGACAAGAAATTAATTTTCTGTGCTCACTATCACGTCCAGATAATACACGGACAAGAAATTAATTTTCTGTGCTCACTATCACGTCCAGATAATACACGGACAAGAAATTAATTTTCTGTGCTCACTATCACGCCCCGATAATACACGGACAAGAAATTAATTTTCTGTGCTCACTATCACGTCCAGATAATACACGGACAAGAAATTAATTTTCTGTGCTCACTATCACGTCCAGATAATACACGGACAAGAAATTTCTGTGCTCACTATCACGTCCAGATAATACACGGACAAGAAATTAATTTTCTGTGCTCACTATCACGTCCAGATAATACACGGACAAGAAATTAATTTTCTGTGCTCACTATCACGCCCCGATAATACACGGACAAGAAATTAATTTTCTGTGCTCACTATCACGCCCCGATAATACACGGACAAGAAATTAATTTACTCTCAGGTTCAAGTTGGTTTTTCTTCTGGCGTTGTTTCTAAGATACTCAGGTTTTATAGCCTCGTTTATACAGGTAAAGGAAAGGAGAGAGATCTGCAATGATTTTTACAATTTCGAGGCATGCTGCGTATGACAAATTATTATTGTAAATCATTTGACACATTTGTGATGTGAGTATAGCTGTTTCCTGACTATGTGGCAGCGTGGTGCAACGCGCGTCTGTGACAGCCAAGGTATCGGTTTCGAATCCCACCGCAGGCAATTGTGCATCCAGATCGTTAAGAAAGCAATGGTAAACTATTGAACGTATTTATATTGCCTAGAGAAATAACTACATCCAAAAAAATTCTGGGTCGATGGTTACGTCCTGAATGAGTTATGCTACTAATTTTTGTGTTTTAATACTTAATTAAATTATGCTACACAATTCTCTGAGGTGTTTATATTTGCTCCAAAATATTCAACATTTATGACATCTTCTAGTTCATAATTATCAATTATCACTTGTGGTCCGGTGTTTAATGTAACATGATGATGATGATATAGTTATATCTGTTTGTGTCATCTATGTAACAGTCAGGGTCCGTAATTCTAGTTCAAGGTGAAAAGAATAGAGCCACTGTCTTCTTTCAGACATGTGGTAGGAGGCGACCTAGAAAAGTGGGGGGGGGGGGAATATGCTATCTTATATGATAACCTATCACCTGTGAAAAAAATAACAAACATCGGTGCATCTTGTCTCAAATTCTAAGTTTTGTCTTGTATCAAATAATTCACATGGATAACGAAGTGGTACAAGCTAGTGGACATTGCACTTATGCTATTTTGTGACAGACACATAGGTGACGGGAAATGTGCCATCACTGGGGATTGGACAACAAATCTGACAGAAGAATGATGAAATAGTTGGTCTTGAAATATGTAATATGCTCTTGGCATGGCGTAATCCTGGGATACTTGGACACTGGAATGTCTCCCTTCGGGGACTAAACATGCATTCATACCCCCCCCCCCCACTGCATAAATATGTTTTTTCCGACAATGTTATGGGGTCTGTGTGTGTCTCCTCTGTTACATAACTGAAAAGAGTCAATGCTTCTGTCAGAAAAGTCAAGGTCTGTCAAGAGCCACCAGCTTAAAGCCATGGGGTTATTTTATCCTCATCATCCCCGCCGAAGAGGGACGTGTCGAGCCATTGGCACAAATAAAACGGCGACACGACGCATTTCCATTCTCTGGACTATATCCTGCTGGAAATCGGGTGGGACCACGGTTCTGCTACAAGGGAGATCCAGTGGGAGTATGAGAACGAATGCTAAAGAAGAAGAATTCTCATTATCAGTGTTCGCGTATTAGTACAATGTTATGTATAATTGTTAGCTATCTTTATCACCTGTATTTTCTTAAAGCACTTTTCTGGATCGTATTCCATTTTATTCATGACAGCAATCTGATTCACGACTTTGGCTGCTTCTTCAACCTTGCCCTTGACTGTTAGCCATCTCATACTCTCCGGAAGAAAGCTGAAGACGACATGAAAGGTCATCATCATCATTACCATCATCAGAAAGCAAATTATAATTGCTATCAATATAACATTTACAGAAGTTTAAAATTTGGATACAATAAATGTAAAAAAACCCAATTACTATATAAATTAGTTTTTTTTTCCAGAACTCGTTATTTATTTATTTCATGCCTGCGATGCCTTGTGTAATGATATTTTATTAGCTCTTATCTAATATATTATTTTAAACAAGTTGGGCGGGCCGTAAAAACGAGTTGCCTAACTGGATTTTGCCGACCCATGGCCTAGTGCATGTCAAGCCTGTAGATAAAGGGAGGAGTGTTTAAATTATCCCCCCCCCCTTTATATGTTATTTAATCGGAACATGCCTTTCAGAACTGGGCTTTAAGCTAAATGTCAAGTAATATCACCCCTCTCCAACAATTTTCTGAACACGATCACCAAAAATCTAATAAAAAGAAGGACTTAGCACTTACTGAAGACGACAATGTGGCATTACCATACCATTTGACCTGCTGTCTACTGAAAATTTGTTACTGGTGCCATTCCCACATATCTGGTGATTGATTGATTCTTGTTCCTGCCTCTTGTAGTTAATCCAAGAATTCCATGTAAGGTTTGAAATTACTGTTTAAACTAGGCATTAGTATACATTTTGATGTTAGCGCCCAGATTATAAACAGTTACAATTTGAAATTCATAGATCTTACCTCATTTGGTGTACTTGTTTCTCATCCTATTTTAGTTGAAAAACCTAGCAGAATCCACATTTTAAGTCACTTCCACTCATTAATCTCCACTATTTTAGTTGAATGAAAATTACGAAATCCACTCTTCACGTCTACTTATTAATATTCATTATTTTAGTTGAATAAATCTCATAAAACCTACTCTTTCAATAAATTTCACTCATGTTTTTTCTTCTTTCACGCTCTTTAGTCGAAGTCAGGCGATGCAATGAATTTCATCAATGACTTGTACTGTGGTTACCAGCCCACAGGGCTGTTACAAGAGACAGGGCCGTAATTTCTCTGTTATAGCTACTTCAGTTGACAGTAATTTTCTTTTTGTGATGTCTTGAGTTCTGTAAAATATGTTCTATGCTTTCTGAGATTGTCAACAGGCGCACATATCGTTATCACCAAAACGAAACTTCCCGTACATGTGTGTGTGTATGTTGTGACTGTTTTCATTCTAAAAATGGTTGTATGTTCCTTTCTTCCAAGCTTGTAGCATTGTCTTTTGGCTGCATTGGTAGTTGAGTTGCATTTCATGTTTATGGAACTTTGTTATTTTATTTCATAATCATTATTAGTATTATTTTCTTACCACGCATTTATATCCACTATTTTAGTGAATGAAAATGACAAAACCACTATTTAAGTCACGTCTACGTATTGTCCACCGTTTTATTTGAATAAATCCGATAAAATCCACTCTTCAGCTCACTTTCGTTCATTAATATAATTTAGTTTAGATGAATTAATCTGATAAAATCCACTGTTTAGCTCATGTCCTCGCATTAACATCCACTATTTTAGTTTAATGAATCTGAAAGAATCTTAAAAATTCCCCTACATACCACGTCCACTCACTAATATTCATTGTTTTAGTTACATGAATCTGATAAAACTACGTTTTTAAATCACGTCCACGATTTCATGTCCATTAATTCAGTCTCCACGCTATTTCCTTCATTAATGGGCATCCGTTTATTTGTTAGTTTGTTTATTTTGATGACCTCATTTGGCCGAGGCACAATTTTTTAACCAAGGTTCAATCTCCTTGGTTGTTATCTAGAGTGATGGTGGAGTGGTTGCCTGATTGGCGCTAGAATTTTACAACGCAGTCAGGTTGTAGCTGTAACTTCTAGCTATAGTCCTTAGAAGGAATATATTGTAACTGACTTTTGGTTATGCAACTGACGTTTTAGTATGGCATGCCTGTTTAGTATTAGTTCTGGAAATAAATTTTATCGTACGGTTACGGGGCTCATCAACAGGAATAAAATGTGGCTAGTCCGCTCGTCTAATATGCTTTCAGTAGAATGAACCTCGTAATCATGTAAAAGATAGATCATAGAAATTAAAGAAGCCACAGGAACAAGCTTACAAACAGTACACAAGAAGGCCTTACAAGAGAACTTTTCCACCCTGACGCCGCAAGACAAACAAGGATCACAGCGTATAGATAGATAGATAGAACGTCGTAACAATGCCACTCTTTCAATATAATGAACCCCTATAATGTCACTACTTCAGTAGAATGAACCCCATAAAGCCATTATTTCAATGTTATGAACCCCTATAATAATGTCACTCTTTCAGTAGAATTAACCCGTAATGATACTTTTAGCAGAATGAACCCCTGTAATATCATTCTTTTAGTATAATCAGCCCCATAGTGACACTGTTTTAGTAGAATGAACCCCCCCCCCTCCCATGCCATTCTTTCAGTAGAATGAATCCAATAATGTTATTCTTTCAGTAAAATAAGCTTTCCAATAATGCAAATCCTTCATTAGAATGAACGAAGTAATGCCACCCTTTTGATAGAAATGATCCCGTAATAATGCTGCCTTTTTTCAGCAGAGTGAACCTTGTAATGACACTCTTTCAGTAGAATGAACCCCTGTAATAATGCCACTGTTTTTTTTTTTGTAGAATGAACCCCTAAATGCTACTCTTTGAGTATAATAAACACCATACTAATGCCACTCCCTCAGTGGAATGACCTCTAAATAATGACATTTTCAGTAGAATGTACCTCTAAATAATATCACTTTCTCAGTAGATATAACAACGCTATGTCATTTTTAGGGTAGAATTAATCCATCAAAACAACTCTTTCAGTAGAATAAACCCCTCAATGCCACTGTTTTAACAGAGCGAGCATATATTAATATCACTCTTTCAGAAAAGTGAACCAATTGTTACATACCCTTTAAGCTTGATTAATGAATTAATATACAATTTTAACTCAATAAATCTATTAATGTCCACTTTAGCCCGAGTAAATTCACTAAAACCAGATTATTCCAAACAGGTGAATTCACTTTTGTCCAGTTCATTTCTAATGAGTGAATCCACTACTATTATCCGATAACATACGACTGAATGAATCAACTAATGTCTAGTAGCTGCCAATGAAGTGAATCGCATAATAGTATCTTTCGATTTTGTGAATCCACAATGCACATACCACATACACTCATAATCAGCCTCTCTCAGATAAATATAGATCATTATGACGATTGGTTCTAAACTGAGTAAAGTGTGTGAATGTTAAGTAAAAAAATACTTACAAATATCCTAGAAGGAATGGTGTGCACAAGATGGCGCAGATAAAGTGCATCCATCTCCAGTCTGGTAGCAACCAGGCAGCGAGTGGAAGCAATGAGGCTCCGATGGAAGAAAACGGGAGAGACGCTGGTATCACTCTCCATCGTGGGGACACAAATTCTAGGATATATGGCACGTTAACTACAAGATATGCTCCGATTGCAGCGCCGATGAAGAATCTACGGAAAGAAAACGTCATAAATGATTACAACAGAGAAGATGGTGACAAAAATTTAAAATAGAATCATAATGCAAAACAGTAAGAAGGTGGAACTTATTCTGATATGTTTCTGTAGTGCGTCTTAACATACGCGAGGTTCAACACAATTTAATATCTAAATAACCTGTAATCATAATAACATAATTTTATTTGCATGCAATCTAACATTTACATATCATTGTTTGTTTGAGAACCCCAGGAATTGCGAGCGACTAGCTTTTACTTCCTATGTGCAGTGTGGTGATTTTTCTTAGCTTTTTTTCATACCCAGGAGACTTCAGCTTTCGTCTTAGTGCAAATCTTAATGAAGGAGCCTTCTACTAAGAAGGGTTCTAAAATTATATAGACAAGCTATAAAACTTCCATAAGAGAGCCTCAATATAGCGGCATGTAATCTACTACGGTTTTCTGTTGCATGGGTGGATTGTCTAGAGGACCATTGGTAAGACCCACAGACACAACCGAATGTGTGAAGGGAATTCTAGTAAATGGATGTATATTATCGCGTTGCAATCTTTCCGTATTAGTCACACTGTCTTGTTTAATGTTCAATATTTCCTGAAGACATCTCATATCAAACATATTCTTATAAAAAATGACTATGACGCCTGTGTTTCGGATCTATACAACAATGTAGTTAACCAGCAGCCATCTGCCTAAAAAAACATACAAACATCGTTATCCTCAGTCATACAAACATCGTTATCCTCAGTCATACAAACATCGTTATCCTCAGTCATACAAACATCGTTATCCTCAGTCATACAAACATCGTTATCCTCAGTCATACAAACATCGTTATCCTCAGTCATACAAACATCGTTATCCTCAGTCATACAAACATCGTTATCCTCAGTCATACAAACGTCGTTATCCTCAGTCATACAAACATCGATATCCTCAGTCATAAAACATCGTTATCCTCAGTCATACAAACATCGTTATCCTCAGTCATACAAACATCGTTATCCTCAGTCATACAAACATCGTTATCCTCAGTCATATAAACATCGTTATCCTAAGTCATACAAACATCGTTATCCTCAGTCATACAAACATAGTTATCCTCAGTCATACAAACATCGTTATCCTCAGTCATACAAACATCGTTATCCTTAGTCATATAAACATGGTTATCCTCAGTCATACACACGTCGTTATCCTCAGTCATACAAACATCGTTATCCTCAGTCATATAAACATCGTTATCCTCAGTCATACAAACATCGTTATCCTCAGTCATATAAACATCGTTATCCTCAGTCATACAAACATCGTTATCCTTAGTCATATAAACATCGTTATCCTCAGTCATACACACGTCGTTATCCTCAGTCATACAAACATCGTTATCCTCAGTCATATAAACATCGTTATCCTCAGTCATACAAACATCGTTATCCTCAGTCATATAAACATCGTTATCCTTAGTCATACAAACATCGTTATCCTCAGTCATACAAACATCGTTATCCTCAGTCATACAAACATCGTTATCCTCAGTCATATGAACGAGTGTCGGGAAAAATCCCACCAGGACCAATTCTTGATGTTATGAATACACTATTTTCTTTACTAATACCTTCTTCTCCCCCCTCCTCCCCCAAGAGGATAAGCTTAGAAAATGAATCGTTCGTGTTGTATGTCTAAAATTGCTTTTAGATATTTGAGGACTATGTAAAATGCATATACTGCAACGTCGTTTTTTTCAATATTGTTTACTGCCGCCCAGCACTTTCTTTTACTGTGTTTCAAATATATTCGTTCATTGTTCTATATAGGAAATATGTAACACAGTACCACATATAGACATTGTTTTCATCTTTTTATTGTTTTATTTGATTGTTATATATATATATAAGTAAGACAAAGTGTTCATCAGTGTTACCTGAGTCAGTATTATCTAGAGTCAGTATTACCTAGAGTCAGTATTACATAGAGTCTGTATTACCTAGAGTCAGTATTACCTAGAGTCAGTACTTGTGCACACAAAATGTAAAATTGAATGTGCAAGATATGAATATTCTTAAGTGTTTTATAAAGAAAGTTCAATATAAGGAGGAAAGAATGTCTTAAGCTTTCTGTATAGAGCTAATTTCGACATATAAAGCTGAGAGAGAGAGAGAGAGAGATAGCGAGAGAGAGAGGAGCTAGGTCCCACGTATAGAGTTGAGAGAGAGAGAATAGAGCTAGGTCCAACATATAGAGCTGAGAGAGGAAGAGGGAGTACAGCTAGGTCTAGCTAAAGACAGAGAGAGAGAGAGAGAGAGAGTTTAAATGCTGAATATAACAAGTATTCGTGCTCAAATTCCTGAGCATTAGCAGGACGTAGGAGCGTGGAATGAGTTATGTTAGCCTAGTTGCGATATCTGCGGCTTTCAGCCTAATAATCCAATTTCAGCATGATTTCTTGATCACTTTGACCTTATGATGGATGGGACAGCCAGCTACATCCAAAAAAACTACTGAGTTACCTCTTAGACATGCATGACAAGTTACACTATTATTTGCTCCCTTTTGTCGGCCCTAGAAAAACAAAGAGTGTTAACCAGTATGGAATGATTGAATTAAGAAAGATGGTCACCGTGATTAAGTTGACAGATTGACCATATGGAAGTATGTTTCCATCCCCAACTATAACAAGGGATGAAGGCTCTTGTACAGAGTTTTCTATCATATCCAGGAGACTCCAACTATCAGTTGTATTCACTGATATGAGAAAAATCGAACTCAGTGGGCATCTCTGTACACCTTCTACATGTTCCACCATTGTGGATGCATGCTTTTAGTCAGATACACATTTGCTAACATTTAGTGCTATAAATGTTGGCTATTTTTGACTATATAGTCCATATGACTTCACTTCATTCACTCATCAATCATCCTTCTCACTACCACCACATAATTTCTTCTCTGTAAGCTGTGTTAAACAAGCTCGACCGTTGAATTAGACTCACGGTTGATACACCTTCCTAGGCGAGGTGCTGCTTCGCCAAACACGCCGGAAGTCTGGAATTGGAACTGTGCATTTCTCACACACTCGCCATTTCGCTTGTGATGGCCTTCACATTGCTAGGAGCTGCCTGTTATTTGACTCTTCACCATTGCGTTTATCACCAAAAGAAATAGGTGGATTGTGCGTATCTCGGACGAGGAGCGTAGCAGTTGATGAACAAAGCTCCTGTAAAAAAAATATCATTTCCTTTTGTGCCCTTTGTTATCTGATCCCAATTGTCTATGTATGTGCCGTGTTGGGCAATTGTCTATGTATGTGCCGTGTTGGGCAATTGTCTCTGCATGTGCCGTGTTGGGCAATTGTCTCTGTATGTGCTGTGTTGGGCAATTGTCTCTGTATGTGCCGTGTTGGGCAATTGTGACAGTCAAATTAGACTAGGTTTAGTATGTCCTCACAGAGAAGAATTTATTCCGTGTCTATGTTGACCACAGCGTCCAGAATCCGAGTCCACAATGCTTTTCCTGTGTGCAATGAGGAACTGTAATCAATGCTTTTTTTCATACCCAGAAGTATATGTTCATGTTGGCGTATCCGATACATGAGTCATGACTACTACTTTGAATTGGGTCATTTTGGTGGGTGTTGCCATTTCCAGATTCAATGTTTACTCTAAGCAATCGCAGTATCGTAGCGAAAATTATTCACATCAGGACATCGACATTGACTGCCCTCCGATATTTCGGCTGACCGATCCGCAATGCACAGATGTCTTGTTTTACTGTGTGTCGACAGCACTTCCGAATGTGTTGGCGCAGAGGTGTCGCAAATATTCCTCGTCTCTATGCAGGCAGTTCTCATTCCATTTATCGCCTACATCCACGGACACGATCCCTAAAAGTGTTAGAAAATAACCGCTGTATTTCTGTTTCCAGTGTGACCCCTAGGAGGTACTTTTAGGATCTTGATTATCTGCTAACACTTGGTCTGCACGAGTGAAAAGTGGGACCCTTTGAAGCCCACTTCTAATGATAGAGACCTGTTGCATATGATGTTTCCACTCTGTGAACAGATGCTTTTATCTGTCATATTCTATATTTGTGTTTCCAATGTACTTTTTTCATTTGATGTTATCAAGGTTGCCACACATTTAAATTATTGAAACTGTTTTAGTGTTGAATTATTTACTTTGATGTTGCATGCTGTGGCAGTCTGCTTCATTAAGGCCATGTTCTAAAAACTCCACTACATTCCTGTGTCAAAAACTTTGCTAGGACAAGACTAAAGGTAACTTTAATGTCTGTACCTGAGAGTGTTCACATGCGAAAGTAGAATAACAGTTTTTCAATATTACATACTCGTGGGATTCTTAATTCTGTACTAGAATAATCCGGGAAATAAAAACTGTGAGGGAGAGGAGATGGCTGCCGCTCTCATATAGTAGGGCAACGGAAATGTGAAATCTCTAACATCTCACACCAACACGGCAATTAAGATATGCTATGAGCTGACTTTACTTTTACTTGTGCTTATTAATGACCATACCTGAAGACAGCAAACATAATCCAAGAATTAGAAAATCCCGCTCCAAGATTAAGTAATGCGTGGATTAGAATAGCTGTGAAATGAACCTTCTTTCTTCCAAAAACGTCAGATAGGAAACCGCTGATGAAGGCTCCTATCATAACACCACCCATTTGTACGGAGGACAGAGTAGACACAACCCATTGATTACTGCATACCAGATCCCACTGAAGTAGACAAATAAAAAACAATATAGAATTCAGTCACTTATGTCTTTGTCTAATGTCTATTGTCCTTCCCCAGGTGGTTTGTTATCCACTATTGCCGTTAAGCGTAGAGGTGATTGGAGCTCGACCTTTGCGTTCTAAAGCCAGATGTGTGGCTTCGGCTGTGCTATGCCCGTGTCTGTTCAGGATGTTCCTGGCGTTTTCTATCCATCTTTTCCGTGGCCTTCCTCTGGCTTTGTACCCTGATTTCATTTGATTATATGCCTATACGGGTAACCTGTCGTGATGCATTCTCATAATGTGGCCAAACCACTTGATCTGTTGTTTTTCTATGTAATCTGTACAAGGTATTATACCTATTCTTTCCCTGATATCTTCATGTCGTAATCTATCGAGCCTGGTGGCCCCGGCGGATTTCCTCAAGTATTTCATCTCACATGTCACTATCTTTCTGTAATGATAAGATGAGAGAAACCAGGTTTGGTACTGGTAACACAGTGTTGGTAGGAATATACTGTAGATTATTATTCCTTTAACTTCCGTCTCGATCTTGGGATGAAGAAGTAGTGGTTACAGTTAGTATGTTACAGCATTTGCCTTTTGACACCTCGTCTCTATTTGTCTATCGAGACTTCCATTTATTTGATCCAAAATATTTGTGTAATGATCATTTATAAACAAAAGTATATATATATAACAGTCATATATATATATATAACAGTCATATATATATATATATATATATATATATATATATATATATATATATATATATATATATATATATATATATATATATATATGGCTGTGGAATATGGACAGTAATTAAAGTAATGGCAAAAGCACATACAAATAAGAATTGCTTATTTAGGAAAAAGAATATATACAGTAGAATAATGGACAGTGAGAACAGTTATTCTAAAGGAACTACAAACAGTACAATTAAAAGAGAGTTAACTCGAAAATGACATGTTGAAAATAAACAACACAATATCATGGACAATGTATAATAGAATGCATCAATCTATCTATTGCATTTTCTCTGTGCTTGCTATAAGTCGTCGTAAGATTGAATGACGATCGGGTTTTGGGCAACGCCGCGTTTAGTTGGTTGGTATGTAGTAATATGTTGATGTCTCAGAATGTTGGCAATTCCTTCAATCCACCTTCGTCTTGGTCTTTCTCTTTTACTGTTTACATTTTTATGTTGTATGCTCTTGCCGCTGGTCAATAAGAGTTCATTCTCATTAAGTGGCCGAACCAATTCAGTCTCTGTTTTTCTATATATTTGACAACGTATGTTGTTTCAACAATTCTTGTAATCTCTTCATTCTTCACATGATCTCTTCTAATTCTGTTTTGCTGCTTTTCTTGGACATTTCATTTTATACGTAATAGGCTGTCACTCTTGCTCTTCAGTTAGTGTCCGTGTTTAGCGTTGATAGCACAATGTTGGTATGAAGACAATGTATTATTTACAATTTGGTTTCCATCGGGATAGATTTGTTTTTTAAAGTTGGTATAATTCATAATTTACGTAGTTGACTTTCTAAATTCCTCGATTTTTCTGTCAATTTTTCCGTCGGTTATAAATGTATCCAAGATATATAAATTACTGCACTTACTTCAGTAATTGATAATTTATTTTTATGTTGATTATATTGGGTTCGTAACACGTTACTCTTTATTTTCTACATAGGTTTGTATTTTTTCCAGTTGTTATTACATTAATCCTGCCGATTTATTATATGGGTTGTTCGTGGTAAATTCTCTGACTTCTTATTCCAGGATTTCAGTTTCTTCTCTATTTGCATATTTTGGTTTTAATGGTGCTATATGTCTCTATTCTGATATGTTCAAAAGGTCTTTAAAATATTCTTCCCACCTTTCTCTGATCTTATCTATCTCATGTACGGGTATGCCCTGCCTGTCATTATATATTTTTTTGATTGAAAAGGTTCGCCTCGTGTTCTCATTTTTACTATGTCTTTATTGAACTGTGTACTGAACACTCTACACGGAGTATAGTAATATTTTCTCCATACATGATCCAATATTTTTCCTTTTATTTTTGATTAATCTTACATGATCTCATCTTGCTAATCTGTACCTTACGGCGTTGTCTTATAAAGAAGACATAAAAAATCCTTTGATGTTTTTCAATCTCCTTCGTGGAAATCACTTGTTCCAGGCTAATCCTAATGTTTTTCAAATTTACAATCTTTTATTATTTCCTTATGGGCAAATGAGTGATATGCTGGACAGAAAAAAACACCTCAAGAACTCTTTCAAAGGATATCTAAACAGATTTGTTGATCCACATTATTTCGTGGCTAGTCGTGGATCATGTTCGTCAATGTGATACATCAACATTAGAAAATGTCATTTCAGTGCTGAGAAGCATTAAATTAAATTAAAGAACCACAGATAAGACGTTCTGACCAAAAGGATAGAACAATAAAAATACATATATTCAACGCTGACATGTGTCCCAAATTTGGCAGGGGATTCTATGTCAGAATTGAACCTTAGTCATCTCTGCACATACAAGAAAGATGCAACAACACAAGTCTGAAACTGTTAGCATCATCGTAGATGGATAACATGATAAATACACTCAAATACTTATTCATCGAGGGAGACACTGAATAAAACATTCAGACATCAATTTTCGCCATCAATAACCTACCTCAGTAACAGCAGTAGACGCGCCATCATCAGATAAGAATATCCTTCGAGAACACTCTGTAGAATTCAATTGGCATCCTTCATGAGTTGCTCTGTATGACGAGCGTGTAGTATTGTGTATAGAGCTAATAACTAGAAGCTCGCAACTATCGTCCACTTCAATATCCTTTGGAACACAGCACCATTCGGGTTCGTACGAGGCATAAGACATCATTGTCATGCTCCACTGCATAGGTATCTTTGGCATTGTCAATGTTAGAAGAGCAACGATCTGGAAAATGCCCTCGTTGCCAATGTCTTTGAGGATATCTGCAAGATTCATGGTTGATATGTCGACGGCGCGACTAAAAGATTTTAACACGTATAGTTGACTGGGAGATATACACTTGATTAAATTAAATTCATCTGTATATTTATATGTGTCGAGATGTTAATATTTTGGCACCTGTGAAATATAGCAGTTATTAACATTAGTTTATACGTGAAATCAGCAACTAATAGTAGTTAATCTGTAAAATATATAAGAGATTAACATTAGTTCGTCCGTAAATTAGATACACATTAAAATTCGTGTATTCACACATATTTACGATGTTAACATTAGTTTGTGGGTAAAATAGATACGCATTAATATTTATTTATTCACACATATTTACGATATTAACATTAGTTCGTCTGTAAAATATATACCAGATTAATCTTAATTCTTCAGTATCATATAAGAGACTAATTAATTCTTCTGCTAATATAACGGTGATTAATGTTGGTAAATTGCTTTAGAAACTAGTGATTAACAACATTTCACTTGTGAAAAATAAATTTGGGTAATATTAGGTCATCTCTGAAATTTAATAGTTATTAACACTGGTTCATGTGAAATAATTGCTTCGATTACCATTAATTCATCCGTGAGAAATAACAGTGATTAATATTAATTCATTTGTAATCAATAATAATTATTAATTATAGTTCATCTGTGAAATATACAACAGTATATATAGACATTAGCGATTGTGAAATATAATCCATGTATATAATCAGCCAATGACATTAGTTCCTTTTGTGTGACGGTGCAGTCATTGATATTAACTAATATGTTTGATAATAGTCAATAACTCTATCTCTAATATAGCACTGAGATCGCTATTTAGATCTACCCTCTGTACCGATGAATCGAGAAATACTTAAGTTTCATAATGAGTTATGAATATATTACGACAGGAAAGGAAAATCATTACAAATATTTAATTTATATTAGTGTATATGTATATATGTTATTCATTCACCGCTACAGTCAACAGCATGTAAGGGAACCGCGTAGCGAAGTGGTTAGCGCACTGGCTTCGCACATGAGTGGTCCTGGGATCATTCCACAGTTGAGGCGGCTATGTTTTTCAGATCGCAATGGCTCCAGGGTCCACCCAGCCTTAAATGGGTACCGGATTAATCCGGGAAGTAAAGACAGCGAGGGAGAGGAGATGGCTACCGCCATCATTTCCAGATCCTCTGAAATGTGAGATCGCTAACATCTCATACCCCTACGGCATTAATAAATGCTATGGGTTACTTTACTTTTTACAGCCAACATCCCAAGTATTCATAAACGGCTGAAGTCCTCACTAGAACCAATAACCCATGTAACCAGAGAATGCTGAAATCTTCACTAGAGCCAACATCCCATGTATCCATACACCTGAAGTCTTTGCTAGTGTCTATTGTACGATGTCTCTTGTATGTACGGACTGGTTCAATTCCCGTTTGTCTCATAAATCTCTTGAATGGTGAGCTCCGAAAGGGCAATCTACTGGCCAGTGAACAGAAGATAAGCTTTAAGAACTCTCCCAAAGATTTTAAAGAGCCAAAATCCATCTCTAAGTTTCGCCCAACGTACAATACCAGCAAATATGTTCTCAAATGACGAGAGGCATAACATTTCAGAGTAAATTCAAGTAGGAAGCAAGAGGATAAATTAAAAATTCTTGAGACTAACGGGAATTGAACTCGAACACATTTAAGAGGCACAGAGAAAGCGGGCTGCTCGAAATGATAGAAACATTTAGATGCCCAAATCTGTCAAATATTCACATAGATGCCCAACTCTAATAAACATTCAGACACACAGATGCCCAACTCTAATAAACATTCAGACACACAGATGCCCAACTCTAATAAACATTCAGACACACAGATGCCCAACTCTAATAAACATTCAGACACACAGATGCCCAACTCTAATAAACATTCAGACACACAGATGCCCAACTCTAATAAACATTCAGACACACAGATGCCCAACTCTAATAAACATTCAGACATACAGATGCCCAACTCTAATAAACATTCAGACATACAGATGCCCAACTCTAATAAACATTCAGACACACAGATGCCCAACTCTAATAAACATTCAGACACACAGATGCCCAACTCTAATAAACATTCAGACACACAGATGCCCAACTCTAATAAACATTCAGACACACAGATGCCCAACTCTGTCAGACATTCAAACACATGGGTACCGAACTCTTTCTATACGTCTCACAAATGTGGCACGTTATGTATATGGCAGAATGTGACTTTTTAGTCATCTTCAAGCACAGTATTGAGATACAACAACACAATTCTCAAATTGTTGTCATAATCGCCTGTCATAGACGGCTATTATTATTGATATTGTATTCGCGCATGCGGTTGCGTCTGTGGGTCTCACCAGTGACTCACTAGACAAACCAACCATGCAAAAGAAAACCTTAGTAGATGACATGCCTTTATATTGAGGTTATCTTCTTATAGAAGCTTCATTCCACGTCATCTATACAATCCCGTAGTTGTAACCTTCGATAACAGTTACCATGTTGTTCCGACAGGCCGACGTTGTGCTTGAACTAAATGCGGACATGGCGTGGCTGGGCGGAACAACAAAGAAACCTGTCGCAAGGGCCAGAGTTGTGCCCTGATGTCGACGTCTATTTCGGCAACATTAGACTCGAAACACAATCGAGTCGAATAGCTGCTGGAACAGAGGGCGGAGCACTTATGGGAATGCCCCACGTGCCGTGAGGCTAGTTTCTAATCTAGAAGAATCAAGAATCAAGAAGAGTCAGGAATAAAGAAGAATCAAGAATCAAGAAGAATCAAGATATTGTATTCTTCTTCTTCTTCTTCAGCGTTCATTCTCAACTTCCCCCTGGATTTCTCTTGTAACAGGACAATGGTCCTACAAGATTTCCAGTTGGATGTAGTCCAGAGAATGTAAATGCGTTGTGTTGCCGTTTTATTTGCGCCAATGGCCCAACACATCCGTCTTCGGCGGAGATATTGTATTCAACATTGAAACGCTACTGCTAATCTATAATATATTAGGCCATATCTATATTAGTCGGAGTTATTTCCGAACTTAAAATCAAGAACATAACTGAATTTCATGAAGTGGATCTAAGAAATGGTCATCATCACTTGTGATGGACGGACAACAGGAACACTTTATGTGATACAGAAAAAAATGAAGCAGCTCTATATTTCAATATTGAGTTGAAGATTATTTATCCTACACGATAGCAGATACTCATAGACCTTGCATGTGCTTGAGATGAATAGTAGCAGGCTCCCACTATATTTGATTAGCAAGACGCATCAGCAATGAAGCTCTTGTATCCTTTTGTACAATGAGAGGCTTCTACTTCATTTCATGCCCAGAAGGCTAACTAACTCTCAGCCGCGTGCATTGCTTTAAGAAGAAACATCCTACTCACAGGAGCTCACAGTATAATTGTATAAAGCGATGCTTGCATTCACAAGAGAAAAACTTCACTATATACGCATGTCATATACTAATATGCTTGTTTGAGAACCCCAGGAATTGCGAGCGATTAGCTCTTACTTCTTATGTGAAGTGGGATGGTTTTTCTGAGCTTCTTTCATACCCAGGAGATTTCAGCTTTCGGCTTAGTGCAATGTCTTTTGAAGGAGCCTTCTACTCAGAGGGGGTCTGTAATTGTTTAGATGACATGATACAAAGCTTCCAAAAGAGAGCCTCAATAAAACGGTATGTCATCTACTAAGGTTTTCTGTTGCATGGGTGGTTTGTCTAGTGGGCCATTAGTGAGACCCGCATGCGTACTAATGTGTTTACTGTTATATGATGGTGATCTCTAGGGCCCATGTTGAGACCTTCCTACTTGGCGGGTATTCCTGATTCCCACTGCAAGAAGTTAAATGAGCGCCAACAGGGAAATATAAAACAATATGAGACAGCGTGGTGTAATGACTCACCCCTGCAGATCAAGCTACGTGGATTTGAAATCACTTCCCACTCATTCTTTGAAAAAGAAACATCCTTTGTTAACGTAATTATCGACAATGAACTAGGTACCAGGACTCAAGCTCTGGAAAAGTCGAGGAATCGTAACACAATACGAGCTTTAGACGATACTAGTCAAACTGCTTTTTGGTCAACAACTGGCTAGGCAGTTGAACACGTATGTGTAAAACTATGTTGTGTCGTTGACTCTTAACTCAATGATTTACCAATGTTCCTTCAGCGCTGAATACAGTGCATAGGGTATAAATCAGAGCTCTCCAGTTTGAGGGATGCAATGTTGATGTGTGTAGTTCTTGCATATTGTTGAGACGCACAGCAATATCCTGTTTGATTGTTCTGAGAAGTGTGTCTCTGATCGCCCTCTCTGTGTTTTATCACTTTGAACCCATTTTACTTAAATTTTAAGGTAGTGGTGACTGCATTACCAGAACTGAACCTCTACTATTTTTGATGGTTAAAATCTTCAATATAACCAAATTGGACTCATGTCCGCGGTTGGAAACAGTGTACCTCAACAGAATGAGGTAGCTTTTATTTAACCAAAACCAGAACTTAGTGCTTGTAATGACAATATATTTTCACTCATTATTAAAGTACACGAATATGAATCCGTCGTTTCCTTGTTGGAGCGCATGGCCGTGTAGTTAAAACGCCATATTCAGACATTTGAGGTCCTGGGTTCAATACGTGTTTGGGACAGGATTTTTTTCTTTCGGAGGTACAATCAAAATCATTCCTGTACATGTCGCGGCGTCTGCCACGGCAAAGCGGTCTTTATTTCCACAACCAATAGAAAGCCTCCCTGCACTCCTTCACAGGAAAACATGCAGTAACGAAAGAAAGTTTCTTTCTTATTGTTGTAGAACATATTGCTATTTTTTGTCATCTCTTATTTCTAGTTTGACTTCCTATATAACTCAACAATCTTTACTTTTACAGAACAAGTGACAAACAAATTAAGTATATATAGGTACATCACACCTATTGCAATAGAACACGACACAACTGTGGATCTAAGAAATACACAATAATAACAAAGAGTAGTTGCCACATCTACCAAAGTCAAAATTGTTTCAAGACTTATTCATAGTAGTTTGTGCTAACAAAATATATACTAATAAAATTTCATTGTCTCCTTTGCATAAAAATAAACGAAATTTCACTTCTTTTGACTGATGAAATATCAAACAATATCCAGGAAGTTAACAACTGTGCAGCTGTAATAGAACCTATACCCAAAGACAAACCTGCATACATACTCCACAAAGAACTGCACTGCTCGAAAATAACAAAATGGACACAGACTTAAGGGAGCAATTATCATGATTTAAGTGTACATCTTATAATAATAAATATATTTACATATTTAAACAACTAATCTAGGAGATTTTGACGGTCAAGTCTTGTGCACTCTTGCAACACCAGTATTGGTTAAATATCTATGTGCTGATATAGATTTCATGTACACAGGAACAAATAAAGTCCTTGTTATATCTTGAACTAATCTAATTCTATTCCACAAGGTCTATCCATGCCCCAATGTGCGTCATTCACTATCACAAAACTCATACACTAATATATGTTTATTCCAGTACTGATAACATAACACATATCCTACCAGATCCTTATCAAAAAGATCTAGCAACTTAAAAGCACACATCACAATCCACCCGTATCGCACTATTATATCTGGCACACCGTGCAAGAACCGTGACCACCGTATATATAAGACCTGCGGGCTAAATTGAGAAATGTCCTTTCAAACTGATGCAACTGACTTTTTATGCGAATTTTTTACTGTCGGCATACATTGTACACAACGTGAACCAGTAATATCACAGGAAAATTTTAATTCGTCGCCTTAGAAGGACGAATCCCGATAAGCCAGTGGACCCTATAATTAAGTTGAACTGTGTATTTAACAAAAGATACTCTTATCACTGATTTCTCTTAACAAGGTCAAGCTGATCTGCTTTGGGGAAGACCTCTGCACAGAATGTATATGTATGAGGACTTTATTAGTTACATTGATTATTTAATTATTGTCGTGTTTCCCGTGGTCACTATTTATATACTTGGAGTCGCATTGGCTATTTATGTCATGCGACTCCACGTATATAATTATAACCAACGGAATTAACAACAATAATAAAAAAGTAACAAATAAAGGCCTAATTAATTCTGTGCAGAGGTCTTCTAAATCAGACGGTTATGGTCAAACCCTTGCCAATAGAAAATAAAATGTTATAAACAGACCCGTGTTGAAATACTTCACTGAAGTAACAACCAATAGAAATAAATGGAGAAAAAACTTGAGTCGTGTGACTTGTCTTCAGACTGTTGAGTCATAAGGTGAAAACCTGTGATACTTTTTTCATTCACACATGTTTTGAGGTCAATGATTTGTTTTAGAACAATAACACGGTGGCATGATCATTGAAACAACGACAGAGATATGCAACAGGTCATACGTGTGCCGGCCAGAACTGTTAAGCTTCTACAATGATAAGATATAAAGGAAGAAAAGGGGGTGATTCCTTAAAATAATTATCACTTCTTTTCATTAAAACTTATATTTCGTTAAGTATGCTTGTTGGTATAACTTTTTGGG
The DNA here is from genome assembly GCA_034231615.1 of Meghimatium bilineatum. NCBI lineage: Eukaryota > Metazoa > Mollusca > Gastropoda > Stylommatophora > Philomycidae > Meghimatium > Meghimatium bilineatum. The sequence continues at coordinate 56,854,239 of CM067299.1, forward strand.
AGAATTTCAATAATTTTGGTGTTTTTTTTAAATCATAAACGAGGAAAGAAAATTGTCTTAGTTTAGGTTATACTTGATGTTTGTAGTAATATCATCTTTTATTTTCTTAACAAGTGCGATTTTTAAACATAAAACCCCACATCCGTATCTACGGAATTTGATTATTTATTATGAAACAGCTTCATGGCGGTAGGGGTGTTCTCATAAACGCAGAATTCGCTGCTCCATCAGTCATATAAGGTTGTATAGCTCAGTGTGCCAGATGAATCAACCATATAAGGGTGTATAATCCAGTGTATCAGATCAATCAACCATTTAAAGGTGTATGAGCTGAGTGTGCCAGATGAATCGAAAATCTAAGGATGTATAAGCTCAGTGTGTCAGATCAATCAACCATCTAAGGATGTATAAGCTCAGTGTATAAATCAATCAACCATCTAATGATGTATAAGCTCAGTGTGTCAGATCAATCAACCATCTAAGGATGTATACGCTCAGTGTGTCAGATCAAGCAACCATCTAAGGATATATAAGCTCAGTGTATAAATCAATCAACCATCTAATGATGTATAAGCTCAGTGTGTCAGATCAACCATCTAAGGATGTATACGCTCAGTGTGTCAGATCAATCAACCTTCTAAGGATGTATAGTCTCAGTGTATGAGATCAATCAACTATCTAAGGATGTATAAGCTCAGTGTATCAGATCAAGCAACCATCTAAGGATATATAAGCTCAGTGTATAAATCAATCAACCATCTAATGATGTATAAGCTCAGTGTGTCAGATCAACCATCTAAGGATGTATACGCTCAGTGTGTCAGATCAATCAACCTTCTAAGGATGTATAGGCTCAGTGTATGAGATCAATCAACTATCTAAGGATGTATAAGCTCAGTGTATCAGATCAATCAACCGTTTAAGGATGCATAAGCTCAGTGTGTTAAATCATTCAACCATCAAAGGATGAATAAGCTACGTGTACCAGTATCAGTTATTGGTTGTGAGTTCTTTGAAATATTCTAAAGATTAGGCACGTTTTTCTCTCTCCATTTCTATCATTATATGAACATACACATTTTCCCCTTTAACCTTCCTCTTCATCACTAGTACACTCACGACTGCCCTAATTACCTCTGCTTTGTCTCTCATTATCACTAACACATCCACCTTAAAATTGGCCATCAATGCATCGACTCTTATCTTGCTTCTGAATCACACATCACCTCAGCAGTAGATCCATGTGACACTTTTGACATTTCTGAAAATTGTAACCCACTCCTTTCTTATCATCAACTTTTCTATTTAGAGTACAGTAAAACCCATGTCCTTTATGATGATCTACATTTTTTGATGGTGTACAGTGTACACAATCTAAAGATAAACTATAATCAATTAATTATGTATAGATGCCAATGTTCAACTCTATACAAATCTCTATGTTGTTTCACATGTTAAAAAATGTGATCTATGGTATCCCTTCAATGTTTAACATCTGAATCTGCTACATTTAATTATTCTTCTCTTTCACGTTTTAATCCTTTCATAATCATGCTGAGTAGTATTTGATGCTGAGTAGTATTTGATGCTGAGTAGTATTTGATGCTGAGTAGTATTTGATGCTTAGTAAACGATAATGATCAGTAGATGATGTTGAATAGTATATGATGTTGAGTATTATATGATGTTGTTCTCCCGCCTAAGACGGATGTGTCGGACCATTGTCGCAAATAAAACGGAGACACAACGCATTTCCATTCTCTGGACTATATCCTGCTGGAAATCTAATAGGTCCATTGTCCTACTGCAATAGAGATCCAGCAGGAGTTTGAGAATGAACGCTGAAGAAGAAGAAGAATATAATGTTGAGTATTATATGATGTTGAGCATTATATAATGTTGAGTAGTATACGATGTTGAGTAATAAATAATTTTGATTAGTATATCGTGTTGAGTAGTATATGATTATAAGTGTAGTTTGCTGACGTCGGTGATACGTGCAACTATTCCTTAGTTTCTGCATAATGTTACATTTTTTCTTTGGTAGCTCTATGTAGACTGATATAGTCCATTCCGTGTACCATATTTCACTACTCCAGGTCTTTGTATAGACTTCACGGTAAATGAAAGCAGTGATTTCTCATTTCGATCAATTCAGCAGGTATATTATCACATAATAGAGATCTCTCTCTCTCTTTTCATGTGATTAATGGCCCGTCTAGTTACAGTCATATATATATATATATATATATATATATATATATATATATATATATGTGTGTGTGCGTGGGTGCGCGCGTTTGTGTATGTGTGACCATATTACGTCAGATTTAGTTATTATCTTTTTTCTAATTAACTTTAATTTGCGGATTCTTTGTAATCAAAAAGATAATTTCGTCATTGTTGAATGCTGCTGAAGCTGAAATGATGGGAGGTGGTTGGGTCGTGGTGGGGGATGGTGTGGTCGTTAATCACAATAAAATGTATTTTTTACTTCTCAAAGTATAAAATATATTCCTCAATTTCCTTTAACTTGGTCGAGGGGGGGGGGTGGTACTGAGCTCATACTTCCCTCCCGGAGCGTAGAAGCTTCTTCTGTAATGGGGGTGGTAGATTTACCTATCAAAAGGTTATTCGCTTGTTTTCGTGTGTAGTTTCCTACTTTCTTATTAGATTTTTCATAACTTTTTGCGAAAAATGGTTAGAGTGGAGGAGAAGTGGTAAGGATTACCGAACGTTTGGATAAATTCCTGGAACTAAAAGTCATGTTTTGATTAGCTAAAGTGGCATGGTTTGAGTACTTCAACGCCCTTATTCACGGGTGTGTCTCCTCCGGTCCATACCAATCAATCAATATCAATACACTAGCAACTCTTCAGGGTCGTAGGGGTACCACATCGAATGCTTCAGCACACAGAGTCCTCCAACGAATTCTATCCTCAGCGATGCAGATGAGTGTGGAAATATCTTGTTATGTCTATTCCTTGATGTTGTCCGTCCATGCTTTTTTTCTTTCCTCTTCTTCTTCCACCTTCGACAGTTCCCTGCAGTATTGTTTTTGACAATAAATCATACCTGCATACATGTCCAAACCATGCTAGTTTTCGTCGTTTCACTATTGAAAGCAAAAGTTCTTGTACAGCTGCACACATATCTATTTTATTTCTTACGTACAAATTGGTTTTATGTTCCCTTTAGGAAATTCGTAGAATGTGTCTGTAGCATTTGTACTCGAAAGCCTGTAATCGTCTCTTCATATCCGCAGTGAGTATCCAACTCTCACAACCATACAGCACAGCAGAAAGCACCAGAGCTTAATACAGTTTGACTTTCACTCCAACACTGATGTTGCTTTTCCAAATCACCGTTAGCTTTGACAAGGACGCTAAATCCATCTCCATCCTTATTTTTAGTTCTGCTTTGCATTTTCCATCGTTGCATATGCTGGAGCCTAGGTATTTGAAGCTATTCACCACCTCAAGCTTATGTCCAATAAATCATGATGTTAGTCTGATTTTCTGTGTCTCTGCTGTTGACCAGGAGTGTACTCTTTTCTGTATTGATTTCCATTCCGTACTTGCTGGTAACTTTTTTGTCAACTTTTCTATTAACCCATGCAATGCTTGTTCTGACCCAGCTATAAGATCAATATCATCAGCGAAACGCAAGTTGCAAATAGGGCGACCTCCGACCGATATAGACGTGTTGTAATCATATAATTAGACTTACGTAAAACACAGGTTTATATTTCGTCTCAATGGGACACGACAGACTATATCTAAAACCAGTGGGTAATGATGGGCAATGATGAGCACACAAGAAATCATAAAAATTACAATACACAAATCACATTCAACGTTTCAACCAAAAGGTCTTTATCAAGACACAAACAAAACATTAAAATTCGACGAATAGAAAAATTATCACAACGTCCAACGGAAATTTGGAAATGATATGCCGAAAGGTCAGAAAGTACATAAAAACGTAAATATATGTGGAAACGAAACGAACACAAAGATGAGTAAATGACGGAACAAAAAGAATAAAGACAAAGACCACACCAACCCAGTACTAGACATAAGAGTGGTCGGAATTGAGTCCAAAAGGCTCGAGTGTACCCAATTCGAAAATGAGACGATTTTATAGAGCATACCTAGATCTATCATCGGTGGTGCAAGATCTGATGGCAGTGACCTGAATATCCAACGCACCATGATGACCGTCGCCGTTGAAGTGTGTGGCCACAGGAGTGGGTGTTCTGTGCTTGATGGCATGAAGATGGTTACAAAAGCGATCGCTCAATCGTAGGCCGGTTTCCCCGATGTACTGTTTGCCACAGCGTATATATATGATCACGTAAATGACATTACGGGATTCACATGTAAAGGCCTCATCGATGGAGAAAGTGGCCTTGGGAAATGAAATGGAGCGCATCTGAACCACGTAAGGAAAACCACTAGGTATGCTCTAGAAAATCGTCTAATTTTTGAATTGGGTACACTCAAGCCTTTTGGACTCAATTCCGACCACTCTTATGACTAGTACTGAGTTGGTGTGGTCTTTGTCTTTATTCTTTTTGTTCCGTCATTTACTCATCCGTTTGTTCGTTTCGTTTCGACATATATTTACGTTTTTATGTACTTTCTGACCTTCCGGCATATCATTTCCATATTTCCGTTGGACGGTGTGATACTTTTTTCTATTCGTCGTCTTTTAATGTTTTGTTTGTGTCTTGATAAAGACCTTTTGGTTGAAACGTTGAATGTGATTTGTGTATTGTAATTTTTATGATTTCTTGTGTGCTCATCATTGCCCATCATTACCCACTAGTTTTAGATATAGTATGTCGAGTCCCATTGAGACGAAATATAAACCTGTGTTTTACGCAAGTCTAATTGTTGTTACGTTTCACGCAGTTACCTTGTACCTTAAGTTCTAGGTAACAGATATCCAACAAACGTCTACAGAATTTGTTTTAAAACGCCTGTATTCTTATATATCAGTTCGTAGTTCGAGTCCAGGTCTCACATCCATATATAAATTTTGGCAATACCAAAGTTTTATATAAGTTAATCTTAAGACCTGTGGTGAACCTGCTTTTCCAAAAAGTTGGTATACCTGTCAAGGCGGCTATGGTCACTGTTAGTCTTTTCTTAATTAACATTAGCTGCTGATTCAGCATCACCACTAATCTGGGCTGCCAGATAAGTAAACATCGAAACCTCTAATGAAAAGGCATGTCACTTTGTTGAAGATACTGCTGAAAGAAATAAGTTAAATAACATCAAAAGAGACAGACAAAGATATATGTAGAAGGCAAACTTAAAGGGTTGGACTAATCAGTTTATCATGAGCAGGAATCATGTAACAACAGGGCAACTAACACCAATTTTGAAATACAAATATATCCCGAATGAAACAAAAAGGCAAATCATAAATTAAATCCTCATATCAACAGTATTATCAATGTCAGACCTGGACACTAACTAATAAACAAGAGAGAAAATTACTACATGTGAAATGCGATGTCTAAACAAGCAGCAAACAGAATAAGAAGAGATCATGTGAGGAATGAAGAGATTACAAAACTCTTGGAATAACCTATGTGGTCAAATGTATTGAAAATCAGAGACTGAAATGTCTGGCCACTAATGAGCATGAACACTTATTTACCAGCGGAAAGAACATTGTCTATTGTCTTTCCACTGGTTGTTTATCTACTCTTGCCGTTAGACGTAGGGGGTGATTGGAGCTCGAGCTTGTGTTCCAAGGCCAGATGTTTCATTTTGGCTGTGCTATGTCCGTGTTTGTTAAAGATGTCCTTGACGATTTCTATCCATATTTTTCGTGATCTTTCTCTGGCTTTGTACCCTGATCTCATTTGGTATATGCCTTCATGGATAACTTATCGAGATGCATTTTCAGAATGTGTCCAAACCACTTGATCTGCTGCCTTTCTGTTTATTCTATGCAAGGTGTTATGCCTATTCTTTCCCTGATGTCTTCATTTTGTAATCTGTCAAGCCTAGTGATCCCTGCAGCTTTCCTCAAGCATTTCATCTCACATGTCACTATCTTTATGTAATGTGAAGATGAGAGAGACCAGGTCTAGCACTTGTAACACAGTGTTGATAAGAATATATTGTAGATCATTTGTCTTTTAATTTCCATCTCGATCTTGGGATGAAAAAGTATTGGCGACAATTGGTATGTTACTGCATTTGCCTTTTGACATTTCGTCTCTTTCTATCTGTCAAGGTTTCTATATTTTGTGAAAATACTACCGCGATATTTTAACTTCGATACTTGTTTTACTCCTATATTGTCTATATGTATGTTTAGTGGGCGCGGTGTTCTACATAATTCATAGTTTCCGTCTTTTGTGTTGATCTTCATTTTGTATTTTCTAAATATTGCAGATAGTGAGTTAACATGATTTTGCAGTAAAAGCATACGGCATGAAAATAGGAAAAACAATATACAGATGAAAACAACGAAGAAGGTGGATTGAAGGAGTTACCAACATTTTTAGACGTCACAATATTACTGTTTATAACGCAACCAAACGTACCATAGTCCGAAAACCGATCGTCGTTCAATCCTTCTACGCCCTACAGAAAAAGCAGAGAAGACACAATAGATAGATGAGTAGGGCTGTCAAAAAGTAAATGGAAAAATGGAGGAGTGCGGGTTGCCTAAAGAAAACATGTAATTTTTTTGTCATTTTTCGCGGGATTTTGTGTGATTTTATTTAGAAAAAAATATTCAGAGAATGTGGGGGGGGGGGGGGGGGAGGGTACCAAATTTGTGGTTTGATTCCTAGTACTAATTATATTGTTTTGACTTCTTAACGTGGGATTTTAACCATACAAACTACCTTCCCATACATACTGGCTTGATCATGAGCGTGCTACCAGAACTTTAAGTGGAAAAGACATCAATCTGATTAGAAATACATATTGGGAACAAACTGAATAAAGTAGGTCTGAAAACAGCTACTCACAACACATGGAAATAAAAAGAAATGTGAGACAAGAGTGCATTTTATCACCCATTACATTAACAGAGAGCATTTTTAAACATATGAAAGAAATGCCAATACTCAAGATCAGTAGGAAAAATAATAAAAAACCTGCTATATGCAGATGACACTTTCCTTTTATCAGAACGTGAAAAGGTAATATAAAAACAAATAGATCGCGTCAATTAGTCAAATAAATAACATAGACTATAGACATCCACAAACAAAAAAAAACGATAATCAGCAACACCGCAGAAGAACATGTGCTAAACATAAAAATACATGTCGAGATACTAGAACCAGTAGGTAATTACCAATATCTCGGAAATATAATCACAAATTAATGTAGATGTGAAACAGAAATTAAAAGGAGAATATGAATGGCTAAAATTATAACAATGACATGTGGAAAATAATGACATCTGAACAAATAAAAAACTAAAAATGATAATTATAAAAAGCTGCTTCTATTCTATATTAATACATGGTTCAGAAACATGAACAATGAACAAATAACAAGAAGACAGAATTATGCGTTTGAGATGTGGATATATATTGAAGAATAAGGAGAACTTCATGGAAAAAGAAGAAAACAACAAAGCGGTTCTAACACTTCGTATGAAAACAAGAACTATTACGAAAAAAAAATCCAACAAATAATTTATTTTGGCCATATTAAAAGACATGACACCTTGTTGAAGACCATACTTGAAGGTAGAATCGAATAGAGGAGAGCAAGAGGTAGGGGGCGATACAAGTGGGAGAGAAACATCACGAGATGACAAGTTACAGTTTAGACATTACCGGTCTCAAGTTTAACATCTGTAGGTACAGATGACCTGAAAAGCTGATTTTGATTATTTCCGAGAATTTCGTTGGTAGGCCTTAGCTATTCTTGGTAGGCGATCCTAAGTATATAAATAGTGACTAACGGACACCACGACAATTGTCAAAAACGTAACGAATAAAATCATAATTATTTATGTCTCCTATTCAGTCGAAGTTCTGTTGTCACGATGAAGCCTTATCTCTGAGTAGCAACCTTTATTGATTGTCACGTGATATTTACATGTCAAGTCCAGTAACCTTACGAAAACGTGTTCGGAATTGTAAACAATAAAAACTAAAGCTGTGAGCAATGTATATGTAGGCCAATTATTACGACCTTAGCAAACTTAGAAAGTTCAAGGACATGGATCATTGAACAAGAAAAGCATTTGGTTAAAATGTTCATGATAGCATTGCTTCTTCCCAGATGACATGTTACCGTGGGTACAAAAGGGGAGTAAAGAATAAAAGCACCGTTACCTCTATGCCCACACGATGCTCAAAGACTAAGAAAGTTTGAATTTGGATTTGACTGACTCATACATAAATCTAAAATGCCACACAAACCGTGCTGAAGTCGGATATATCAGGCTGAAAGGAACATATCTCGCAGCCAAGCTGCAACTCGTGATAACAACGCATTTCGTTCTCTAATCCAATGGTTCTCTACATTTATTAACCGTGACTTTCTTTAGGGACACATTTTCTTTCTGGCCCCCTGGTGCATACAACAACAAAATTGGACTTTTGTTGTGACACCAAGGCTTTTAAGCTTTATCATTGTAATTCTTCTTGTTTATCGTTATAATTCTTTCTGTTTATCATTATAGTTTTTGTTGTTTATCGTTATAATTATTGTTATTTATTGTTATAATTCGTTTTGTGGCAAGATTGGCAGTAATCTTTCAAGTAGCAGCCTTCCCATGCCTCCCCACCGGATGTCTATGTGGCTCTCAATTTCAAAATTGTTATCAGTGTCCCCTCTGTGAGTCTCTGTGATCACCAGGGACGCCATATAACCCAAGTTGAGAACCACTATAAACTATACCCTGCTAGGAGATTGAGAACAAATGTAAAACATATTATAGAAGAATATTAAGAATGTAACGAACAAGGAAATATTCAAAGTTGCGTGTATTGAAATTAGAACAATGTTGGCTCTTAAACATCACAAGAAGAACACCGAGGTTCTTGTCAATCTCTTTTAAGTCCGCGATGCGTTGCATTTAGTATCATATCTGTGCGCATTCTTCTGTCTCGTGTACTGTCAATCATTTCACAGCGATGTCCCCCATACCACAATACCTACCTATTCGTCCAGCATTTTCTATCTTGGTCATCAATTTGCTTGTTGTCACGACGTGCTACATATTTTTCTTTTCTCAGTGTGTCTTCAGCGAATGTTGGCTGTATTATTTCTGATACGATTGATACTTGTTTAATGAACTTTTTTAGGATATCTCTCATACGCCCTTTAACTGCTAATGGTGTTCTCAACATTCTTCTAAAAAAGACATTCACTGTGTCTACATAATTTATGACTATTCTGCTTATTGTTCAAGGTTCATTTCCGCACATCAGGATTGGTTGTAATTAAAGTCTTCAACAGGTGGACAAATTAGAAATGGGAGGAAAGGTTGCTGGTAAATAGGAATACGGCGGCCCAAGATGATGAAAATACAACAAAAACAGCTCGATTAAAATTGACATTTCTCTGAAAAAAACCCCAAAACAAACAAACAATTAAGCTGCAGATTAAACAGTGTCCACTAAAATTACTGACTAAACACTTTGTGAATGAGGCTCACCCTATTTAGAGGAAAGCCAGCACAGGTAACAGATGTTCCCCTTCAAAAAGGCAACACAATCATCCCATGTCCCATTAGGCATAAAACGTTATCAACAATAAAAGACTATACAGAGCATGAAGACACACATTTGATATAGATTTTACCATAAAGCTATTGGTATTGAAGAACAAATTTGACGGCATAATGCAAAGTTATAAAAGATACATCATATTTGCTGCTGGGATCAACCCACAAACTGGAGGCATCCAGGATAGTTATCTTGACCAATGCCAAATCTGCTTTGTAAGCACTTTGGAATGCAACCACTCTCTATCTGAACAACTTGCATTCTCTCCTACCTAAGTTTAAAAAATCATAGCGAAAAAGAATTAGTTCTTCGGTTAAATCTGGGAAAATGAGGCAACTAACAACACTGGAAGTAACTGCTAGCAACAACAAATAGAAGATTCGGTATCATTTCTAAAAATTTAGTGTATCATCCGGAGCTCCATGGACGTAGTGTGTATCTAAACTCACACATGTAGCCGAAAAGATGACACCATTATTAGGCTTGGAAGAAAGAAAATAAACAACCATGTTTAGATTAATAGTTTGGACGCTAATAACTTAGTAATTGTTTTAAAGTAATTTTCGTCAACAATATTGTCTATTAAAACCTCTCATGTCTTCTATAATTTGTCATCGTGGTTTGTGGAAAAGAAATTGTATATATTTTATTGTTTTGTTGTTTTGTTTCACTTTAGATGGAAGATAACAAAACTGGCCAGATGTAAGAACTACTTTAAGTTTCTCACTTTTTAATTATTTTCTAAAAATATTGAATATTAGATTTGACAATTTGTCATAATTTTAGTTATTTTAAAAAAAAATTGTTACTCGTGATGATATGAAGATGGTTAAAACGCCGGAAGAAGTATGAGTTTGACACTTTTCCTCCCTATAGTGGCATAGCAAGATTTGGTTTCAGATTAGCGTTTCTATGTCATTCTCTTTTGAGATATTGTCCACAACTTTTGCCTAGACCCAGATTGATGTCTTTCTCAATGTGAAAAGAAATGTAAAGGGCTGTACAGTTATGTACTGTTGGTACTATGACTGTCATGAAATTTCCATCTTCATCTAAAACGATTAGACCCCTCCCACCTCATCATATTTCATCACAGAAGATATCATGAGGAAGTAGCCAACTTCCTGTCCAAATTCTTGTATTTGTCTGTTAAGACATGCATGGTAGGTGACATCATCACTATTGATTCATGGCAGAGAAGAGGAGCACAGAAATCTTACAATTTGTGTCAAATCGTGTCACGTGATTAAGAATGATAATACGGAAAAAAATCGTATTAAAGTGTTATAATGTGATGCAACCAATGACATAATCCCTCAAATAGCTTTGCATTTCTCAGTATCAAACATCAATCTGATTAAAAGCGCTTGGTCATAGAACGAATACTGTCTTGAATATAAGAAGTTAAAGTAATTGGTGTCGAGTACACTTCGGAGAAGTTCGTCATAGCACTCAACATTACTAAACACATCAGATTTAATTGAATGATAAGGTAAACACAACTTTAGGAGCTTGTTAATTAATTTGACATACCGTCACATGTAAGCCGATCCAAGTATAAGCCGAGTATAATCTGTGTGTCATGTGACGTATTCTCTCCGTAAGTTGTCTTGCAATGAATTCCCTAAATCCTTCACTGTCTTGGGCCATGCGGCTTGCTTTTTCGAACGACGCATTAATGTTATTTTTGATGTAGTCAGTCCATCGTATTCTTGATCTGCCCTTCCTCCTTCTTCAAGGTGCTCTGCCTTCCATTATTTGTCTTTATAAACAGTTCTTACTCTTTATATGACCAACCAGGTGTAGTTTTCTTTTTGCTATTGTGTTTAGTAATCACCACTCTGGAATCTTCCATGTGTTTATAATATCTGAGTTTTTCCTTTTTTCTTTCCATGATATTCTAAGTATCACTCTGTAAAATTTTATCTCAAAGATGTTGATCTCAAAGCCGAGTATAGTACTTATCTATAATAGTAAATACACACAACACAAGGTCCATCAACTTTACAACGAACGCACATACTATCAGACTATAGAGTATGGGTATAACAAAATACATAAAACAGTATACAAGACAGTTTCACGTTTCAACCTTAAGGTCTTTTTAAAGAAAATACAATACAAATAGTAAAAACAGTAAAATTAATGGCACTATCTATTGTCTTTCCCCAGGTGGTTTGTTACTCACTTTTGCCGTTAAGCATATGGGTGATTGGAGCTCGAGCTTGTGTTCCAAGGTCAGATGTGTTGCTTCGGCTGTACTATGACCGTGTTTGTTGAAGATGTTCATGACGTTTTCTATCCATCTTTTTTGTGGTCATCTCTGGCTTTGTACCCTGATCTCATTTGGTTATATATATGTACGGACAACTTGTGATGCATTCTCATAATGTGGCCAAACCACTTAATCTGCTTCCTTTCTATGTATTCTGTGGAAGGTGTTATACCTATTCTTTCCCTGATGTCTTCATGTCATAATCTATCAAGTCTGGTGACCCCTGCAGCTTTCCTCAGGCATTTCATCTCACAAATTATCTTTCTGTAATGTAAAGATGAGAGAGACCAGGTTTGGTACTGGTAACAAAGTATCACTGTCACAAGAGCATTAGACGACAGATATTGAATATCACAGACATCCAAGGTAACTATGACGTACGGATACACAATTTTTGTTATAGAGACTCGCATTAAATAAATATGGGGAATGATAACCAAATAAAGAAACTATAACTGAAAACAACATGAACATCAATACAACAACGGTCCAACCATCTCATTCTAAATAAATGATGCATCGATTTTAAAACTAAAGGGCACTAAACTGGAATATATAGCGAGTATCAATGTTATCTAGTTCTACCGTCAGTGGTACATTATCTTAATGCAGTGACATGCATCTCATCAGGTTAACATCTCCAAATATGTAGACCGACGAGTTTGTACAAAAACATTAACTTTAAATTTTTTTACATTGAGAGATTCTTCATATTGCCATACATTTTATCTGAAGCATAATTTCCTGTCGTGATTTGTTCTATTCCTCTAATTTTATCACCTACTTTCATATCAATTCAAAATCTATGTTTTCTTTTTATGGGATGTTCGTAAATTACACAAACAAACAAGAGAAGGGGAGGTTGAGGGTGAAGTAGAGAAGATTAAAATGTTTGAACGTTCTTGCCAAGGAGGGGGAGGGGAGGAGTTGACGAAAGTTGACGTCGGAAATTTAGTTGTTTGAATGTGAAACATGTTTATAAATATGTGAAACAAATATAGTTTTTCATCCTTTTTCAGCCAATTTTTTAATTGGGGGGGGGGGGGGGGGAGGGGGATGAAACAGGTTATATCTTTTGATACAATTAAACAGAGTAGTTCCTTATTACTTGACAGTTCTTGAGAGGAGGGTGGGGGAGGGAAGAAATGGCAAATAGGGCCTAATTGTTGATGCAATTTATGAACAGCCCCTAATTTTAAGATTGGATGGAGACTCATCAAAAGAAATTTTACACCGTATTGCCCTTGCAGCGGGTGCTTTCAATAAACTACGCAACATATGGACGTCAAACACACTAAGAAACACCACAAAACTCAAGTTATTTAACTCCAACATCATCCCTATTCTATCATATGGGTGCGAAAGTTGGAAAGCCACAAAAGCCACAGATAAAAGACTCGACTCCTTTGAAAACAAATGCCTACGTACCATTCTGAACGTTAAGTGGAGTGACTTTAAATCTAACACTACTATAAGAGAGGAAAGCAAACAAACCTATATATCTTCCTTCATTAGACAAAGGCGTTGGACTTACATCGGCCATGTTCTCAGAATGAACAGCCTAAGAATTCCCCAGCAATCACTATATTGGGTGCCACCTGGAGTAAGAGGAAGAGGGAGACCTAGAGAAACTCTACGAAGAACCATTAATAGAGAAGGCATGTCAATGAACCTAAACAACACGCAACAATTGAAAGACCTGGCAACACAAAGACAGAAATGGAAAGCTATGGTTTCTGCCCTATGCGCCGCCTATGGCCCTGGAGGAACATAACATAACATAACATTGAATAGTTCTGTACCTTATGTCGGTTCTTGCGATCAAGTAGTCAAAGCATTGAATAGTTCTGTACCTTATGTCGGTTCTTGCGATCAAGTAGTCAAAGCATTGAATAGATCTGTACCTTATGTCGGTTCTTGCGATCAAGTAGTCAAAGCATTGAATAATTCTGTATCTTATGTCGGTTCTTGCGATCAAGAAGCACGCTCGCTTCAGTGTTATTGTTATTGATATCGTGGTCATTCATTGCAGTGTGTGATCACCTCGCTGTAACCCAGTGATAGCAAGCAAGCTCTCTATGATCTAGGCTACCGGGCTCCTCATAATAAAAAAAATCATTAAATCTACCAAATGAATTTATTAAGTATTTTCTGATGCATTCATCCGGGATCCGGCATCGTGACAGGGTTATACAGAGTGCCTCTCGAACAGCAAATATATCAGATTCATTCCGCGCAACAGACAACTACGCATTCAGATATCAAGGGCAACAAACTGAACATATTTAAATTGCCTAGAAAAACGCTACAACCAGAAATGATTGGTTGATTACCACGTCATGAATTAAAATGTTGCCAATTTTTATCTGGGGACACATTTTATCACAATACAGTTTCTGAAATATAGGTCTATTTATGCCTGTTTTTTTCGTGCGTATGTCTGTTCTTTTACTGATGAAGGTCTTTTTGTCGACACGTAATCATCCATCGACATTGTATATAATTATTCTTCCTCTTTTCCGTTCGTTCTGAAACGCCTGAAAATGATCAGGATGTGGTACAGAGAACGGCATGTATCGTGTCGTGGTTTATTTCTTTGCTGCAATATCTGAACAATTCGTCCAGATACATTCAACTTCAGCATGGCTTCTGGGCCACTTTGACCGTATATGGGATGGAACAGAGAGCTCCACTTGAACCTTACTTAGTCGTCTCTTACGACACTCAGGAAAGTAAACATTATTTCCATCATGGCTCTCCTTTCTTGCCCCGTCAACACACATGCGATTCATATGATATTTTAACGTATAAACTTGCATATACATTTCTTTGGTATTTGAAGAACAGAAAATACTTAGAAACGAAACTGCTAATGCTACCAACTTTTTGGTTGCAACATACGACTGTGAAATATGGACCCTAAGTAAAACAGCGGCAAAGAAATCAACACAATTGAGATGAAATGCTACAGAAAGATACCTATTATATCATGGGAGGAAAAAAAAGAGAAACTCAGATATTATAAACACATTGAAGATTCCATAGTATTGGTTACTAAACACAACAGCAAAAAGAAAACTACACCTGTTTGGTCATATAAAGAAACACAACTGTTTAGAAAGACAAATAATGGAGGGCAGAGCACCTGGGCGGAGGAGGAAAGGCAGACAAAGAAGACGATGGACTGACGACATTAAAGATAACATGAATATGTCGTTGGAAAATGCAAGCCGTATCGCCCAAGAAAGAGAAGGGTTCAATGAATTCATTGGGAAGACAACGTTCTGGAGAGAATACGTCACGTGATAAAATAGTTACTCTTCCTAAGTTTTCATGCTATTATTAGTTACTTTTTTCTTTGTATCCATTGACTCAGGTATATTTAAATGTCTCCCAGTTTAATTTAAAGACGCAGATATCGCAATCAATGTGTAAACCACAATACAACGCTATCTAGTTTTTATAAAACACAAATGTACCACTTATGGTGAGATATGCTTTTTTTAATCACGTGCGTTAATCCAATTTTGTTATATCGGAGCTATTTGACCATCACATTTTACGGAGGCTGTGGTTTATGTCATCCTGTCACCTCGACCTTCGTGCTGTAAATTTATCCGATCTCTGGACTACAACATATACAAAGGCATGAATTTGAGAATGAACTAAGAAATCGATGACATTGGAATATAAAGAAAACAGTGAAAATAGATAATAATATATGTTCATGTAATGATTGAATACGCCAACATAACCACAGATAATGAGAGACCAAACAAAAACAGAACATACCTGGGATGAATCAATGATCTTGGGATATATGAGAATGACATGATGCCATTATTGCTTGACTTAAGATCTCTCTTATATTTTTCATGGTAGCACTTCCTGATATAATCAATGTGACCTTGAGTCATTGGTTTAAAGAGATTGTCTCAATAAGAATAATATGTACTTGTCCTCAAAGCAGCTTCTTCTATTTGTTAGCTCTCTTTTCCTCCAAAATAATCATAAAATATAATCCAAAATAATAATCATAAAAAATAATCCAAAAATTTGTAATAGCATTGTGCGACACACATAGCAGATTACAGTGTTTATATTATTTTCTATACCAACTATATAAACTATACCAACAGAACAATATAATAGTTATATCAATATAACAAATGAAAGAGGCTGCTTTTAGGACAAGACAAGTACCGAATAATAAATAGTAATTGAAGCTTATTCTGCAACTAACAATGATTTTAAATAAGTCAGTGTGTTGTTGATTGGGGAGCAAAGAATAACGAAATCTTGTACGAATAAGAGATCGTAGGAAGCGACTAAGACGGTTGTGGGATGGAGTTGGCTATAGAATTCCATATAGGACCAAGTGACTCAGAAGCAATATTCAGGTGGGATATATAAGGCCAAAAAGAACAGACATCGCATTCAAGCTGTAAACCATGACACACAGCATTTCGTTCTCGGAACTACATCCTGCTAAGCTGCAGAGTTTGACCACGAACGAAGAAGCATTTAAAGTGATCCTGTGTTTTTAGTTTCCTGTTATACTTTCATTGATATGGCCACAAAACATGAGCAACGCGACTTTCGTTGCACTTGCACCTATATCTTAGTTTACGCGAGTTGTTATTGTACATCGCTCACTAACTCCTCCACCAGGAGCGCATATGGCTGATTTCAATCACAGTCCAACAACAGCACTTCTAAAAATATTAAGGGAGAGAGACATAAGAAACATCCCTTCTAAATATTTATGGTTTATTTCCCTTGGTTCAATGAAAATGACTTCCAAGGAACTGAACTCTACAATCGATTTATCCTAGCAACGGATAGCAATGAAAAGTTAATACAGTGTTGCAACACAAGAGAAGGAGAAACAATCGATCGCTGACTTAGTTCCACGCCGTAATTCTAGATGTAGTTTCGCAATTTCAATAACATACTACGAGACACACCAACTGTTCTTTTCAAGCCACAGATGAAGAAGGTAAGATCTTTTTTTCATTTTTGTTCTTTGATTTGTTAGAACCATGGTTATCAATAAAAAGATAACCATTTGGGATAGTAGGGATGCCATGTTTGAGACACCAACACAATATTTTCGCAATGCTTCTCAGCTTTCGACGCTTAGTACGAGAGTATCCAAAACTTAATCGTGAAAGCCCATAATATTCTCATTAATTTTTTTCGCACATATTTTCTCTTACCCTCTACTGTTTCTTGTAAGTAGTCTTATAAAGGGAATCATTTCTCACTATGTGTCCAAATGTCGACGTCAACACAGAAAAGAGTTGCTCTTTTTGACTGCAAAAGCATTTATTTAATTATCACACTTTAGCTAATGGTCACTTGGGTCACGGTCTCATAGAAACATGAAAATCTCAGAAACAGTGCACAAACGATGTAGCACGAGGAAAGATCCAGATAAAATGTTCTAGACATAATTACCAGACCTAAAGGTAAGATGTAATGTGTGCAAAGTAATATTCATTTGTATTGCCCCAGAAGTCATTGCTCCTAGTCAATAGATGAGTGCAAGGGGGAGCGGGGAGGAGAATTGGGAAATTAGAACATGACTTTCAGTACTAGAACTTAGCTAAATAGTGGATAACCCTTCGCCTCTCCCACTTCCATAAGATTTTCTGCAATAAAGTCGAAGATATAATGAAATAGATGGAATTTCAATGAAAATTGGCGGCTGATCTTTATTTGATATTTTATGTATCCTCTCCTACTGATAACGTATCTGCGGTCTGGTGACATTCATATGATATGTTCCAGATGTAATATTACAGAAGTAATGTTCTAGATATAGTGTGCCGAGTGCAATGTCCGGACGTAATATCCCAGATGTAATATTCATGTGGAGTTTCTCAGATGTAATGTACCAGATTTTTATATCCATGTGTAACGTCCCAGATTCTTGATTAGAAACTAATATCATAGCTCACGTGACTTTCCCATAAGTGCTCAGCTCTCCGTTTCAGCAGTCATTCGACTGCATGTAGACAAAGTCCCAGTGTGGTTTTGATTACGTGATCTTCGATTCTTTCCAAAAAAGAGTACATTTTCTTTTCTCTCCTCTAATCACTTCCATTCGTGTCATTCTTTGTATGTGAACGTTTTCAGTCTCATTGTCTCATCGTACTGCCTCAGTCAGAAATTCATTTTGTAATGAAGTTATGACTGCTTTAATTAATTCAGCTTTATCACTTGTCAGTATTGTACCGTCAATAGCTGCAGTATCCGACAATAAGTTGGCTCTTTAATTTCCACTGACTCCATCGTGTTTCGGGCAGTATATCCATGTAATGCTCTGTACAATTGAGTTGTTCAATAAAGCAACCCATTCCTTTCTCAACTTGTTCTTTTCTATCTTGCGCAGCATGCTTTGATGACAGTCTGTGAGTGTTACCAAGTGCGTTGATATATTAGTTATTCAACTCAGTGCGTTGTAACTCCCTCTCTCTCCATCCTCATGATCGATATGACAGTAGAGTATACAGGTGATCTTTCAACGAACTTCAAACCGTTTATGTAGGTAGAAAATCCCATCAGCATTTATTTGCATTTCTGTTGACTGAGCCATATGTGTATGTAATTATGTCTTGTAGTTTGGAGTGTAGCTGGGCGAGCTCGTCCTAGATGTATTATACCAGATGTAATATCCATGTGTAATGTCCCATATGTAATGTAACCAGATGTAATATCAATGTTTAGCGTCCTAGATGTAATATACCAGTTGTAATATCCATGTGTAACTTCCCACATGTAATGCCCTTTTTATGCAAACGTTACTTATGTAATAACGACATAACGTTACATTATTTCTATTGTTACTATTAAGAGGCTATTTCGTCTACCATTATTAATTTCGTAATAGTTAATTATTCTTTAGAGTAAACAATATGCGCACAGGTTCACCGCGTATATAGTTCGTCTCCCATACGACTAGGCCTAATCATATTACGTCACTAGAAAATTTCAAAATGTTCTCAACTGCTTCACTAAAGACTCGTACTATTACCATCTGTACAAGAGACCAGAGATTATGCTTGTAGAATTCTCGTACCTGTGATCTCTGGGGGTTCACGAAGAATGAATTGAAGTATGAAGGGGGATCGTGGGGACAGCACATGTTTGTATAAGCATGCCACAGAAACGCCACGGACATTGTTTGAACAGCAAAATATAATAAAATAAATCATAGTTGAACATAATTTCTCTTCATTAGAAATATTTAAGAAAACAAACACCAAGCAAACTGTACAATGATATGTTTAGCAAAAAACGTTATCAGATTCATATCTCCACCTGAAGGCGTCGTGCAGGCAATTTCATCTTAAAAGGGAAAATGGCGATAAAAACGTTGAAAATAACTGATTGATATCACATATAAAATAGAAGATTGCCAGAGACATACTCTATTGAATCGCCACTTGTCATGTGTCTCATGAAACAACCTATGCCCTAATGGTTAAGCAATTTATATTGCGTTTGCGACAGCATCGTAGATACGCTGTTCTAAAAAAAAAAGGGGGGGGGAGGGGATAAAAATATCAATATATATTTTTAGCTTCCTCTGACCCCAGCATGACCAGGGCAGTATACCCATATAATTCTCTGGACAATTGAGTTGTTCAATAAATCTCTTCATTCTTTTCTCAACACATACTATTCTGTCTTGCGCAGCATGCTTTTAGTATATGAGTATTACCGAGTGTATTGATGTATCAGTTATCAACTAATTAAGTGCTTCTGTAACTCCCTTTATCTCCATTCTGATGCTCGATGAGATAGTGGAATATATTGAAGAAATCTCAACCAGTTTCACACCGTTTCTGTAGGCAACAAAACTCTAACCGCTTGTATTTGTGTTTCTGTTAACGGAGCCGTCTGTGTATATAATTATGTCTTGTGGTTTCGAGTGTAGCTGGGCGTGTTCATGCACTGCAACCTGGGCCCTGGCACTCGTCCATTTTCGACACGCTTTGTCTAGTTGTATTATTACTTTAGTCAGTAATTTCTTCTTAGTATCTACCTCCACCCATTCACTGTACTTTCCTATTTCTTTAAATTCACATACACTTCGCAGTGTGTCTTTAGCTTCTGCCATCCATGATCTGCCACATTTGATTCGTTTACCCTTTGACTCATCTAGAAGTTGGTGGTGGTTGTATCATGTTACTTTAAGGTACACCTAACGCGTGCTACCTGATGTCGCACTCTAATGTTGGGGAGATCACGCAGAAATATCATAGCAAATATGGGTGTATCTCTAGTACTCTCCAGTATCGCTCTCATTGCCTCATTTGGACTTTTTCGCTCTATCGCATTATGTCTGTGACAGTGTTAGTAGGCCGAGGTCAAAATCTATGACAGATATCACCATCACTTGTAGAAGCAGAAAAAGTACCCATTGCTCCATGTCGAATGTTGCCATAACCTTGATAAACTGATCCCTCTTTCAGCCTTCTGAATAATATTTGTGATGTTTTTAATGAATGAGAGACTTCTATCAAAGGAAAAAACTTCACACCCTTACTTTGAGTACTAAAGGATAAAAAGGAAATACACTAACGGAGAAAAAAAATACACTAAGTAGATGGAAAGATTATTGCCAAGACATGTATGAAGACCAAATTAAAGCATTAAAGAAGTAGAACAGGAACCAAAACCTACAATGGAAAAGGTCAGACATTCAATCAGAAATCTGAATAAAGAAAAAGCTTCCGGTAACGATAGATTAACATCAGAAATCAGCTGGCGGAGATTCCAGTGTTGAAACATACCTTACTTTGCTGCAAGATATGGACAATTGAAATATGGACGGGAGAGTGGGAAAATTCAGTATACATACCCTTTTGCAGAGAAAGGTGACATTCAATTATGTACCAAATACCCTTTTCCAGAGAAAGGTGACATTCAATTATGTGCCAAATACCCTTTTCCATAGAAAGGTGACATTCAAATATGTACCAAATACCCTTTTCCAGAGAAAGGTGACATTCAATTATGTACCAAATACCCTTTTCCAGAGAAAGGTGCCATTCAATTATGCACCAACTATAGAACAGAAGCCCTAATTAGTCAAGCCAACAAAATACTAATACAGATCATGATAAAAATAATACAAAACAAATTAGAAAGAGAAATTCATGAAGTTCAAGCCGGTTTTCAAGCAGGAAGAGAAACTATAGACCTCATATTCAACATGAGGAGGATCTTTGAGAAATGTAGAGCATACACTTTAGCATATGTGTTTCATATTGTTTGCTTGTGTTAAATATCACCAACTATGTAACATCATGGAAGGAACTATGTATAGGCCTATCTAATTAGTCTGATATCTTTTCCATCTAAGACTATTTCTTGGAGGCTTTCAATTAATTTTACATATTGTACTATTGTAAGCCTTGCTGTAGTCATAAGTCATATAGATTATTATTTTGTGCATAGTCATAATAAAAACATTTTTTGGAACCGAAATTTTGATGAACTCGGGGATCATGTGTGCAAACTGCGCACTTTTAACACATTCTAGCTTTAGGGCCTATAGATAATGTTACAGCTGTGCTGAACGGTCGATATTCAGTCTAAATTTTAGCAGAACATTTTATGAGTTGAAATAAAATGTATAAAAATCACTTTATTTTTAAACAATTATTAAAAATAAGCATCACAACTCATAAGTTCATAAATAAGACACAAAAATCAAATGAAAAGGGAAAGAAACTACTTCGGAAACCGTCGAATATACTAAAGTTTTTGTGCACTGCTGACCAGATTATCATCTGTAAGATGAAGACCGGAACACAGTGACCTCTAGCTTAAAGTGTAGCCATAACTGTAAAACGTACGCCAGTTTGATGACTCAGCAAAAAGACTTTGAAGTACCGGTTGCTAAAGTTGATACTTGCACTGAGTTCGATAATGGTAGTGCTGAATCTAATCTGTAGAAATCAATATTTTCTGTTTGAGTTCTGTATAAAATGAATGGGTTTCACAGGATCGATCTAGTTACACATTTGATAAGGAAGGCAGGAAACATCAATTATTCAACTACACGTTATTTGTTTGATAGAATGTGTCTGGGGTATGCTGGTAGATAATAGCTTTTTGTGTCGTATTATTTCTGTATGTGGCTGGAATGACATATACTGTTGTCATTAGAAATATATTACTTCTACCTACCTACCTACATACTCACCTTCCTATCTACATATACATGTCTGTCTGTCCTTCGGTCGGTCGGTCTGTCTGTCTATTCATCAATATAAATCCTTGCATCCATCAATACATCCGTCCATCATCTATATATCGGTCTGTATGTCTATTTATTTATCCCTCTGTCTGTCTGTCTGTCAATCAATCAGTTTATCGATCTCTAAATCTATAGATCTAATTTATCTAATCTATCTGTCTATCCAGATACTATCTACCTGTATTCTAATTGTCGGTCAATCTTTCGTCTGTCTGTGCATCGATCGGTGGATATATCGGCCGCCCTACATTTAAACTAGACATGTATTAGCTTTTAGACATAAATCATGCTTTTAGCAACTGTATTAGTGTTAAATGAACCTCATAGATTCACTGAGATTCGAATGAGAATCTAGAATGCCGTGATTGATCACAAGTTTCGCGGTAAGTACTCCATCTTTATCAACGAAGCGATACACCGCTAATTGCCAGTAACCCCATAACTTCCAGCAAGTATCCCCAGGAGTATACGAAAGACTGCAATTGTAAACAAGACGTCGCGATCCAGGACCTAACACAAGACCTCTTGAGTACAAGACAGTCAGAGTATAATGAAAACATTTCTTTATGCCATCTGAGCCATTTTTAAAATTTGTCTTCTATATACTTTCTTCATTCTATCATCATGTAGGCCTATGTTAGTTTATTCCCTCAACTTCCCCATCTATTGCCAGAGCTTGAAAGCAGAACAACGAATACTAACACTGCTATCTTCCATGAATGTTGTAGGAGACCACTGCAGAAGTTAGGGTGAGTTTTGGTAACAAACACATCTTGTAGACTGAATATTAATTAAGACCCATGCCTGGAATAATGGGAAGGTGATCACTGTCATCATCATCATCATTATCCATTGTCACTATCAACCACCTCCACCACCATCACCATCAATCATCACCATCAATCATCATCAATCATCATCATGTTTACTTCCTTATTTTTAAAAATTTTCTTTAATATTAAAAAATATTTAGAGAATATTGTATTATTATATGCAACCACTCACATACATTATTACTTCTTTGACAGAATAGACACTGAAAGTGTTCCAGAATTCCAGTTGTGTCATCGACTTGAACAACACATCTACTGAGCTGACAGATTTCAGATTCATCTATATATGTCATCATTAACTTAATTCTGTTCTCCGAAACTGGCAAGAAGGTTTATGAAATAAGGTTTTCATCAACATATTTAATTGACTTGTTTCGTCAAAGTAACTGACAAATTATATTGATGTCTTCATTGTTTAGTGAAATTCCTAGCCGTTAATTTTATTACTTCAATGCACACTACAGTTTTTGCTTGTAACTGATGGCAACAATTTCTCTGAATGTATTTCTAATACAAATCAGTAATATAGTCAGCAGGCGTCTAGTAGCAGACGCAATCTTCCTCATGACAATCCGCATCCGTCACTGGATAGTAGGTTTATAAAGAAATAACAACAGCTATTTCTTCTATAGCAGTGTTTTATTTACTTGACTTGTGTCACATGTCATTTTATAGATGATTTTTAGCCGAGTTAGTAAATACAGTTGATGTGGCTGCATTGTGCTTTTATAAACACACAAAACAAAAAGATCCTTCGTTTAAAATTACAAGGACTTTCCCACTTTAAGAACATAAAACAATATAACAACATTGTACTTCTGGGCAACCTAAGAAAAATGAAGATAATATAATATTTCAAATGATGACATTCTCTATTAACTTTTAGTATCCGCCTTGTAAAACATGTGAACACATATGGCATAAACAGTGAAAGAGCTCTTCACTAAATGTATGGTAAAACTGGGTACGCTTCTATGCATATCGAGTAGAATGATGGTATGATTAAAGTTAATTTTGGAGTGACTGATAACTCCACGAAGAGAAACAACAAAGTATATGCGTTACTTCTCTTGTTAATAATTTGTCCAATGTGATTTCAAAATGGTATCATGCTGCTTAAATATATTCCGATTCCCTCATTTAACCAATCCTCATAATCGAGTACGAATATTTCAATTTTTCATTAGACTATTCGTGTTCGTTAACTTTCTTATCAGCACCGTTGTTTTAACAGCGACTGTAGTAATACGGATTAGGTTCGCATTGCCTTACGATTGTTCAGATTCAAATGATGATGTATATATGCCAGCTTATATACTGATCTGTGTATCAATTATAGCCTACTTATGCATGTTTCTAACATGTGTACGGTCGAGACGTTATAAAAATTCTAAAAATCTTACAGGGCATGTTATTTTATTTCTCATAATTGTCTCATCTGAGGTATTTATATCAATCATGACAATTGTGCAGACGAATCGTGTATCTTATGTGATTGAAGACAGATCTAATGTCTTCAACAGCGGAAATTGCTTGAATGAGATTCAATCTCAAGATGGATGTTGTGGATTTCACAGCTACCAAGAATGGCCAAATCTTTTAAACGAATCTGTGATCGACACACAGGTTAAATTTGAGTATATAAAACTGAATACGTCGTTTGATTTCAACATATATAATTACACAAGTCCAGTGAATGTGTTTCCTGAATCGTGTGAATGCCTTCACAACAGTTTGGAGAAATGTATAACATTGAACTATTCGCTTACATTTCAAAATCTAATAAATGGATTGAACTATTCAAGCCTGCTTAACAAAACTGAGAATGAGATATTTGCATCATTTCCACAGACATTCACCACTCTGGTAAACATATACTCTTCAGCGTGTATATTTAGGATTGCTGATCGGCTTAAACTTTTGTACAATGCAGTGGGATTTATTTCATTATTTGCGTTTGCTTCCCAAATTATCTTGTTCTGTTTAGTGTTTTACATAACCCACAATTTGGAAGGGGCAGCAACTGTGTCCGATGTTTACAGATCTTCTGATCAGAGTTTCGACCCATTTTATCAAAGAAGATCTGGGAAGATTTCTGTTGTGAATATTCGATTAGATGATGCTGAAGAACAGAGAACGCGGCAACAATTTGAACGTAGCTCGAATAAGACAGTCTCAGCAGAGAAGTCATCCACACAAGACAGCTTTCCGGAGACAGCTGTGGTAATCAATGACTCTATCGGGTGTACTCCTATCTCAATTATTCAATCTTCTAAATCTATAGACATTATATTTTAGAAATATATACATCTTGCTGTAGTCAAATGGTTAGAGTGTTGATATAGTCACTTGGCAATAGTGCTGATGAAGTCAAGTGGTTATAGTGCTAATGTAACCAAGTGATTAGATCAAGTTATAATATTTTTTAGATAACGTGGCTAGAGCAATAGTATACTCTCGCAATAAGAACACAGTGTTATTATATAAACATCAATGGTTCAGATATCTCATGAATATTACAACAGTGCAACATTTGAAACATATTATAGTCCGTGTCTTGGCGAGGCTTTAAAGGGGAGCAAAGCAACACTGTCTACCTTATATGCATGTCCTAAGAGGCGACTAGGAACTTGTGCAGTGGAATTGATTGTAAATCTCATATTCGGTCAATAAACATAGAAGGCATGCTGAAATTGGATGTGTCCGGCCGAAAGGCGAAAATATCTAAGCTGTAAAAAATACACAAGACATTTCGTTCTCCAGACTACATCCTGTAATCTGCAGGAATTTGAGAACGAACATAGAAGAAGAAGAAACATATCTGGCAATATTGTAGGTAATTGTGTCCCATACACGAGTCTTGTTATAGTCTTGGGCGGGACACGGTCGGGACAACATATGTCGAATATTTATTGACCGTTTAACTTGTCAGAATTGAGAAATAATGTAAGCGATTAATATGCAGAACACGAACTATTCAGCACGCTAAAAACCAGTTGTCGTAGGCAATAATAGAACCAATTGGCGTAGGCAATATTATAACCAGTTGGCGTATGCAATAATAGAACCAGTTAGCGTAGGCAATAATAGAACCAACTGTCGTAGGCAATAATATAACCAGTTGGCGTAGGCAATAATAGAACCAGTTGGCGTTAGCAATAATAGAACCAGTTGTCGTAGGCAATAATAGAACCAATTGCCGTAGGCAATAATAGAACCCGTTGGCGTTGGGAATAATAGAACCAGTTGTCGTTGGCAATAATAGAACCTGTTGTCGTAGGCAATAATAGAACCAGTTGGCGTAGGCAATAATAGAACCAGTTGGCGTAGGCAATAATAGAACCAGTTAGTGTTGGCAATAATGGATCTTCCTTGACAACTAATTATCGCAAGGTTATAAGTTCTAACGCAAAAATTACTCCATGTATATTCACTAAACTTCCCGAAATCGTTTTTCTCTACTTTTTCTGCGGATTTTACACATTGTAACAATGTTCCCCATGCACCAAGTCTTTCATAAATGAACCGAAACACGATAATTGTTCTTTCATGATGTTTATGAAAAAGTGTGCTATATATACTGACTGTTGCACTAGTTAATTGCTTCTGTGAGCTGTTCACGTGACACGAAACAATGGGTTGTAAAATGGCATCTTTGTTGTTCCAGAACAACGTGTGTGCGTACGTACAGATCAATGATAGTCAGTCAGCATATAGGGACAATTATATGAAAACTATTACTCATTTAGTGCGTGATACGATAGGTCAGGCAGTCTTATACTGTCCCCCGAGGAAGCTTGATGGTCTGGATCTGAAGGAAGGGGGGGGGGGTTAGAGGAGAACTAGGCATGAACAAAAACAAACAAAAAACAGACAATTTAAGTAGCACTCTAGGCTGTCTTGGAGGTCTCAGAAAGTTCACTACGTTATTTGGACATTAGATAATAAGAGACCTGATATTGAGACATGTTCTAACTAGCAGATGAGGTCACCTCAAATAATGGAAGAGTTTATATATTACTTTAGTCCTTGAGGTCATCTCAAATAATGGAAGAGTTTATATATTACTTTAGTCCTTCAGGTCATCTCAAATAATGGAAGAATTTATATATTACTTTGGTCCTTGAGGTCATTTCAAATAATGGAAGAGTTTATATATTACTTTAGTCCTTCAGGTCATCTCAAATAATGGAAGAGTTTATATATTACTTTGGTCCTTGAGGTCATCTCAAATAATGGAAGAGTTTATATATTACTTTGGTCCTTGAGGTCATCTCAAATAATGGAAGAGTTTATATATTACTTTGGTCCTTGAGGTCACGGAAATGAAATACACCTGATAGTCGGGGGGGGGGGGGTTGATGTACGTAAGTCAAGGAATTCGCAGGTGTGGTGCAGGGGGACGTAGGAGAGTTAATATATAAACATTATTACTTGTCGTGTATGTCATAAGAGACGACTAAGTAATGTTTGGGCATTGCTATTGCTATTGGGCATTGCCCCATCTTATAGAGGCTCAAAATTAAACCAAAAATCATGCTGAAATTCGGTGGGTCGAACTGAAGACGACAGATATTGCCGCCACGCTGTAAATCATGACATTCAGTTGTCTATACTAGTGGTTCTCAGTTTTTGTTCTGCCAGTGACTGCGCTTAGTGTCTAAAACATACTCGATTTTTTTTTTCATTTCACCACGGACTTTTAATCATTATCGACATCTTGCATTTAAAAAAATACCTTTCTGTGTACCTCACGTCTAGACGGCTGTGTACACCCACACCTAAATTTTCTCTGCAAATCTGTGACCCTGGGGCATATGGTCTGCGTTGAGAACCACAGCTCTAGACTATATCCTGCTAATTTATATGAGTTGAGAATTCATGCAGATACAGAAAATAAAGAAAATCGTGTATTTACCAAACTTATTGAGGTCACGAACATACATTACATCTGAAAGTGTGCAGCAGTCCACAAAAAGTTAGTAACCACTGTTATACATTATGAATTACTGAACTAATTTCTTTCAAACACTGGTTATAATTTGCTGTTAGGAAAAACGTATAACAATGAACACAAAAACAAAACCATCTGCAACAGGACTCTAGTACAAATATACCTTTTGTTTTAATCATGTATATACATTATCTGTACCTATCTTATATTCTCTAAAGTCAATGGTAAAATAAATAATAGAAATGAATACGTTGTATGTCTTAGAGAATCTTGTATGAATGGTACACCGGAGTCTACGCCATCTATAATAAGGTGACTGCTAATTTAAGTTACAGACATTATAGAGAAATATAAGTATAGTGCGTTTTGAAACTCGTGCAGTCTGATTTTACCCAATATCTAAAAAACCATTACACATATCACGATAATAGTTTGTATCCCAGTGATGTTAGAATTGTATAATTTATAAGTGTATATTCCCTAACTTTCTTTGATTTTTGTTGTACATATAATTATTGAACCCCCTAAAAAAACTATTTACTGTAATTGTGTAAATGAACTCTTCATTTGTCAAGGTTAACCCTGTATGGCGTACCTCTGTAATTTCATGATTGTTAATGAAATATGTGCTCATTACGTTTTTCTATTATTTTTAAAATAATTATCGCCCGATGAGGTGAAAATAAGAATGTGAAATACTTTAAAAACGAGAACCATGGTTAATCTTATCTTTAAGAAATATTTCTACAGCTTTATTGTAATGTTCTCCGCCGAAGACGGATGTATCGGGCCATTTGCGTAAATAAAACGGCGACACAACCTATTTCTATTCACTGAACTACATCCTGCTGGAATCTAATAGGAGCATGGTCCTGCAAGAAGATAAATTCTGCAGGAGTTTGAGAATGAACACTGAAGAAGAAGAAATTGTAATGTTCTGTAAAGTAATGATTTTCATCTTGATAACCATGCTATGAAACATGAACAGTTGGAAATATTTATGTAAATATAACAGTACACTGCAGTGAGGTGTGCCGAAATGAATATTCGTTGCCATTTTTTTCGCATTCTCGTACCATATTCAGATTATACACCAAAATATATTAACATTTACTATAGAAAATGTACACCATTTTATTGTGCAATCCATCAAGTAAGACATATATAAATTTGAGCAAATCAAGTTTTCACTATTATGTATACCTCTTATAAGATATAATGAAGACCAGATAACATTAATTAAAGCAAAATATTAGGCTTATTAGCCAGGACCACTACAGTTTAGGCACAATTTTTTCACAATTCTTCTGAAATTGTATACAACAAATTTATTACACAGATCACAAAATAATTGTAAATCAAAGTACGGTATGAATTTTAAAATTCATTGTATGTGCCGCCTCTCTATTTTATTCGCAACTTGGAGTATAGCGCTAACTACTGAAATCATTGTCAGATACTCAGTATAAAGTCGTGCGTGTGTTTTCTCTGGGTTCCTGTTATAATATTCGTTAAAATTGTAAACATTCAGAAAATATGTTAAATCAAGTCCTATTCCTCCTCATATTGTTAGTTGAACATTGTAGCTCTCACATATACGAAGTATACATAATTATTTCTCTATTCATGAAATTATAGTGAAAAATTTCACTTGTAGCTTTTTTAAACACCTATATCACAAGCATATTTTCATTTTTTTTAAATCATTTCAATCGTTAGTTATCTCTCCCCCCCCCCTACTGAACACGAATTTCTAAACGCACAATAGTAGCATAACACCTTATTAATAATACGCAATAGGTACTATGAAATCGCCAACATTTCCTTCATATGCTCTATTGTCTTGTCTTGTCCCATCCATGAGTATCGCTAGGCGACATTGGAAGTCGAAGTCTTCTTTATTTTGCTAACTGTAATTCCTAGATACTTAAGAGCACGTATACATGTACTCTATTATAGGGTAGAAATTACAATAATTCACATAATTCATATACATTCATATACATATAACTCACAAATAGTCAAAATTAAGCATATATTATTATTGTAAATATTTATCACAGTTTTTTTCCTCTTCTTACACACACACACACCCTACATAAACATGATCACACACATACACACACACGCACACACACACACACACGCGCGCGCGCCCGCGAGAGAGAGAGAGAGAGAGAGCACTTTAGCAAACACGCACACACACCTCGCAGACTTGCTAGCTCGTGCGCGCACATACACACACGCACAAACCAAGAAATAAATAATTGTAATCTTTAACAGAAACACGAATCTGGAAACAAAAGATTCCAGGACAAGCCCCAACGCATTAGCATTATGGTATAAAAACAATTTGTGTGTGGAATTTCTTCTTCTTCTTCTGCGTTCGTTCTCAAACTCCTGCAGATTAGCAGGATGTAGTCCGGAGAACAGAATGCGTTGTGTCATGGTTTACAGCATTGCTGCGATATCTGCGCCTTTCGGCCTGACACATCCGACTTCAGCATGGCTTTGGGTCACTGACCCTATATGGGATGAGACAGCCAACTCCATCCCATAACCTGCTTAGTCGCCTTTTACGACATGCGTGGAAGGTAAACAGTGTTGCTATTCTTTTCTCCCCTTTCGGGCTCCTGCAACACACGGGCGATGTGTGTGGAATTGAAAGGAAACTTGCATGGTGGTGATGACTACGTCACCGGTAAAGTACCGTTTAAAAAAAAAGCACACACCAGATTTAACACAGCATTACTTAGACTTATCAACAGGACCGGATTTAGACTTCATAGGGTCCTAAGCTATTTGAGATATGGGGCCTTTTAACGATTAAGAATATATAGACAGTGAAATAAAAATTGGGGGACAGTGGGGGCCCTAAGCTATAGCTTGTTTAGCTTATACATAAATTCGGCACTGCCTATCAACCGTGCCACGAGGGAATTCATATTTATATTTTCCGTTACAGTACCTATAGGGCTCGCAATATTTCTTTGTTTCTCGTCATTTATCTCTGTTATTGACAGTTTTTCTAATCTCACCTCTCGTTATATTTCCTTAAAAGGTAGTACTGCTAGTAGAACAGAATGAAAATAATACTCACGCGAGAGACAGGTGATGGAGTTCTACTGGATAACGACTGACACACTATCACTGTCGGATGCCTACATGAATTCATATAGTATACGCAGTATGAATATACTATATAGTATATATATGTGTATACTATATTAATTCATATAGGCATCCGACAGTGATAGTGTGTCAGTCGTTATCCAATAGAACTCCATTACCTGTCTCCCGCGTGAGTATTATTTTTATTACTATTTCCTTGTGACATCCAGAACAATGACTGTTTTACAATGCTTTCCGTTGATCTTCTTAATGTATGCCATTTCATCTACAGAAGCGTTTTCTTTAATTCTTCCTGCATTGGATTAATTTGTTGTTTGTAATGTGATCCCATTGTGGTCATATCATACAATTTCCAACCTTATTGTCTAATGACGGTTTGTAGTTTTCTGGTTGCCCTTTTCATAGTTAACCATGTTCAACAACCACACATTTGTTAATAACAAAATGTGAAATAGTTCTGTTCATAATCTATTCTCTTGGTCATCCCCTACCCATCATGCTCTACAACTTGCCTGCTGACAAGGGTTGCTAAATCTTGTGTATTCTCGTTAATGTGTTAAACAAATGTGGGCTACCTTCTTCTGAGAAACTCTCTTCTTGAATGAACTCATTTCGTCTTTATTACGATTTCTATCTGTTCATAATGTTCACAGAATAGGAATAGCTAAAGTACCTTCAATGACACGAGGAAAGTAAACAAATTACAAACAAGTTAAAAATGAGATTATAACATGTTACATCTATTCTATATTAATGTATGGATCAGAAACATAGCCACTAAATAAAAATTTAGAAGACAGAATTGATGCCTTTGAGATGTGGGTATATAGAAGAATAGAGAGAACATCATGGAAAGAGAAGAAAACAAATAAAGAAGTGCTTAAAAACACTTAATATGAGGAAAAAACTACTAAGAGAAATAAAGATCAGGCAAATAAAATATTTTGGACACATTAACAGACATGACACCTTATTGAAGACCTTACTTGAGGGTAAAGTCAAATGGAAGTGAGCAAGAGATAGGCAGAGATACAAGTGGGAGAGTAACATCACACGATGGACAGGTTACAGTCTAGCAGAGTGCACCACCAAGACAAGATACAGGAGATGTTGGAGATCCGTTGAATCCAACCTTCGTTGCGGAGACGGCACTTGATGATGATGAATTTTTACAACATTATTCTATAAAACCACTTCTCTTCTGCTTTTATATAATTTCTTACTGTTCTGCTGATTGTCCATACATCCCTTGCACACTTCAGAACTAGTTCTGTATCCTCTATTGACAAAGATATATTGCATAGAATGTAGGCCATTATATGTACATGATAGATGGGATAACATTAGACGGAAGATAACAAAAGTTGGTATCATATCATATTCATGATGTAAGGACGAATTCTCACTCTTTTCTACTATTCACTTTCTAGGCAGTATTTATATGCAGTGTTTTGTCATTGCTACTGAACTGCCCAACTGAATGCAAGTGATTTCGAACCTCCGTTATCCTGGGTTTCTGAGGCGCTCTAATTCGCAGCAACGAGCTAAACTGAATAGGATGCTCAACCAAGCGTAAGATATAGCTCCACTGAGATACGGAAAACTACACAGAGATGTGGAGAATTACAAAGACTATGTGGTTTTACAGAAGAATATTAAGTACCATATGGACAACAGTAGATATATTGGAAAATGTTTGGTAAACATAAGTAGGAAGTTATCTTTGGACATTATGTGCACAAACAGGAATGTGACAACAATGAAGCTTTATTGGAAGATAGATAACAGGAAGAAATTCAATAAAATTAGTTGAAAAAATAAGGACAAATAGATTTAAGAATCACAAAACAAGACTCATTGAATTCCCTGTTTTTTGTTTACAAAAATAGATTTCTAATTGTTAGTGTGATGTATTTTCTTATTCTTATTTCTTTGACTTAAGTCCATCAAATTCTGATTATTATGCCTTGTTGCACGGTGAACTGCACCAATTCTGTTGCTCTGCTTTGCTCAGTCCACGGTTACTCATCTGAGAGAAATACAGCTCTAATCTACAACCCTCGCATCTCCACTTTCTTTGATTTTTGCCACGTAATCCTACGTCGCCCAATCTTACAGTTGTCCTCCAGAGTCGACGTGAAGAAAAATCTTGCGAGATCGACCGACTCTTCTGAGAACATGGCAGATCCAATTCCATCGCCTTGTTGTCAGAATTGTCTTGCATATATTTTTACTTACAGATAGCAGTTCTTGATTAGCAGTTTCATCTGGCTAGAATGTACTGTGAGTCTTCATAGGACAACTGACATGATTTACATGTTTTCTTCATTTCTCTCCAGTATTCAGCTCTGTACTATTGTATAGAAAGCATACATGATGTGCCTAGCAGATCTCTATTTTATTGTAATTATGGTTTTGTAATATGAATTACTAATGATGTTGTGTTGTATCTGACGGAGTGGTTTATTTTATCCCTTATATGTTGTGTTCTTTGCGTGATAAATGTTTTTTGTCGAAACGTCGTTTCCGGCTGTATTGTGGTTTTGAAAGATAGACAAAAGACGACACAGTGAGAGTAAGAAAAGATACTAGACAGCTTATTTCAGTGACATGGTTAGTGTCGTATCTAATAGCTCAGTGACATGGTTAGTGTCATATCTAATAACTCAGTGACATGGTTGGTGTCGTAGCTAATAGCTCAGTGACATGGTAGATGTCGTAGCTAATAGCTCAGTGACATGGTTGGTGTTGTAGCTGCGAAAATGGTTGTCAACTCGTCTGTGTATTGTCTGGGCCCGAAAAGAGGGCAAAGAACAGCGACACTATTACCTTCCACTTATATCGTAAGAGGTTACTAAGAAGGTATTGGTAAGGAGTTAGATGTCCCGTCCCATATATGGTCAAAATGACACAGAATCAATTCTAAAGTTGTATGTGTTCGGTCAAATGATGCAGATATCGCAGCTAAGCTGTAAACCATAACACACCGCATTCCGTTCTCCAGTCTACATCATGCTGACCTACAGGAGTTTGAAAACGAACGCAGAAGAAGAAGAAAATTGTCAACTTTGAAAACAATTGTTTAGAATAGAGATTGAAAATTTTAGCAGGAATGTCATATTAAATGTATTTAAAAAGCAGGGGATT
The DNA here is from genome assembly GCA_034231615.1 of Meghimatium bilineatum. NCBI lineage: Eukaryota > Metazoa > Mollusca > Gastropoda > Stylommatophora > Philomycidae > Meghimatium > Meghimatium bilineatum. The sequence continues at coordinate 56,888,583 of CM067299.1, forward strand.
CTATAACAGAATTGAACGTTTGAGTCATCGCCAGAGAGATGTATCATACAATTTGAAACTGTTGGTCAGCATTGCATGCTATTGGCGGCTATGTATGTATAGAGAAAAAATAAGTAAGATCAGTGAAGAATAATATATTCAGATTGCTAGTGTGAAGTATTCTTTTATACGGATGTGATAGTAAGTCACTCAATGCAGACACGGAAAAAAGGATTTAGGTTTGTTTTCAAAACAAGTGCTACAGACGTTTGTTAAGAATGAGCTATATAGAACACAAGACAAATATAATTGTCCGACCATCCAAAAAAAACAACACAAAAAACTTGTAGATTATCAAGAATCACTTTTGGTAGAGAAGAAACTGCGTAAATTTGTTTGGTTTGGACATGTACCGAGAAACGAATCGCTTTCTAAAATTATTTTGCATGGAACAGTCGAGGATGGAAGGAAGACATAGTAAATCCTGGATTGATAATATCAATGAATGATCAGGGCGTGATTTTTCTACTCCTCTGAATGGCTGAGGATATAGTTATTTGGAGAGCTGTTTATGTTGATATATCCAGTGTGACACCCTACCACCCGTATTGGTTATGAGACATTATTATTATTGTTATAGAGAACAATATCCTCAGATCAGGCTAGGGTTGCCATCCGTCCCGCTTTTTCCGGATTGTCCCACTTTTTCATCAAAAATTAATTGTCCCGCCTAAGGGTCTGGGGGACAGCAATTTGTCCCGCTTTTTAATCCAGCCAAATTTTTCACCTACAAATTTTAATATTTTCTTAAATTATTTATTATTGGTTTGAGTTTTGTTACAAATGAAGCTTCTTTGTCCGAAACGTCTATTTGTAGAGTCCTGCGCTATCGCTGTTTAATAATAAAGTTTGAAGATACAACTCATAAATTTGAGAATATCCAGCACAAAATTGTTAGTGCGGAAGGCGGTATTATTTAAAAATTTACAAAAGATGACGTCTTCGGCTTCGCGAGGCGCCGAGCCTTACTCTACCCATCTCACCGCCGCTCACGTGATCTGTGCCTACGTGACAATCTGCATGCTTTTGTCCTTGTCGTATTCCTGTAGGCGCTAATAATTCATTCAACAACATCGCGCCATCCTTACCAGCAGCAAGAAGAAATTTTGGCTTCATTCTTTCTTTATGTGTTGGAGGCTGGAGGTTGCTTCCAGGAATCCAGTCTGTTGTTACCGGTGGTTGTGAAATATTAAATTTGTTCATTTTTAATTGAGCATTCTAATTTTGTGAATTCTTTTTTTGGATTTAGTTTTATTTGGAAATGCCGAAGAGAAAGTGTTTTTTCCAAGAAAACTATTTGGAAGAATGGTCTTTCATAAAACAAGGTAGAAGTGAGAATGAAGCAGAATGCAAAATATGTCAATGTTACATTTCTATCGCGCATGGTGGGAGAACTGACATAACAAAACATATAGGAAGTGTAAAACACAAATCTAGAATGTATTCTGCAAACACTTCACGTACTATGGACAATTATTTTTTGACTAAATCGTCAGAGCAAGGTAAATTAGTGGCAGCGACAGAACTGACAATGTGTTATCATATTGTAAAACATCATATGTCTTTCAAGTCAATGGACTGCATAACTAAGCTAAACTCAAAACTGTTTAAAGATTCTCAAACTGCACAAAATGTGGAGCTCGGAAGAACTAAAACAACAGCAATAGTAAAGTCAGTATTAGCACCTGACACTACGAGGCAATTGTGTAATGAACTTGCTGGTGTACACTACTTTGGTATTGCTACCGACGCAAGTAATCACAATGCTGAAAAAATATTCCCATTAATTGTTCAGTATTTCACTCCAGCGAATGGTATGACTGTAAAATTACTTAAACTGGGTTCTTTACCAAATGAAACATCCTCTGAAATAAGCAAGTATTGTATCGAGGCTTTAGAAGAAAACAACATTGATAAGAACAAGTGTATTGCGTTTTGTGGCGATAATGCAAACTGTAATTTTGGTGGAATACGGCGTGCTGGCACCAACAATGTGTTCGCGAGATTGAAAAGTGAACTTAATGAAAATCTTCTTGGAATTGGATGCCCTGCTCATATCATTCATAATTCTGTAAAGACAGCCGCCGATGTTTGGAGTGTTGATGTGGAAACAACAATAATTAAATTATTCAATTACTTCTCTATATATACTGTACGAACGGAGCGATTAAAAGAATTTTGTGAGTTCGTGGAATTAGAGTATCATGCATTATTGTCACACACAAAAACAAGGTGGTTATCACTTTTAGCTGCAGTAGACAGAGTATTAAAATTGTATGACGCCCTGCAATAATTCTTCTTATCTGAAGAAAAAGCACCTAAAGTTTTGCTAACATTATTTCAAAATCCGTTAAGCGTGCCATATCTATGGTTTGTCCATAGTCAGATGAGCGTGTTTGAAAGACAAATACTTAAGTTGGAAAAGACTGATATCAGTGTAATAGAGGTAGCAGTAATTTTGAAGGATACCCTCAGGTTAATAAATGAACGTAAAGAAGAAAGATTTATCCCTATAAAGGTGAAGTCTATTCTTAAAAGAATAGAAAATGAAGTGTCTACAGATGATATTGAGAAACTTTATGCTGAGGTGGATGAATTTTATGAAACAGCGGCCGCTTATTTGCAAAAGTGGATGACGCATTTGAATGAATTTTCCACCATCTTTACTTGGATGCTACTAGACTCTAAACCAGAATGGACTGCAGTTCAGGGAACATTAATGTTTCTACAAGACAAAGGTGTGTCAATAGATGATTCATTGTTGTTTGATCAGTTCACATATTTGAAAGAGTTTATTGAATTAGAACTTTGTAAAAATGGAGATAGATGGAATAGTAAATCATGTCAGGAGAAATGGACGTTTTTCTTAAGACAATGTAAATGTGCGGATCAGTATTCCCAGTTATTACATTTATGTGAATTCATCTTCAGCGTTCCAGGACACAATGCTAATGTGGAAAGAATATTTTCTTTAATGAATGTGCAGTGGACAGATGAACGAAATCGGTTGCACGTAGCAACTGTTGAAGCAATAATGAAATGTGTGTTTAATTATAAACTTAGCTGCACCGAGTTTTATGACTACGTAATCCAGCGACAAGATCTTCTCACTCAGAGTCTGAAGTCAGACAAATATGAGATGCAGCCGACACCGACTTAAGAAGCTGCAAATCAAGGTAAACATGTTTTTTTATTAATTAAAAAAATTACTGGTACAGGTATTAGAATTATAATGTAATACTAATTAGTCTATGTGTGTGCTATCTCTGACTTTTCCTATGGCTATTATGCTTTACATGATGTGTCCCGCTTTCGCGTCTAAAAAAGTACCATTTGTCCCGCTTTCTGCTTCGAAGGTTCTGGCAACCCTAGATCAGGCTCGTGACCTGATTTGAAAATAAATAAACACAAGTAACAAATTTTAAAACAAATGCATGATACAGGTATCATAGCTTAAGCCTAAATTGCCAATCTTTCTAATAATGTCGGGGTTTCACTCAAACAATACTCTAGTACTTTGTTCTAGCAAGAGTTCACTATAGGCTTCCTCACTTGATGACTTCTGTTGATGTGATGCTTGAGATTGGCAGTTCTAGAGACAGAAGAGAAATACAAAACATATTAACGCCGAAAGGTCAACAAAATATAACTGTTTTATGCGGCAGTGCAAAATACATAGCGATGTTTCGACCGAACCTTCTAAATCAAGTGCACGATGATTCATAAATGTCTCAAATATATCTACTTTGTTAAAGCTTACTGCAAAAAATAAAGAAACTACGCAATTGGTTAGTGGTATTTCTTACGTTCATAGAAGATAAACCCTCCAAACTATATTTGGAAACAGCTGTCTATACAGTTACTGTGAGTTTCCTCTACTCGACGATAGCTGCGAAGTATATTCTGTGGACAATGTTATGCTTAGACACAAGGGGAACGAAATAAATATTTTGCGTATCATGTACCATTTAACTGACATTTGCAATGACGATTCTCTAGATCTTTGTTCAGGTTATTTCTATTATAAAGTTATAACTGCAATTAAACTGTGTTGTCATGTCTTTTTACCCTCTATGATCAATTGTTGCGACCTTCTATGTAGGCCTATCTTCTTATCATAGTGTATTCCAGTTCTTTCCGCCTAACAATCTGTCACATAAGAGTGATTGATCTTCTTCCACTGTTCATAATTATAAACAGCCATAGAAGATCATGGTACTGGACATAGGCATATTCCTATAACTTTTGAGCTATCTGATCCATAAGCTATCTCAGGCTCGTAAGCTAAGTTTACCAGCTTGTTGTTTGTGCGTTCTTCGGATCTCTCCAGAACTGTATTATGCGCGATAAGAGCGATATATTAAGTAAGAGAGTGTTCTGCAATGTCATCATCCCAACTCTCTGGCCCAACAGTCGTGATCTCAGTTGCAAGATGAAGTCAGGACGAATGAGTATGCACTGGGATGCAATAGATAACAGGGTGCCCCAGTGGCCAACTTTAATTGGATCTATTTGAGCAGTGCGCCGTCTCACGACTTTACATCAGAGGTGGGCAATTATTTGGAGCCGGCTGACCAGATTAAGCGTTTTGCGCGTGTAATGGAGCCAACGGGCATTATTTTAGTTCTTTGTAGCGTTAGGTAACACTTTCTAAGCTCGTAGCATCAAGTAACACTTTCTAAGCTCGTAACTTCACTAAGCTCGTAGCTTCAAGTACCAATTTCTAAGCTCGTAGCATCAAGTAATACTTTCTAAGCTCGTAGCATCAAGTAACACTTTCTAAGCTCGTAGCTTCACCTAACACTTTCTAAGCTCGTAGCATCAAGTAACACTTTCTAAGCTCGTAGCATCAAGTAACACTTTCTAAGCTCGTAGCATCAAGTAACACTTTCTAAGCTCGTAGCATCAAGTAACACTTTCTAAGCTCGTAGCATCAAGTAACACTTTCTAAGCTCGTAGCTTCAAGTACCAATTTCTAAGCTCGTAGCATCAAGTAATACTTTCTAAGCTCGTAGCATCAAGTAACACTTTCTAAGCTCGTAGCTTCACCTAACACTTTCTAAGCTCGTAGCATCAAGTAACACTTTCTAAGCTCGTAGCATCAAGTAACACTTTCTAAGCTCGTAGCATCAAGTAACACTTTCTAAGCTCGTAGCATCAAGTAACACTTTCTAAGCTCGTAGCATCAAGTAACACTTTCTAAGCTCGTAGCTTCACCTAACACTTTCTAAGCTCGTATAATCAAGTAACAATTTCTAAGGTCGTAACATTTTAAGCTCAGTGATCAGTGCTTACACTAATCTTAAATTAGCCTGGCGAGTAGAACAGCGGTCCTGATTTGATCCGTAGGCCGTATTTTTCCATTCCTTCCTTACATTCTTAGACATACATTCAGTATAGGTAACATAAAAGACACATCAATTACTTTAATCAGTTCTATTCTACTAAGGTTTGCTGTATACTCTATTCGGGATGTTGTGATAACCCAATATATTTTTGTGTGTTTAGTATTTTTCTGTGGAATATTCAAATTCAGTAGGTTGCCATGACTTTGTAAATGGTTATGCTGTTTGCAATTTCGAATCATCTACGTTGGTATTACAAGATGCGATAACTATCTCTCAGCCACACTAACAGACTATTATACTATTCGGTATAATAATTCATGCATATGAATTTTAGAATTCACACCGAGTAACACATAGGCCTAATTTGTGGTATCGTGCCTAAGCTTCAGTACAATAAATGCCTCATGAGTTGTCTTAAGGAACGTGTCTATGTGCTGTTCCCTATATCTCTTCCCACCAAATGAAAAATGAAACACTGTCTTCCTTTGGGTTTAGACCCATGACTCTTTGTTTGCTATTCTTTTCATATCAATTGATTATTTTGCATTTGTAGGGACCATGCTGTAGGATTTGCGAATGTTTCCTCTAGCCTGAGTGAACTTTTATGTCTAGTGCTCCAGGTCTTGACATCTGGCCACAAATCCAGTTTCACTTTGTTGAAAAACTATCCTAGAACAGTCCTATTACATTTCATATGTTTGCACGTAAGCCCAGTGATTTGTTAGTATAACATACGACTTGCATATGTGCACCAAGACGGGAAAGTACCGGCAGGTTGATCGATAGTCACCCCTGTTATTTTCAATTACTGAGTTACTGCAGAGTAGTACACATAATCGATTTCGATGAAGGCCTATGGCCCTATTTGATTTCCAGGGCCGTAGATAGAAGTTTTGTTTGGGGAGGGTGGGATTAGTAAAAAAAAATTAGAATAAGAGAAGCTAATCACTTCATGCTTTCTGTTGATTTTTGAGGATATGTTTGTGGGAGGGGGGAGACTTTTACCAACTTATTTGACCCGTTGCTTATAACAATATGTCATGTTATAATTTTCTAAAGAAGAGGGTGGGGGTGAAATCTATTCCTGTCCTAGTCTGAGAACTAGCACAGTCTCAGCGATGGTTCCATTACAATCAAATATACCAAATATTAAACTGTCATCTGCCGTTCCTAAAATTAATGTCTTTTTTTGGATACCGGATGGGAACAGAAATGGAATGAAATATGTCCCCAGAAAGGTCATTAAGTAAAAAAAAAACCTTGAGAATTGTTACCTGAAACATAAAAATATGCAAATAAAATTGTTATCTCCATATGCATTTTCACAACCAGCCTTAATATATTTATAATCTGCTATAGGTTTAAATGTGGGAGATTTGCAGGCATAACCGTTGAGTTTAAGCGGGGATTTTATTTGCTTAACAGAGATAAAGAGTTGATACAGGGTAAGTTTCATGGGTAGAGATGAGTTAATCAGTAAATGTGCGACTATTGTGGGAAAAATAGATTAGTTGGAATAAGTAAAATAGAAACAAAATAATATAACATCTGTGATAAGTAAACAATTTGTTAAGTCTTGGATGTATCTCACTTAAGATGTGAGATGTTAATGTTGTAGAACATTGCATCACTAATAATATGTACCTGATATTAATTTATGGCTCAATAATGTGTCTCTAAAATTTACTTATTTTATATATTAATCAACAATAATGTGTCTCTAAAATTTACTTATTTTATATATTAATCAACAATAATGTGTCTCTAAAATTTACTTATTTTATATATTAATCAACAATAATGTGTCTCTAAAATTTACTTATTTTATATAATAATCAACAATAATGTGTCTCTAAAATTTACTTATTTTATATATTAATCAACAATAATGTGTCTCTAAAATTTACTTATTTTATATATTAATCAACAATAATGTGTCTCTAAAATTTACTTATTTTATATAATAATCAACAATAATGTGTCTCTAAAATTTACTTATTTTATATAATAATCAACAATAATGTGTCTCTAAAATTTACTTATTTTATATATTAATCAACAATAATGTGTCTCTAAAAATTACTTATTTTATATATTAATCAACAATAATGTGTCTCTAAAATGTACTTATTTTATATATTAATTAACAATAATGTGTCTCTAAAATTTACTTATTTTATATATTAATTAACAATAATGTGTCTCTAAAATTTACTTATTTTATATATTAATCAACAATAATGTGTCTCTAAAATGTACTTATTTTATATATTAATCAACAATAATGTGTCTCTAAAATTTACTTATTTTATATATTAATCAACAATAATGTGTCTCTAAAATTTACTTATTTTATATATTAATCAACAATAATGTGTCTCTAAAATTTACTTATTTTATATAATAATCAACAATAATGTCTCTAAAATTTACTTATTTTATATATTAATCAACAATAATGTGTCTCTAAAATTTACTTATTTTATATATTAATCAACAATAATGTGTCTCTAAAATTTACTTATTTTATATAATAATCAACAATAATGTGTCTCTAAAATTTACTTATTTTATATAATAATCAACAATAATGTCTCTAAAATTTACTTATTTTATATATTAATCAACAATAATGTGTCTCTAAAATTTACTTATTTTATATATTAATCAACAATAATGTGTCTCTAAAATTTACTTATTTTATATATTAATCAACAATAATGTGTCTCTAAAATTTACTTATTTTATATATTAATCAACAATAATGTGTCTCTAAAATGTACTTATTTTATATATTAATTAACAATAATGTGTCTCTAAAATTTACTTATTTTATATATTAATGAACAATAATGTGTCTCTAAAATTTACTTATTTTATATATTAATCAACAATAATGTGTCTCTAAAATGTACTTATTTTATATATTAATCAACAATAATGTGTCTCTAAAATTTACTTATTTTATATATTAATCAACAATAATGTGTCTCTAAATTTTACTTATTTTATATAATAATCAACAATAATGTCTCTAAAATTTACTTATTTTATATATTAATCAACAATAATGTGTCTCTAAAATTTACTTATTTTATATATTAATCAACAATAATGTGTCTCTAAAATTTACTTATTTTATATAATAATCAACAATAATGTGTCTCTAAAATTTACTTATTTTATATAATAATCAACAATAATGTGTCTCTAAAATTTACTTATTTTATATAATAATCAACAATAATGTCTCTAAAATTTACTTATTTTATATATTAATCAACAATAATGTGTCTCTAAAATTTACTTATTTTATATATTAATCAACAATAATGTGTCTCTAAAATTTACTTATTTTATATATTAATCAACAATAATGTGTCTCTAAATTTTAACTTATTTTATATATTAATCAACAATAATGTGTCTCTAAAATTTACTTATTTTATATATTACTCAACAATAATGTGTCTCTAAAATTCTCTTATGTCTGCTCAACAACAATGTATTTCTGAAATTAATATATGTTCTTCTTGCTCTGCAATCAATCACTATGCATAGAGTCTGACATTGATCACAAATAGAGGGATTTGTTATTAATCATAATGGGTTATCCCATTGAGTCCGACATTGATTTTATATAGATGGTTTGCTTTTGGTTGTAGTGGGTTGCCCATAATTTGTTTTGCAGATACGCTCCTGCTGGCAATTCTGCTATTCTCTGAACAGCAAAGCTAAGAACAATGTTGTTTGGCTTGTGGTTTCACTATTGAACAACATTGTGACCACTTGTGCATACATTTAATTAAGACTAGGCAGAAGACATTATCTAAGTGTGATTGTCTGTCTCCTGATGAAGATTTTTAGGTTGAAACATTATTAAATATAATCACCTATCATTTTGTTTAGTTGTATATATTGCTTTATCCACTAGCTTGTTTTTGTACCTATCCTCATTTTATGTCACTAATCACCCAGTGTCCTGCAGTCTGTTCCCCATGTGACTGAATCACAGCTGGTCTCTTGATGAGTTAAATCAGTGGATCTCTACCTTTCTTCTTGGTGGCCATAGTTCTGATGTAAATTCCTTTATGCTACATTGACTGTGTGCAACCAAGGGTGTTCTCACTCATACATCTGGGCTGTGTGCAACCAAGGGTGTTCTCACCCATACATCTGGGCTGTGTGCAACCAAGGGAGTTCTCACCTATGATGATGATGTTCGTCCATAGTGATCGACGATGACCAAAAACTCAACCATAATAATAACAATAAATAATAAAAGTTAAAAATGCGTTTTTAAATGACTAGCAAGTCCAATGCGCGCACAAAATGTTCTTTTACAGAATTGACAACAATAGAGGGTATCTATGTGAGATTGAGATGTTTTCTCACCTATACATCTGGGCTGTGTGCAACCAAGGGAGTTCTCACGTATACATCTGGGCTGTGTGCAACCAAGGGGGAGGGTTCTCATTAATAAATTTGATTGTGACTACAAAAAATACAAACATCAAAGTAAGAGCATGAGATTTCATATTCAAACTCTTTAATCCTTGAGATAAGGTATCAACAGACCAATACTATCAGGAATGATGATGATGGTGACAGCACCCACCCACAAACACATACACATCATCACACATATACAATATATACAAACTCATATTTGTAGTTGTTAATCATACATTATGTTACACACATATTACTAGACATGGACTATTTCTCATACATGTCTTTCACATATGAAATTCGTCACTGTACAACAAACATTGCAGACTCTATGACACGTCTATAAGAATACACAGAGATCATACTGAATATTATACACATATTGCTTTCACTAAAGGTGCTTGTGTCATTGAGAAACATCAACATTGCAGGCACAGAGAAAATATACTGCCCAAAAGGACAGAAAAGCAAACACATAAGATGTCGAGCATTGGTTAAGTGTTCCAAGACATTATCTATTGTGGCAAGAGATTCTATTGCAGAATTAGACTTTAGATCATCACCACTTTTCTACCTACAGTACTGTGTATCAGCTGATTATCATCACTTTTCTACCTACAGTACTGTGTATCAGCTGATCATCATCACTTTTCTACCTGCAGTACTGTGTATCAGCTGATCATCATCACTTTTCTACCTGCAGTACTGTGTATCAGCTGATCATCATCACTTTTCTACCTGCAGTACTGTGTATCAGCAGATCATCATCACTTTTCTACCTGCAGTACTGTGTATCAGCAGATCATCACCACTTTTCTACCTGCAGTACTGTGTATCAGCAGATCATCACCACTTTTCTACCTGCAGTACTGTGTATCAGCTGCACTATCATCTCTTTACCATGTCAAAATATTCATTATATTTGTTATTTGATGTCCTGTCTTTTTAAAAAAAAATCAATTATACCTGTTGCTGTATTATATTCCAAACCACTTCTCAGGATGTGGGAATTAAATGTTGACTGTTTTTCTCTGATGTTGATAAATATCTTTTGGTAGTAATTTCTCTAGTACTCCTTCACAAGCTTTTCTTTCTGTTAATGAGATTAGCATTCTTCCAAAGAACCACATCTCCATGGTCTCTCATTTCTTACTTATTTATTTATTGTCCATGATTCTCTTCCATATGACAGAACTGGCTCTATGTAGCATTGAAGGTGTCTTTTTCTCTACTTCTATTGACAAAAACCTGTTGTACAGGATGTTTTTCATTTTAACAAAAACTATTTTTGTAGGGCCTATTCTATTTAGCATTTCTCATATTCTCTTTCCAACCACAGAAATACAACGACGCAAGCCTGGAACTGTTACCATTATCACACGTGATGATGTCTATTATTATTATTATAACACTGCGGGAATAATGACTTTTTCTATGAAAAGTATGAATGGGATTCTGTGCTTCAATATTTTTTTCATAGATAGTAAAAGAATTGAAAAAATCATGTTGTTTTTGTCACATTGTCAGAAATAGAGGCATATGAATGAAAATAATGATAGACATAATTTATAAGGAAGAGAAAATGTTTTTGAAACAACTAGATCCTACTGGCAGTGTGTAGGAATATTGGGATTTAATCTTTATCCTCATCCAACTTATAACCCTTCAAGGTCGTTGGGGTGAAACAAAAATCCCACCATACCCTTCAGTTCTCAGATTCTTGCTTGAGTGTGTAGAATCTTAATCCTGTCAAACAAAAATCCCACCATACCCTTCCATTCTCAGATTCTTGCTTGAGTGTGTAGAATCTTAATCCTGTCCAATCTTTAATTCTTGAGTGTGTAGAATCTTAATCCTGTCCAATCTTTAATTCTTCAGTGTGTAGAATCTTAATCCTGTCCAATCTTTATTTCTTGAGTGTGTAGAATCTTGATCCTGTCCAATCTTTAATTCTTGAGTGTGTAGAATCTTAATCCTGTCCAATCTTTAATTCTTGAGTGTGTAGAATCTTAATCCTGTCAAACAAAAATCCCACCATACCCTTCAGTTCTCAGATTCTTGAGTGTGTACAATCTTAATCCTGCCCAATCTTTAATATTACTAAGCCATACTTTCTTTCACTCTCCTCTTTTTCTCCAATATCTCAACATGTCCAGACTTATTGCGAATTGAAGAAAGAGTAGTGAGACCAGGAGAGAGTTGTGAAACCAGTAGTTAGTTCAGAGATAAGCTCTGACTTCAACAATAGTCTAACTTAACTTGATGAGAGCATGTGACAGATATTATCATATGACTTCAATACCAGCAATTATTTAATGACTAACACCTGATGAGAATGGGAGAATGTGGATACATGATAATGTACATTCAAAAACTCTCTTTCTGATGACTTGAGACAATGAGATTTGATTTAACACGATTTGATGATATAAACATATGTCTCTCAACTTATTATTTTTCTGAAAACAGGAGTCAGTGGAAAGGACATGATTACACAACTTCAACATCTGTCTCTGTACAGTCTTAATCTGATGATAACTGGAAGCAATAGAATGACATGATTACACAATGTCAACATCTGTCTCTGTACAGTCTTAATCTGATGATAACTGGAAGCAATAGAATGACATGATTACACAACGTCAACATCTGTCTCTGTACAGTCTTAATCTGATGATAACTGGAAGCAATAGAATGACATGATTACACAACTTCAACATCTGTCTCTGTACAGTCTTAATCTGATGATAACTGGAAGCAATAGAATGACATGATTACACAACTTCAACATCTGTCTCTGTACAGTATTAATCTGATGAGAACAGGAGACAGCAGAATGACATGATTAGACAATTTAAATATATGTCTCTGTACTGACCCAACTCATCATGATGTTTGAAATCATTTTAGTTTCAATTAAAGTCATATTCCTATACTGACATCCAACATACAAAATGTCAAGCACAAAAAATAATGATTAATCAGATTCAATCTATTTCACATTGATATGAGTTCACACAATCTGAATCTAATCAGTGTTTCATATCTAATAACTCCATAATTTAGAGATAAGGTTACAATTAGGAATACTGAAAAAACATTATCCCCAATGCTATCCCATATTCTCATATCTATGTCCTAATGTAACTAGAAGGGATTTTGTTTGTATTTGAGGTGCAAAGGTACAACATTACTCTTGGAAGTCCCACAGTTAGCTGATAACTATGATCCCAAAAGTATCTCTTCATGGTGCACTCTGGAAACAAAAATAAACTGCGTGCGCTGTGTTCCTGAACAATAATTTTGTCCTTGAATTTGAGGGCAGCAGATGAAATTAGAACTGACTGCAAAAGGACAGGCAACACATACAGTGGAACTGTTGACACATAGTGACACAAGACAGTCCAACTGCAGCATTAGAGGAGTGGTCAATGCAAATATCATGAAATGGGTAGATGCCATAGCGAATATTGAGAATCATGTGCTACTGAGCACCAGGAGGCAGCACCACATGCAAATGAAATGGCAAAACATTGCAAAGGAAATCAAAAACATTTGTTCAGCCTGAGAACAAGCTTCTAGTTCCTGATGCTCCTAAACATGTGTAGAGACTCAGACTTGGATGAGGGGTTCATGATGGCACTGAATGACACCTGGGCTAAGAGGGTGAATGAACCTGGGTAAAATTCTACCATTGAGGTTTTCCTTTACCAAATCATCCTTGTGGAAAATTCAGTACCTGATGGGCACAATACATCTAATTACACAAGGCAAGTTCATTGACAGTGGAATACCTTTTGCGAAATTGGCTTAGTCTGAATGTAGCCCAAGCCTAAATCCCTGATTATTTCCTCCTCAGATATTGCCACAAAGGGACATGTTTTGACCCGCAAAGTCAAAGGGGACAGTGGGTGGAAAATCATCACAGTGTAGATTCTATACACATCGATCGCCTGGCAACATATAGGAAGTCTGTCACAGGTTAGGTAAGCCCATCCAAAATAAAGGCACCCCGAAAATGGATGTGTACGACCTTCCGAGATGCAAATAACACAGCTATGCAGTAAATCTGGCTGTACAATGTACTTCAAGCTCCTCTGCCGAAATCACACAGAACTTTCATGTTGGTTATAAGTGAGTGAATGCAGAAGAAGAAGTTTGTATTTGAAAATAAAGCACATCTACCTAACAAAACATCACAAAATTCAGTTTATCTGCAACACACCAGAGAATTCCACTCATCAATGAAACATCGCACAAACCAAAAACTTACCCAAAAATAGACACCAAAATCTCCCATACCAAAACAAAAACATTTTACCCACTTACAAACAGACCACAACTAATAAACAAAAATATCCACTCACTAATAAAAACTACAATCTATCACATTTTTAGAAGATCTTGTATGTAATGACATCCATAACTTGAATTTGTCACTAAAATATAAAGGATAACTGATTAAAGTTGCCAGAAGTGACTAGGTAATGTACAGATCAGTTTAATATAATTGGAATGATCTTTTGAGATCTACACAATAATCGCTCATGTAATATGATAATATCCTACCATAAAACTAGATGCAACTTAAAACTAAATCACAGTACAAGGGATGTGCCATATAAAGTCTACATAATAATCAATAATATTTGGAACAAATAAAAAATAATAAACAATTAAAAACCTAATGACGAATTTTAAAAATATTTAGGAAAAATATGAGAACTAAAAAAGTTAAAGCTCTCATAGACAAATAAAGAGCAAATAAGAAAGATAAAATATTAAATGTCCCCAAAAAATAAAGTTCTGGTGTACAAACAAACAAGATCTCACAAACATATACAATTTCTGATGAACAAACATGAGATACCAAAAAAATGCAAGCTCTGATGTGCAAACATGACATCACAAAGTGTTCATAGAACAGCATTGCTACCATTCCAATTACAACGGATTTTACATTTTTAGATCACTTTCAACAAATAACACCCATGTTCTAAAAACCTCATACATCATGTTAGAACTAGTCATATATATGCAGGTATACATGTACAAACAGGTACATATTATGGTGTAGAGCACATTGTACTGAGGTAAGTAAATAAACATAAGCAAGCACCTATGCATTTATGTAAAATCATCTACTTACACACACAACAATAGTGAATACTTCAAAAAGCAAAATAATGGTATAATAGAAACTGACTGGCATATAAATCACAAGAGTCAGGTAGGAAAAAAAATAATATATACAAACAAAAATGAAAGACAGCTAGATCTAGAGATTTCCAACTGAATCAAAGTTAAATGATATACAGAAACAAATTAAATTAAAGACATTCCTGATTTATTACTGCTATTTCAAGTAATGGTGCCTGTGGAGGGAGTCATGAAGGGATAGAATTTTATTATAACTATGTATGCTTTAACTTCTCCAGAAAACAGGATTTCAAAAATGATCATTTTTTCTAAATATGCTAGGCTTTCCAATACTTTTACAAGTTACCTTCTTGTAAAAAGGCAGCAGGAATAATTTTCTACGACAACTTTTAGTTAGGAGGGTGATATAAAGATTACAGTGGGAATCATTTTTTATGTAAACTTATAGTGAGGAGGGTGAGATAATAGGAGGATTAGTTTATGTTAACTTTTTGTGAAGAGAGTGAGATAAAAATGACAGTAGTAATAATCTACTGGGAATACTATCAATGAGTCATCAAGTCATCAATGATTTACAAAGATTACAAATTTAATGCATTGTTAAAACTAGGTTATGAAGTTTTAGGAGCAGCATGTGGCTTCAGTAGTGATATATGATGGAAGTGAAGAAGCATGTAGCTAGAGTGTGGAGGAAAATGATTTGCTGGTGAATTAAAAAAAAAGGAGTATTTTTAAAAAGGAGTCAAAACAACTAGCTGTTGACAAAGGATTACATTTCAACACCAAATTGAGGCCTACCTGGCAAGATCTAAATAGCAGAACTGAACTTCCAAAGAACTAGATACTGTGGAAATCAATCATAGCTTGTTTCAGATACACATACAATAAAATCCAACCTGGCATGTACAATATGCACATGTTTAATTCTTAATGTCAGTATGAGAGTTTCTAATATTCTGCTGTAATATATTTAAACTATAAAAAATAATCAGGTAAAAAAATTCATATTTTTGGTAAATAAAGATAATGTCAGTTGGAAGAAGTTCAATACAAATAAGAAATAAAATAGGACAGGTAAAAGCGCATAAAACAAGAATATTCATTCTGTCATTAGATGAAGTAGAACTCTTCAGTGCTGCATAACACATATTCTAACATATGAATGTGAGTTTAGTTGACAATAAAGTGGAGAGTTGTACATTTAAAGGGTGTAGAGATTGATGTGTAAGATTAAAGAAAGGAGTGATAGATACTGACAAAGTGAGAGAAAATGTTACATAGTCTAACATCATGGCATGGCAAAGAATCAACAACAATCCTGATTCAAGATATTGGAGTTATGAAGATTGTCTATACCAGTCGGTATGGCACTTGTTGATAATTATGGATAATGCTGACATTATGAACTCCTTACAAGAAACAATACAGGAAGATGAAATCAATCAGGATGATGCTTCCTTTTTCATGTCCAGAATAAAGGAACTGGGCTTGAGGAGGTGAGGCGTTTCCTACTGTGGGGTAGGAGAATTTTTGTCAATCAACAAAGAACTGGAACTATTAATCATCGTGTAGTGGTCAATACACTCAAGTGGAGATTGGAACACCTATAAATGTGTCAGGAGTGCAGTGATGATGATGATCGGATAACTAACTAACTTTGATAATTAAAACTGAGTATTTTTCAGCTTACTGTGATAGATTAGGTCCAAGAAGCAGTTTTAATGGCTTATCAGAAATTAGTTATTGTAATGTAGCAGTCAATTAAATCAAAGTTTACAAATATGTGCCATCACAGAGATGAATCCAGTAATAGTATTACAAGCTTTCTGCCATCAACTCTTCACCTGTGTTATAGAAGAGAAGCTTATGTGTCCTCTTATCGCAAGAGGTATACTGACAGAATTTAAGCTACCAGTATCTGAAGAACAGAAGTTGTGGTCCCTAGCCATAGCTGATCAAATTACAAAGATGTATAGAAGTTGTGGTCTCTAAGCCATAACGGATCAAATTCCAGAGATATACAAAAGTTGTGGTCCCTAAGTCATAGCTGATCAAATTACAGAGTAGTTACTCTACTAATAAGCCGCAATACTGCTATAAACCTTCATGTGGAAGGCATGAGGCACAAGAAAAGTAGGCTGCCCATAAAAAACTATATGCAGAGAAAACTCAATATTGTGCATAAAGAATTCACAAGCACTAGCAATGTTCACAGCATGAAAAGAAATTACTAATGCCATCTTTGCACTAATGACTAATGCCCTATATGCCATCTTTGGCCCATAAGGAACTAACTAACTGCAGTAAGGCTAAGCAATTAGGAATCAAATGCACACCATGTTTCCAAAATGATGAAATAAAACAAGAATATGTTGTGCTGAAAAATGCATTATATTAGTCGCTTCACAGTAAACTGAGACACAGGGAAATAAAAATATACTTTTCATGGCTGATGAAGAGGGGTCTTCTACTAAAAACTGCTTAAGAGTAGGTGCCAGGGCAATGAAACATTTCATTGTTACTTTGCAAACAGAATGGGGACAGGTTAAAGGTTAAGAATGATTAACTTGAATGAAATGCCAGTTGAAGTTAAATATACTGAGTCACAAGTCTAACAACAGAAAGCTCAATGTAAACTATTAAAGTATCGCATGCCATCACTAGGACTGGTACAAAGTCCACATCATAGTTATGAGTGCAGCCTATGGTATCAATGTGATAGAAACGGTGCAGATAGTAATCTATATTCCTGCTACATAGCAATTAGGGATCTTCCTGGCATTGAGGTTAAGTCATTTGCCTTGTGTTTAAGAGGCCATGGGTTTGGGTTTCATTGTTTTCAAGTGCATATTTCTGAGATCCCTGTGGCTGATATCTTGAGGTTACAGAGTATGTGCTATGAGAGGTAATCTTGACAGGTGGCATGCAACTTCAGTGAGTAGGGTAGAGTGCGTTTGGGGAAATCAAAGTACAGTGAAGCCAGTTATTACGCCTTTTGAGTATATAGTAGTATTACAGGTATAGTGCATATATCAATTAGTGCTTAGGTAGAGAAACTGTAATATATGAGGTACTGTGTACATAGTAAAAAGTGTTCTAAGTACAGTGCACATATAAATCAGTGCTCTAGATAAAGCACAAATAGCAGTATGCTTGGTACAGTGCACATATCAATCAGTGTTCTTGGTAGAGAAAATTGTAGTATAGGCCCTATTTGGTACAGTGCACATATCAATCAGTGTTCTTGGTAGAGAAAATTGTAGTATAGGCCCTACTTGGTACAGTGCACATAACAAAAAATTACTCTAGGTGAAGAGCACATATGAGTACACTAGTTACAGTGCACATAGCAATTAATGTTCAAGGTAAAATCCTCTTTTATAATACACATATCATGTATAGCAATTGTGCTATAACCAACATTAATCAATGCTACACTTCATTTGATTTCAACCAGTTCCTCAAATGAAAATAACTACTAAAAGGTACAACAACCTGTGATCTAGGTAACAGGCTCATTTATACTGTGAATATCATTTATATATTGTATTTACAGCTATCAGTGTACTAGTTACAAAAGTCACTCATTTATGCTTCTAAGAATCACATATTTGCAGCAATTTATATAAATTGTATATGAATTATGAATAAGAAACACAGCATATGGATTAACCATAGTAATCAGGTGCCTAGCCAATGGCTAATCAGAAACTGTCTGATTAGTTCCATCTTCAGCACACATCCCTTAGCTATGGTGTCATTACTAGACCACCCCAGAGTGTGAACCTTACTGTTCATATCTCGGTGCCACAGAGACATATTATCCCCAAAGTATAAAGCTCATTTGTACTATAAATATGTATAGCATTCTGTGAGCTGGGAACATATTTTAACTATATTATAAATATTTATAGCTTTCTGAGACCTTTGAACAAAGCTTATTTAAACTACAAATATAATCTATAACAAGGGCTGATAACCTGGAAGCTTTTGTGATCTACTGGGAAATACTCACATTGAGAGATAATCTACCATTTGTTAAATAACCACAATGACCATATGTTTGTGTTTCTGACAACAGCAAAAAACATATTTACGGTAATATACAAGGTCGTAGATATGTGTTCAGTAAAAGAGTTTACCTAACAAAATATAATGTCATCAGCCCTTTTTCATAGATCTTTTGTGGTCATAGATAAGGTTAATAATTACTGTTGTTTTAAACTAAAAGGTAAAGGTATGTCCTATGGCAACAACCTGCCACTGGGGATGAAGATAACTCTTCCTGTACTAAGCTGCAGCAACTATTAGGTGGGGTGGCCAGTTCCCATCCTTGCTGTCTTTACCTCCCCTAACTCATGCGTCAGGTACTCATTTTACAGCTGAGTCGACTGGAGGAGTGGTCGTGTCAAGCGAGAAATCATACATTTTTTAATAATGCTGGCAATAATTTTGGTAAAAAATATTTTTATATGACCAGAGACTGGTCCATACAAATTCTATTATACTCATACATATCTTTACAATTCAAGGAGAACCTATTGTGTCTCCGCAGATATGCTGCCGCAGCCCGGCACGATGACCGGGGTTAAGAAGCACTGCATTATAGGCAATTTAAATGTCTAAATAAGCTCTGTAGAGAGCTAATTTTTTTTTACTGATACAATTAATATTATTCAATCAAAGTGGAGACAATGCAGCAGAAACAGAGGTAATACTAGAATAAGATAACTAATCTGGGGTTCTTTACAGTGGTAGTTCAAACTTGACATCCACTGCAGCTTCCCTGGCCAGTGTCACGATGTTGGATAGTTTTACAACCTGAAATTTAATGTAAAATATGTTACTATTAATTGTATATGTATGTGAATCTGAGCATGATTTCTTAAAGTATGTTATTTATATGTTGGAGTTATGCTAATAATTCCTTGAACTTCAGTGTTTCTTATCTGAACTTAATTCCACTATAAGACTTCACTACACAAGGTCATGAACCCAACTACACACTGTTGTGATCCCCACTACACATGGTTGTGATCCCCACTATACATAGACATGATCCCCACTACACATGGATGTGATCCCCACTACACATGGATGTGTAAGACTATTATTTGCCTTTATTTTGTTTTAGTTCACTAGTTCTATTTTGTCTTTTAGTGCCAGGTTACAAAGGTATTTCTGTAGCATGCTTTAACATGTGTGTTTCCTATTTTTACTTCAGCATTCATTATCAAACTCCCAGTGGATCTCTCTTGTAGCAAAACAATGGTTCTACTAGATTTAAGCAGGATGTAGTCCAGAGAATGGAAATGTGTTGCATTGAAATTCTATTTGCACCAATGGTCTGACAAATCATTCTTCAGCAGTGTGCTTTACATGATATTGTGCTTATTGCGACAGTTATTCCATCAATCCACCAGATGTGTAAACCTCTAATTCTATATCCATTCAATCTTATTCCACTGGGCTCTCGTCAGTCAGTTCCTCGTCAAGGGGATAGTCCCTACCGTGAAAAAAGAAGCCACACAGAGCCCACCTACATCTGAACAAGACCACTGTCTGCCCTAGCAAGTTAACTTTTACCACGCTCCAGGTGAGTAGATTCACCAACAGATTACCAGGTTCACTACACTGCTGGCAAACTGATTGATATTCCTTGCTGGTTGCTATTCATTGAGTTTGCGACAGAACAACATGATATTAGTGTTCACGTGACTGGAATTGATGAATCATAGCTTTCTTGTTCGATTAGACTTCCTTTTTGGAGATTTTACTGAACAAGAAAGATGGCTAGGTCATTGTAATATCAAAATCCATGCATCTGTTCACATCTGCAAACCAGCGTGACGTCATGGAAGTGAATTGAGTTTTATAGACTTTGGTTTTATCATATTTTCAGTAAAATTATTATGAATTGTGATTCTGATGATGAATACTTGGGAGGTAGTTAGTTTTCACAGTAGAATATACAGTAGAACACAATGGATTCATTATGTAGAGGCCAAACCTCTAATGTTTTGTCGTGATTCAAAATACAACTAGGTCTAGCTCCAGAGAACAATTTACGGCAAATCTACCGGTACATGCTTTATTCATTTTTCCCAGTGTTATTATGATAATTTGGTAATGAAACAACATAAATACTGTAGATTTAAGTGTGTTATTAGTGTTCCCACTTCAGACAATAAAAAGAAAGTAATTTTTAAATAATTTTTTGGGTTATAATTTGTTTATTTTTTGTCAAAAAACATCTTTACCACTTTCTCACACAACTGGTATCAGACTCACACAAATAACACACAAATATATGCAGTATTCAATTATTTTATTACATGTACAAATATTATTTACAAATCTCTAACAATAAAAAAAGTTATCGCGTTTTCAAGAAAGCAATCAACAACAACACAAATTGCCAAAAAAGGAATTTGATGGCAGGGGTAAGAATGCATAATTATAAACTGGATTGCTAAAGGTTAAGTCTCATCAAAATAGGACTTGAGATTTCCAAGTTGTGAGACTATGGGTAGCCTGATATTGCACTGAGCCAGAAAGATCACATCACATTCCTCACTATGGCACATTGGATACAGTGTGATGAGGAGAGAACAAATGAAAAAAGGTGTCTGACAAAAGTGTCTATGCACATATTTTGATATGACCATAAAATCTAGCACAGAATCTGAATCCATTATTATATTTCTAAACATATTGTGTACCTATGACTAATGGAGATTGTGCGAGAGGAACTTTATAGGCGTAATTGTCTTCACTAAGACCAAAAGCAGCCTGCCATTTACCTAGTTCTTGGATAGTTATTCATTCATTCATTGGTACCATGCCTTCCAGCATAGGCGGTCATGTCCCTCCACAGTCCTCTGTTTGTTATACATTTAAATATAGTTTCTGATGAATCTGCATCATGCCAGGCTTTCAAGCCATCCAACATTTTCTCACATTGTCTTCCTCTGTTTCTTTTACCCTCGATCTTTCCAGTTGTTACGATGTTCTCCAGCACACCTCTTCTTATGACATGACCCAGAAACTGTGATTGTCATCTTCTAATACAGTTAATAAGTTCTCTATTTGAGTTGACCAGTTGTAGAATTATAGCATTACTCTTTTTAGCTGTCCATGATATTTTCAACATTCTTCTATAAAACCACATCTCTGTGGCTTCCAGATGTTTTCTTGCAATATTGTCAAATGTCCATGCTTCACTACCATATAACAGTATGGGCTCTATGTAACATTTTAGTATGTTCTTTCTTACTTCTATTGATAATGAATTATTACACAAGATGTTCCTCATCTTCTGGAATGCTGCTTTTGCCTGTGCTGTTTGACTTTTTATCTCAGTGACGCATCTACCATCTGAAGTTATAATTGTGCCTAAATATTTCAATTTGTCTACTTTTTTAAGAACTGTCCCATTGACCTTGATGTTACATTTAAAAGGGTTAGATGTAACCATTACCTCTGTTTTCTTGGTGTTCAAGCTGTGACCTTTGTTTACATTTTCTTCTACTACAGTTGTAATCAATTGTTGTAGTTCTTTTTCACTCTTTGCTACTAGAACCGTGTCATCAGCATATCTAAGGTTATTCACATTATACCCACCAACAGCTAGTCCTGGCATATTTTCTAGAGATCTAAAAATCATTTCACTGTATAAGTTAAACAGATCAGCACACATCCTTGTCGGACAACTTGTCTTATTGGATGAAATTCCCCTATTTGGTTGTTGATTTTTATTGCTGCTGGTTAATGCTCAGCTAAAGCAGGAGTTCATGTCCTATAGGTTATTGAGAATCTAAAAGTCACAACCAACCCAGTTCTCATGATACTTCTTCAGATACTGGTAGCTTAAATTCTGTAAGTATACCTCTTGCAATAAGAGGACACATAAGCTTCTCTTCTATAACACTGGTGAAAAGTTCTTCTTCTTCTTCTTCTGCATTCGTTCTCACACTCTTGCAGATTAGCAGGATGTAGTCCAGAGAACGGAATGTGTTGTGTCATAGTTTACAGCACTGCTGTGATATCTGCGCCTTTCGGCCTGACACATCCGACTTCAGCATGGCTTTGGGTCACTGACACTATATGGAATGGTACAGCAACTCCATCCCATAATCTCCTTAGTCGCCTTTTACAACATGCGTGGAAGGTAAACAGTGTTGCTATTCTTTTCTCCTCTTTTGGGCCCTGGCAACACACTGGCGCTCATGATAGTTAAAACTTATTATTATAAATAGTTCAGCTTATCCTATTTCAATATATAGGACTACATTCAAGAATGACACACTCTATGAGCCAAATGTGATGCCTCATGGCACTGCAGTAATGATGAATGAATGGTAGAGAATGCAAGATTTAGCAAAGGTTTGCATGGTAGGTAAGGGACAAAGAAAACATTCAATCAATACAGACTTGGCACCATCAGCCACTCTATGTTGATGAATCTACTATTGTGGAGAGCTGATCACATATGAAAATATTTGGTGTTATGACAATCCAAATCTCTGAACCTTCCATTTGC
This sequence comes from Meghimatium bilineatum, assembly GCA_034231615.1. NCBI lineage: Eukaryota > Metazoa > Mollusca > Gastropoda > Stylommatophora > Philomycidae > Meghimatium > Meghimatium bilineatum. Next base: position 56,912,124 of record CM067299.1, read on the forward strand.
ACCCATTCTTAAACTCTTGCTCGGCTGCAATATCTGCGTCTTTCAGCCTGACACATAAAGCTTTATTTTTTTGGTCACTTTGACCCAGCAAACACAACTCGTAGAACCTAATTAGTCACCTCTTATGACTTGAATCTCAGGTCACTTTGCTATTATTTTCTTCCCTTTTGGGCCCTAGCAACCCAAGTGCATCTCCATGCATTAAAAGGTGTATAAATAGCTTAATTTGACTGTCCCATTCATTTCTTACCTAATTCTTCTCTATGCAAAATTTGTATTTAACTTGTAGCATCCTGCCTTAAAATTACGCAAATTCTTCCCACGGTCTAGTTTATTTTTTTGACAACTTGCTTTATTTTTCATGGGTGTTTGGAAAATGGAATAATTTTTTTGGTTTTAGATATTTTATATCCTTTTTTTTTACAGGTAAATAAAGAATTGAATTCATTAAGATCTTCGCCGGTTCTAACGGAGTGCGTGCATCTGAGCTGAAGTCTTCGTGAGTGTATTCGCTGTCACGCTGTTTGAAAAATGGCGGCCAATATCAAGCAGCCTTAACGAGGTGGCTCAAAAAGGAAAAGATTCCGGGCGGGTGCTAGAAGAATGAGATCGAAAACAGCTAGGCTAGGAATTAAATACGTGCGTGTGCTATTTTGGAATGTGGTCAGTGTACACAAGCGTAGAACAGAGCTAGAAAAGATGTGTTATGAGGCTGACGTCATTGCATTGCAAGAAACACAGCTAGGTTAAAGTGGTAATATCAGGATAGCCGGATTTCAGTGTTTCTACAACAGGCGACATCTTGGACAGGCAATCTTAGTACGCGAGGGTTTTAGTGTATGCGAGGTTGATATGTCCAAGTGGGATAGTGACAATATCCAGTTACAGGCAGTGAGGGTCCAGCACCCAATCATGATTGCAAATGTGTATTCCTGCAACACGAGCATTGATCTTCAGGGTTGGAAGATCCTAGGGGAGATAATGGAACAGGAAAAGCAGATCCTCTTTTGTGGTGACTTCAATGCGAAAGGTACATCATGGGGCAATAGTGCTTCGAATAAACAGGGAAGAGAACTTGAGGAGGCCCTGACAGATACGGACCTGGTGTGCCTTAATGATGGCCGTATAACAAGGATGGCAAGCAGGGATGGTGAGGATGATAGCGCTATCGACCTCGCATTGGTGTCATCAGCTTCTGTGGCTATCTGCAAATGGGACGTGCTGGGACATCATGACAGTGACCACCTCCCATGTGTTGTTCTCTTAAAAAATGACAAAAGTAAGCAGATAAGGCCAAAGGTAAGAACCTTTAAGTATGATCGCAGAGGAGTGGATGTTGTGAGCAGAATTCAACAAAACAAACATAAGGCTCAAGTAGTGGGAAATCAGGTGTGGGATGGGCCCCCCTGGTGGAACGAAGAGATTCAAAGGGCATGGAGCGAGAAACGGAAAGCAGTATCACTATGGCAAAGGGCACGGAAACGTGTTGCGGCTCAGCCCATGGAGGTCGCACAATGGAAACGGAAGAAAGATATCTTAGTCCAAACATTCAAAGATATTGCAAAGTCAGCAAAGGCATCAAAATGAGACGAATTTTGCAAGGAGATAACACGCGAAAAGTCACTAAAATTGTTCTGGCGGTTACACAAGTCCACTATTGCCGATTTCCAGAGCGACGATACTGTCTGGCAGAAGACGGGCGAGACAAAAGGTGCGGCGTTGCTGGCACACTACACCGCACAAATTGGTCAGAGAAATGTGGAGGCATATCAAGAAATCAGGAAAACGCTCACAGACACATGTAAGAACTTGAGCATGGAAAACCATATGCTAATCACAGTTGAAGAAATCAGGAAGGCACTGAAAAGTACAAAAAACACAGCACCAGGGCCAGATGGCATTAGATACGATGACATTAATCGAAGAACGGATGAGGAGTTGGGAGAGTTGGCAGACATGTTCAATAATAGCATTCTAAAGGGCACAGTGAAAGAAGACTGGTTGCACAGCTATTTAGTTCCACTACCCAAACCTGGGAAGGACCACACCAGGATACATGGCTACAGAATAATAACTATGCAGAATACGATTGGCAAGCTTTTGGAAAAAATTGTGGCCCGGAAGGTATCATGTTATCTTGAAAGAAATAAGTGTTTACCAACATTGTTAGGAGGATATCGTCCAGGAAAGAAGACATGGCAGACTGCAGCCATATTTGCGCAGGATGTTTTTGATGGGTTCGATTCGCGCATGGAGACGTGCGGTCGCAATAGACCTTGAGGATGCGTACAATATGGTGTCCTTGGATATCTTGATGCACCAGCTGTTAAATCTTGCAGTTAATCCTTTTGTCGTGCGTTAGGTTGGCGCCGCCCTGATGCACAGAGTTGTAGTTCTTAAGTGTGGTAACTGGATATCTACACCAACGGTTATTAGCCCTGGCCTGCCACATGGATCGCCTCTATCTCCTGTACTTTTCAATGTATACACAGTACATATCGCTGGCAATCAAATCACAGGTGTTGGCAGAACGATGTCATATGCCGATGATATCCTGGTGTATAGACAGGGCAGAAATCGAGAAGAGTGCGTCATGGAACTACAGAAGGAGCTGGACAGACTGACAAATTGGTGTCGAGATACGGGAGCAGTGGTTAATCCATCTAAGGCATTCGTGACGTGGTTTTTATTGAACAATCACATGGTAAAGACACCCATGCCACAAGTTTCGTTGTCCGGGAAAAGTTTAGAAAGAACTAGCACAATGAGATATCAGGGTGTGTTTTTTGACAGAAGCCTGAGTTTCAGGGAACATGTTGACCACATTATCATAAGGGCAGGCAAAGGCTTAGCAGCGATGAAGGTTATGGCTGCTGCGCAGTGTGAGCAAAGATTGTTATTTCTTTTGTACCAGGGTTTGGTTGTGGCTGTGGTGGAATATGCACTGGCAATTCTGACTCTTAGCCAAACTCAGATCGAAAGACTGGATAGAGTCCAGAATGCAGCAATGCGTATCATTCTGGGATGCACAAGAGACACATCGACAAGAGCTATGCGATACCTACTTGACTGCCCAACAGCTGAGCATAGATTACAGTATTGCTGTGCACGGGCGTACCTTCAAATACATGCAGATAAGGAACACCCGTTGCATTCCGAAATACAGAAAATTAAAGGCAGCAGACTCAAGAGAGGAAGGTCGTGGATGGGACATGCTGAGGATGTAATACAAAGCGTGTGCAGATTACAGGATGTGGCAGCAGGTGCGGAATGGATAGGTCTACCCACATATTTCGAAACTTGTTTGAGAGTAGTAATATCACTTAGCAGGGAATGCAGAGAATGGTGTCCCACAGCTGTGGAGAAAGAAGTGCAGGCTTTAATCAATGAGAATACAAAAGAGGGGGATGTAATTATATACACTAATGAATCTGTAATTAGGCATGTTCGCAGTGCTTGGGCCTTTACAGCTCAGTGCGCATGTAAAACGATCAAGGAGGAAAGTGGTGCCTTTGCGGTCACTACGAGTAGTATGACCATGGAGACTATGGCGGTGACCAAGGCATTTGAGTGGCTACGCACACAGAAGGTAACGCAGGTCTGCATCTTGAGTGACTCTATGAGTATGATTAAGAAGGTACAGGTCTCGTTCGCAAACAGTGGATTGAGGCCTTGAGAAATGCGAGCTTGAAAGCGGTTACATTTATTTTCGTGCCGGGACATGTGGGCGTTCGAGGCAATGAAAGAGCGGATCAACTGGCATCGTGTGCGATTGTGGCACAGGGCGATGGGGCAATGGATCATGCTGACGTTTTGAACTCCTTAAGAGATATAACACGCGAGAGTGAGACTAATGTGGATGATGAATCCTTTTCAATGGCTAGGATTAAAATTCAGGGATTGAAATGCGGTGTTGCTAGAGGTGAACATTTTGGAGGGCGCAGAAGAATGATGGTCAACCAGCATAGGACCGGTACTGTCAGCAGAAGTGTGATGGCGGATACACTCAAGGAGAGATCGGAGCAACTATGGATGTGTCCAGTTTGCAGTGATGATGATCCGACGACTAACTAACTAACTAAAGAATTGAATACTTCATATATTGTTGTTTTTTGTTTGTGTATGTGTGATAGAAGAGGTGTGAGAAAGTTGTAAAGATGAAAATTGGAAAAACACAATTGAAATAAAAATTTCTTGATGCCTGTACTTGACCAATGTGTGGCAACACTGATAATATTCTTGTACATAGCTAGGCCTATTATATGTGTGTTGTTTCATAACCAAACTAACATAATATGGACTATAGAAACAAATTAATATATGTAGGATGTCATTAACCATGACAGTCCGATCCATTTCGTACTAGGTCCAGTAAATATTTCTATCAGACACACTTCTAATGATATCCAATATCGTATATAATGTGACAAAATATTTTCTTTGAAAGCAAAAATAAATCCTGAGAATTTTGGAATTTCTTATCACCAGAATCAGAATCCGTTACATTTTCATAAATTATGGTGTTCATTTAAAAAGATTTCATTCAATTGTAACAGTCGATAAAACTCTAAAATGATGGCTCTAAACCACAACTTACTCAACACCAAGTGGGCAAGACGTATATGATGTATTCCTAGTCTCGTTACATTAACAATCATGTGTTCCCACATCGCTAAATATGTGCATAGTAATGGGCCACTAATAGTTGCCAGCAGAAATATATTGAAAGATATCCGTTGGTGAGTAACAGTCTCCGGTAGGGCGCTAAAGGTTAAATTGTCATTTTACAGTATGTTAATTTTACTACTCACTTCTCTCTGTCACATATCACCTCTATTCTTTCACACAACAATAGACAGACACAATACCTACCATATTTGCTGCCTCATCCAAATTATCGCAAGCTATAATTTTCATCCCACTACTTGCTATAATAGCCTTAGCATCATCCACACGTGTTCCTGAAATGATCATACACAAAATATGTCAATGGACTCAAAGGAATTAAATCTTTCAATGTCTTCACAGGAATTTGTTTTACTACAAACTGTTTCCCATGTCCATTGAGCATGAGGCAATGAGTGCCGAAATAAATCTGGGATAATTAAGTCATCCAGCATAATGCTGACCACATCATTTCTAGTATGCACTGGTCATGAAAAAAATACAATTATTTGATAAATTATTATTACTGGTATAAGAATATTTCCATATATGTTTCAAATATGAGTACAACCACTTGGCTCTCACATAGCTCTGTAATAGTATTATATATTGGGGAGTTTGGCAAACTAGATATCAGCGTATTAAGCTAAAGAGAAAATTTGCTCTCAGGTGAAGGACTGTGACTGAGGTCTAGTGACCACTGTGGTGGTACATTAGTAAATGATAGTATTGGACAAATGCAGAAGTTTTTTGGACGTAGAAATTTATCCCTGGCACTATTTATTAAGGCTGTTATTTCCTGCTCTGGAATGAAGCTTTGATGAAAATCTGGCAGAGTTTGAGAATTATTCTTCTCAAATGTAGTGGACACAAAGTTTTAAGTCAAAGATTGGGTATGTCAGTTCAGACAGGACTTCTGTGTGTATGACTATAAAAATTCCATAACATTCTTTTTCCTGGAAATATAGTATCTGTTTACCAGTTTCATCATCAACCATCCTATAACTCTAGAAGATGTTAGAGGGAAAAACTTATCACAGTGCAACTCTTACAATTAGCTGATACATGTATGTAGTGTGGTCAAAATACAGGTGAAAGTTGCACCTCTAAAGGTGGTCTTGGAATACTGCCAAGGAATTATTATGTATAGAGTTGTGCTTTGATGAATGGCGTGGTTATAAAATTGATAGGCAGAGAAAATGACATCCCAAGGTTTAGAAATCTTCCTATCAAATTCAGGTTAAGGAGAACAAATTAGAGACTGAAAGAATGCTAATGAGTTCTGAGTGAGAGACAAAAACTGGATGCAATGACATCTCAGTCAGCCAGTGAGTGCTGAACATCAGGATAGAGATTAGCTTTGACAATGTTTTTTAGAGTTTTAGAGCTGGGCAGTCTTAGATGGAGTTTTAGAATTAATAGTAGATATAGAGTTTATAATTGGAACTGCAGTAGTTTAGAATTGGAACAGCTAGAGAATAATTCTAGAACCAGCATTAGAAAGAAACTCAGACACAGAAAGAGTGTTTACTATTGAGCTATAATACAGGAGTTGGACTAGGAGGATACAAGACCAGCACGAATATATGATGATATCACAGAACTGGGTTGCAGAACAGTAAATACTCCTCCAGTAGGATTGTTTATGCCAAAGCTTTACATTTTAGAAATTAGCATTACCCTACAGGATAGACACTAGGATAGACTGTATATAAGAGTATTATGAGGTTCCTGGCCTGATTAGTCTAGACTTCATCGTTCTGATATTGCTTTGTTCTTGATATAATAAATATTTACCGAGCGAGTGTTAGCCACTGTTAGAGTCATTTGTTCATATGCTAGGAATGAAAGTATAGACAGTAGAACAAAAAAGAGGAAACCACATCTGCATTATAATTGTAGATCAAGCAGACATTGTCACAGCTCTACTGCCCTGGATATGCTGGTATTCATGATAATGAGAAAATATGCATCTACAAGGCATGCTAAAATGAACCCCACATGTGCTACATCACCTGTGCCAGCATACAAGGAGCATGAAGACATCACTGAAATAAGAAGCACACATCAATGAACAAATGCTTATTCTCTTTTTATGTTTAGTGTCTGGTGCAGGCAGTCGACAACATGGCTGGTGTGATAACGAATTTGCCCAAATTGTACCAACGAGCAGTTTCTTACAGCTGAAGATGTTGAATAACCAACAGTCATAAAAATGCAGGCAGTGTATGGTGAAAAATATGCATTGAATACAACAGTGAAGGATTGGGCATGAATGTTTCGAGAGGGGTGACAGATAATGAGTGATCGTCTGCTGTCAGGTCAGGCATATGTTATGACAGAAGAAACCATTACCAAGATGGATACACCTGGGTTGGCAAATGTCAGTATGATTTCACTATCTGATGAATTCTCTGTCATTGGGGATAGTTCAGAAGAAACTGAAGTATCGGAGGGTGTGTTCTCAGTGGGTACCATAGCTATTGACTAACACCATTAGGAAGAACGAATGGGATAGAGGTTGAGCCATTTTCTGCATTATCATGTGGAAGGTATTGCATTTATGGTGGCAGGAAACAAATTGTGGCATCACCACATTGAGCCACGCAGATAGCATACAATGGAAACATCACCAAAGACAAAATTTCAAATAATAAATTTCTGCAGGAAGTATTATGCTTACTGCTTTTTTTAATAAAAGATTTGGCATCAATGCTAATGACTACAAGAACACATTAGGCAAGCACAAGAAGATAATAGAAAAGCTGCATATGGTGATCAAGAATAAGTGATCTGGTGTCGCTCAGTGTCACCCTTCTGCATGACAATGCTCACCAGCATGTTGCAAAAGTTATGCAGGAAGCATTAGCATGGAAAAGAGAGGAAGTTCTGCAACATTCAGTTTACAGCCCTGATGTATAACCATGGGATTTTAATTTGTTTGGACAATTAAATAAAGATCTAAAAGGGATTATTCCACTTTGGTGAGTCATGACAGCAGTGACCACATGGTTTAATGAGCAAATTAAGTCCTTCTTCTTGGAAGGAATTCACCACCTACCGAAATGGTGGGATGCACGTTTGAATGCCTTTGGTGACTTCTGAAAACTCCAGGTGCATAAATGTTCCCTAATAATTACTTTATTTAATTATAACACAACTGCTGATGTATTTTTCCTAATCTTGTAATAAACCCTCTTGGACAGATCTCATTTTAACATGCCTCGTATTCGGTGAATTAAAGATGGTAACTAAGATTACTGTAGTGGTTGTGAATCATCAACTGGATATGGATATTTATGATCCTAAGCTGTAATTATGGGAATTCTACATTAAGTGCGGCACTAGTAGAACTTGAAGTCTGCAGAGTTGAATGAGGTATTTAACAAGTGAGTCACAAATACTTGATATTTGTTCAAAGAAACTGAGCACCTATAGGTTTGTCCTAAGTAATGTCAGTTTATAAACAATAACAATAACCACTGCCTCAAATGTTTGGAAAAGGATTTACTTACCCACACATTTCAGTCAATTCACATACTAATGTGACAAATTATCTGGACATCAAAACAATTTCAATCAATTTATAAACAATTTAGTAGATCATGGATTGCCAGATAGTTGAAATTGATTATAGTCTAATTTCACATATAATATCACCAACATTACCAAATTCTCATTACATTTTCAAACTGACCAATAATACAAAAATTATCAAAACATACATTTCATGGCCAGCAACATATACAAATGGAATACAAATACATATTTCAGTGAGTATACATAAACTTTCTTCTGTGTTCATTCTCAAAATCCTGCAGATTATCGGGATGTAGTCTGGAGAATGTTGTATCATGGTTAACAAATTAGCTGTAATATTGGAACCTTTTGACATGACACATCCAACTTCAGCACAGTTGCTGGGCCATTTGGACCCTATATGGGATGGGATAAACAATTCCACCCCAAAACCTTCTTAGTCATCTCTTACAACATTGTAGGTAAACAGTGTTGCTGATCTTTTCTCCCTGTTTGGGCCCCTGAAAGAAAACTCAGGTACCATAAATCTAAAATTAAAAATTATAAAAATGACTGTGGATTAACATAATTATCCCTAAATTCAAAAAAATGAAACATAAAATCTAAAAAGACTGATGTACATTTCAAAAGGTTCACAGAAACCTTTTGGTTTCAAAGGCTCACCTTGCAACCTGACAACAATGGGCACTTTCATAGACAACTGTTCTGCTGCAGCAACAATTCCCTGAGCAATGACATCACATCTCATGATACCTCCAAAAATGTTCACTAAGATTGCATTGACCTTTCAGAGGAAAATAAAATAAACAATATGAGAATAAATTTATATATAAATAAAATGTTGATGGTGTTACTGATCCAAATGGAATGCAGAGATGAGAGATGCTTGAACTTTGTGCATCAGAGTTAGGAGGCACATTAGTCAAGACTTTGCTGCACTTCTTAGCGGAGTGTTCTGTCACCAGAACTGTATGGCAAATGAAGTAGGCATCAAAATAATCTTTATTGTGATGAAGCCTGCTGAAGACCCATGCTTAGACTGCTGAGAGGGAATCAACTTGTTTTATATATTTGTGATGTCTTCAGAATACAAGAACATCACAAAGGTTACATCTGGAGTATACTACTGTCAGGAAAAAACACCAATTTCAAGCTCAAAGTAAAACTTCACTGCATGACAAAGAGAACAAGAGTGGAAAACTCATATTCCCTTAGAGTTTCAGGATTTTATCATCATTGTTGTATTCCAAGAATGTTCTGTTACTGTCAGGTTCTACCAGTTGGAGAACATAATTATTCCATCTGGACATCTCCAATATATCAACACTTTTCACAAGAATAGCCTGTCCAATGTATTGCCTGCTATAAAAACTTTGAAACCTAGTGATCCTCAACACATCATGCGGGCCCAACTGCGCTTCCTGTAGTGCCACAATATCAGTGCTATAAACAAATTGTCCAACTCTGGTCGACATTTGAGTACGCCTGCACAATTTTAGAATAAAATTCATAGATTCTTTATACGAAGACGAACAGACTTCACTCTTTTTCATCTAAGGCCACCCCCACACACTACATTTTCATTTCTTTCCTCCACATCTACAAAGTTTTAACGTGACTGTCATTTGAAGTACTATCATCAGCAATTATTGTGATAATGAAACACTCATGGGAATTTCAGCTCACATGCACATACTCCATAAGTACAGATGAAGATCTCAATGAATGGACTTCCTACTCAGCGAGCTGGCACGGCTTCCTAGATGAAATTCAGGACAAATATTATTTTCAAGTGAAGTTAGTGGTGAATCACATAACTGCTTGTGTTGCTAGCAACCATTTTGATTTGTTAAGCTGAAAGGCTCTTATATCAGAGTTAATCTGTCAATAAGTTGATTGAAAAATGAAAGATTTAAATCATTTAAAGAAATATTTATTTAAAAAAATATAAATGTATGACCTACACGAGTGTCTGATGTGATGAGTTTGAAAGCTTCTGTGACTTGTTGAGCAGTAGCACCCCCTCCAACATCCAGGAAGTTTGCAGGGGTTCCACCATATAACTTGATGATATCCATAGTGGCCATGGCCAAACCAGCACCATTCACTATCAAATATTGTAAGAATACAATATCAATGGCAGATATAAATGTAGAATACAAGCGCTTACACTTATTTCAACATTAATTTTGTGTGCAATTACTTATCTCATACATATTGGCCAGAGGAAACAACACTGGAATCAAAGCTCTATGGGACACTGTATGAACTACAAAAGTCAGTGAGTTTTATTAAGGAGACAGAATTACAGATATAGACATGTTTCAAGTGAACGAAAGAAGAAGTAGAAACTTATCTCATAGTTAAAATTCTTCTCAGATTTGATCACAGTTTTATGGTAGTCCCTCTGACCTGTTATTTATTTTTCACTTTTTAATCTGGTTATTCTTCTTCTGAATTTCACCCCACAACAATGACGGAAAACACATCTGTCATGGTTTACAGATTGACTGTGATATATGTGCAGCACCAGCAATGGTTCAGTCAACCACACCCCCACAACCTCCTTAGTCGCTTCTCACATGTATAGCAGGTAACATTGTCACTATTCTTTGCTCTCTTTTCAGGTCACGGGCAACACAAGGTCAAGAATAGTTATTATTGGCATTCTGCTGAGAGAGAGAGAGAGAGAGAGAGAGAATGTATAAGAATGAGAAAGTAATATGCACTTGATGACTAACTTCAACGATTGTCAAATTAGTTATCCTGCTGAAGACAGATGTGTTGGGCCATTGCCACAAATAAAAGGTGACACAATGCATTTCCATTCTCTGGACTGCATCCTGCTGGAAATCTAGTAGGACCATTGTCCTGCTACAATAGAGATGCATTGGGAGTTTGAGAATGAATGAAGAAGAAATTAGTTATTATGTTGCCATAGCAAGACAACAGTTATAATAAAAGAGCTAAATTTTAAATGTATCATGTTGAATGCTGCTGTTCACAATCCAGTTTTATCTGTGCTTGCAGGGGTTTCAGTAGACTTATGCCACACATGAAACCAGGTTCCTCTAAGACATGTTTACCATTTGTTCACTTAATCACTAACTATTTAAACTACCCATACAAAATTTGCTTACCTAAACAACCAATGCTGCCATCTAAAGCTATATAATTGAGATCTGCCTTAGCTGCCCTCTGGTCTCTCTCATCTTCCTGGCTCCAATCTCGCAAGTCAAAAATAGCTTTCTGTCTATATGCAGCATTGTCATCAAAGTTGATTTTGGCATCCATGCAAAAAACTACAACAATAACAAAAAATTGTTTGACCAAAAAGAAGTGTCTACCATCTACCAATAGTTAAAGTAATTACATCTTTACAGTAGCACCCATCAATAGTAAACAAATGCACCTACTCTATGATAAATCATGATACTCTTGACTATTCATCTACAGTCAAGTACTTGGATATTGTTAATAGCAGTACTCTGCAACCATTGCGTCAATGCATCAGTGTGTCATGAGCCAATGCTAGTTGTGCCAACACAGTCAAGGAAATATACATTAAATTTTTTATGATTATATTATATTGATGAAATAAGTAAATACACATATTATATTGATTATATAAGACCTACATACAAGTAAGTATATGGTTATAGTTGTTATGCTATGTATGAATATTTATCAAATCAAACAATAATGTAAAATTTTTGCATTCAATTGGTAATATATATTTTTATTTATGGTGCCTGAATTCTGGGAAATACTTTGGTGTACTATGAGAATAGGCGCAGAGCATTGGTTTTTTAAAATTTATAGTCAACAAATACATGAAAAAGGCGTAGGGGATTGACTCCACTCTGTTCCTCTTAATGAAGAGGAACGCAGCCAGCTGTGAGCATGTGACTCCATAGATTCAAGTAATATTCCTCAAAGATCTCCAAAAAAAATTCATTTTGTAAATGATGTCCCAAGCAGAATATGAACTCTGGCCTCTTGAGCATGAAGCAAATACTACACCAGGGATATTCTCAAAAATACATACTACAGGTGTGTGTGTGTGTATGTGTATAAATGTTTGTGTATGTGTATATACTTCTATACAGAATGGGAATAACAACTACCACCAAACTCATAGTTTACCAAGTTGCAGCAATATCATCACTCCTTTATGCCTGTGAAATATGGACAGTATCTGCCAGACACATTAGAAGACTCAACTATTTCCACCTAAGCTGCCTTCGTAAGATACTAAATATCCATTATCACATCATTGATGTGTATTGATGAATGTGGTGTTAGGCTCATATTATCCAAGCTCATATTATTCAAAAGATATGGTTCTCATTTACTTAAACTAGGTGACATAGATGCCGCTATTGACATAAAAACTGACAAACCATCTAGGAAGTCCAAGCACTAACCACTAAGTTATCTTGTCTCCTTTCTGTATTCAGAATTACCAGCAAATACTCTGCAAATTGGACACAAGCAATGAACAAATATGGTTACATGAGAATGGCCAGATTGAAGAGAAGATGAATGCAACCCAGAAATAAGTATATTATACAGAAATGGAGGGACACTGATACCTAGATTTACACTATTAGGCTCATAGGGAGAGTAAATGTATATGATCAGAATTCAACATCAGTACCTAGACAGGATACAACAACAAACCCATAACCCGTCAGGGTCGTAAGCGTGCCACTCAGGAAACATCAACACAAAAATTTTGTCATGCCTCTCTGTTATCAGTTCTTTATTTAAGTTTGGAGAATCTTAATTCTGTCCAGGCTTTAATATTATCAATCCATACTTTCCTCCGACCCCCTCTTCTTCTTCCACCCTAAATTGTTCCCTGCAAGATACTTTTGGAAAGAGAATCGTGTCTCATCACTTGGCAAAAACCACGCAAGTTTGCAACGCTTCACCACAAGTTTGAGATGTTCTTGTTGCAAGAATATTTTTTTTTTCACGTACATGTAGGTTTTATGTTCTGTATAATGAATACATAATATTTGTCTATAACATTTGTTTTGAAAAGCCTGTATTCTCCTCTCCATTTCCGCTGTAATTGTCCAACTCTTACATCTGTACACATGAATAGATATTATTAGAAATGTATATAGCTTTATTTTCAATGCTGTACTTATTCTGCTCTTCCATATGATATTTAATCTGGACATTGCAGCTGAGGTTATTTCAAGTCTAGTCCTTATTTCTTTGGCAGTGTTTCATCGCTGGTCATCTGCAAGCCACAAGTTGCAGAGGGTGACCACCAATTGAGATTGTTGTTTTTGATGGTTCTGTAGTGTCTCTTGCAAGATGTGTTCCAAGAAAATATTGAATAATACTGGTGATAATGTGCATCCTTGCTGAACCCCTCAAGAAAGTTGAAGAATACAGGACATTCATGCTTTACAAAACACACAATATTATATTCTACCTACCATTCCCATTACTGTCTTCTGTCATAGGGTTAATCTCCACCATGGAAGCATCCAGCTTCAGGAAGATGTTGTTGTACATTTTAATAATGTAATCACTTGCCTGAAGAATCAGCAACAACAAAAATTGGAATTAATTGCTTGAATATTTAATAAATGGTTCGACAATTAAGACTCCTATTTAAAAAAATTTAATTTAGTGTTTATTTTTGTTAATAAGCTGATGTCATAATCATTCATGCAGACACATGTATGTTAAGGCTACACCAGCAGATTTTAAATAGTGTATGTGCTGCTGGTCCCTGTAGCCTGCTGCTTGTTCTTACTGTTGTTTACAAACCTCAGAAAGTGTGAGTTTATACCTGTCTCCTCTATGACAGGTGGTGACGTTTTAAATTTTACTTTCAGCTTCAGATTGATGTATCTTCTTGTAATTTTTATGATGCGTTGGAGTTGGTTGAAGAGTTATCTTTAAAGATTTCAAAGTCTCATAAGCATGACTCAATGTGAGTGTAGGATACAATACCATTACCAGGCAACAACAAAATCTGGGTCATAATTTCTTGTCTGACATGATCGCTGCTCTATCGACCCAGCTGTAAATGTATTCCTGATTCATGAACTAAGGAAGTCAACATAGCATGGAAGGGAATTGGCCATCCTACCTAATAATTGCTGCGGCTTACTACATAAGGAGTTTTCTTCATCCCTGACAGCAGGTTTCTGTCATGGGACTAACCTTTACCTGTATCATGAGCTGGGAAGCTCTGGATTTTTCTATAACTCTTGCAACTTTAAACAACAATTGTGTGTGTGGTTTATTCAAATTCTTATTCCATTAGAACACGGTTCATTATGTTTTAAACTCATAATTTTCAACATTTTCAACACTGCCATTGATTGCTGTGAGCTATTTGTTGATACAATTAATCAGAAACCAAACCACTTAGAACATGATGATGAGGCAGATTGTGAAATAAGGAATAGCACATGTATACAGGGACAAAATTTGGAAGAGTTGATAAACAGGTCCAAAATACACAAATCTGTTCTTGAGATATATGCCCCCTCTAGGGTTGGAGAAAATGTACAAGTAGAACTGGAAAAATTGTTAAGCACATCATCCACAAGGCTCATAACGTCATAGAAGTAGACCCTTAACCTTTAAAAATATTGCCAGTATAGTCTATTCAGTGTGTAGCCTTCAACCCATTATATTTTGGCTGTAGTGATTTTCTTGGCAGTATGTAATTGAGTAGTTTTACATTGTTTCCTGATCGGTATGGATGCACAATTGCCAGTGGCTGAATTTGAACCCAGTACCTTATCTGTCACAGACATGCTCTGTACCTTGCAGCCACAGAGTTGGACAATATATATATTACTATATCAGTAAGTAATGTATAACGTTTTTTTTAAAATGAATAACCAAAAATCAGTATAGACAAAAATGAGATAGAATGTGTGGAGAAATTTGAATACTTAGGTGCAAATATCAATGATGCAGGAGACTGCATGGCATAGAGAAGGAAGAAATTGGCAATGGCATATTGTAAAATAACACAGTTGAAAAACATGGAAAAAACAACAAAATAGAAACGTAACTGCTAATGCTACGAATTTTTATTCTTCCGGTTGCAACATACGGCTGTGAAACATGGACCCTAAGTAAAACAGCGACAAAGACGATCAACGCCTTTGTGATGAAATGCTACAGAACGATACTTAGAATATCATGGAAGGAAAAAAAAGAGAAATCCAGATATTATAAACAAATTGAAGATTCCAGAGTATTGGTTACTAAACACAATAACAAAAAGAAAACCACACCTGTTTGGTTATATAAAGAGACAACAGTTTAGAAAGACAAATAATGGTGGGCAGAGCACCTGGGAGGAGGAGGAAAGGCAGGTCAAGAAGACGATGGACTGACGGAATTAAAGATAGCATGAATATATAATTGGAAAATGCAAGCTGCATTGCCCAAGACAGAGAAAGGTTTAGGGATTCATTGGGAAGACAAGGTTCTGGAGAGAATACATCACATGACACACAATGTATAACATCCTTTATTCATTTATTATTGGTGCCTTTAGAATTTGAATGTTGCTGGGTCTAAAAAGGAAGCAAAGAATAGCAATGTTGTTTCCTACTATGTATGTTATAAGAGGTAACTAAGGAGGCTTGGGGTGGAGCTGTCCCATACTGTGGATAGAAAATGTCAAGATAACCTTGAACAAACATGGACTCAATGCAACACATCTGACCTGGAACAACAACTGAGGTTGGCATCCCTACACTTAACGGCAAGTGTGGATACTAACATCTATCATTCACCTGGGAATGACAATAGACACAATGGATAAATACAAAGTGGAAAAAGAGTATAATCTATTCTTGGGACATATTTTATTTCATTCAGAAAAGCGCTCCATTCCACAAGTATATTTTTATGTCTATAATATATCATCATTAGATTCCTCTAGCCTCTAGGAAAGATGCTGCCTATTTCTTGGTTCACAGAATGAATGTTTATAATATTCATACAACATTCACAGAAGCCATTTAAATTTGAAATAATGTTACTTGTAAACCAAGTATTAATCTATTTGTGCACAGAGTATTAATCTTACGGGCTCTATAGGCGCCTATAGCAACCAACGTCATTACATAACTAGGATCGATAGGCATCTCCATTCCACCACAAGCAGTTGTGCATCCAGGCCACTTGGACAGCACCAACAACCTGCTGGATATAAATACTACCTAGAAAATTCCTAAAGACAAAACATAATGTGTTTATTGATATGTACTGAATAGGACATACTACCAACAACACCATTTCGTAAGTGAAATAGCTCACCTTCGAAAGTGAATTTTGACTGAAACCCATTGCTTTAGCCACATACATAGCCTGATCATTTGTGATGCCGGACTCAATATCTATTGGCTCCTTTATAATAGCACTGGGGTTTTCTGCTGCCACTTCTTCAATATTGACACCACCTTGAGCACTGCCGACAAGGACAGGACCCTGCAAACATGACATTATACAATTTAAAATTAAAATTATATTTTAAATTAATAAAAATTATATTTGCTAGTGGCATAAATATTATAATTTGTAAACAAGAAATTAATTAGTACATATCATTTTGTGATCTACTGAGGTCTGTGAATCTAAATACCTTTTAGTATTTACCAGTTCTATTTAGCTTTATGTAAACTTCATGACAGGTCTTGCTAGGAGGCTTTCCTTATATTGAATATAAAATCAAAATTTTAACACGCTTCAGAGAAATTGTCAATGAAGGTCTGTTTCAGAATTAGCATGAACTATATAACGATTAGAAATAAGATATTTCAAATGGTGTGCAATTTAAACTTGTTCTTTGCATGAACCGGCAGAATATTTAACAGTGCCATAATTCTCATAATTCCTTACCCCAAAAGCACGTTCCATTGTGATTGCAAAGTAGAATTCACGTCTGATGTATAACCTTTCTACAACCATGACCTTCTGACAGATCCTTCCCTCACTTCCTGTCTGCTTTGTGAATAGTTTGTGCCCAATCATTTTGCTAGCAATTTCTTTTGCTTCATCAGCTCTAAAAATAGCAACAATAGAATGCATTGAATTAGCAAACTACAAATTAAGAAAAATATATACATTCAATAATAAAAAATATATGAATGAACAATGAAAAAGAAAATATAAATAGTTCATCATAAAATCCTTGCCTTTGCTAGCCAGATCAGTTTGTTATCAGAATGCTTCAAGGGAGAAGAGGCAAAATCTTGGTCAGCAAGATTCCAGACCCCGACTACAATGCTACTTTGCTTACTGGTATATCTGCACTTCACCAAGATGAAGAATACTTTCAGTCATCATCATCATGTAGCATATCCTGAACAGGTTGTAGCAGTCATCACAGCCTTTTAAAACTTCTGTTGATCTTGAGCCAGTCTATATGCTTCTGTTATTGTCATGTTCAGATGATCTTTGATGTCTGCCTCTTGTTCGTCTCCCTGACATCATCCCCTCCATTATGGTCTTCTCTAGGCTGTCATGGCATTTGATATGGCCAAAATATTAAAGTTTTTTGGAAAGAACTATGCTGTTTAGCCAGTTTTCTTTTACATTCATTTCTCTCAGGATGGCTATATTGGTGATATTTTTGATCCATGGTATTTTGAGGATTTTTTGGTAGCATTTTGATAAATTATGCTATTTTATTTTTTAACTTTGTTGGTGATTGTCCAGGATGGACTCACACCCATATATTGCCACTGGAAATATACAAACTATTAGGAATGTTAGTTTTGTTGTTTTACAGTAGCTCAGCCATAGTTTTTCATTTGTAACAGCTTCTTTGATGTTATAGCCAATCTCCTCCTGACTTCTTCAAAGCAATCACTGCTACTGTTGATAAGAGAACTAAAGTATTCAAAACTGTTGACTCTTACTAATTCGCTGTTGTTGATACTGATTGAGAACTTTCTAGTGGTTTTGTTGCTTGACATAATCTTGGTCTTGTTTTCATTCAGAAATAGGTTTTGTTTTTCACTATTTTTCTATAATGGAGATGTTCGTGACCTGCTTGACTGTGTGCCAATAATGATATATCATCAACATATCTTAGTTCTGGTATACTCTCTCTTATACTCTCAGTACATAGCAAATATAATTCATTTTTAACATGGGTTAAATATCAATTTTACAAGAAGTAAACAAGAGTACAATTTTGACCACATGTCTTTATCAGGAAATGGGTGCATATACAGACTTAAAAGAACAATAAACCAAGAACTACATGGACTTGTGTAGTCTTCATGAAACTATCAGAAATGAGAAGAATAGAGTGAAAAGGTGAAAAGCAATACAATTAAGCAAAATTACATAATAAGAAGATATAACATACAAGGAAATTATGGAGTCTCTCATTCATTAAGTATGAAGAAGTAAAGAAGTAATTTTACTGAGTAAAGGAATCAGTACTGATGTGTGCTCAAAACACAAATGGTGTTTGTTCTAATTGGGTTTATATGGAAAATCTAGGCCATGTGATCAATAAAATAGGTAGGGTTTATAACTACAATTTCTTGCATGGTAGTAATACGGAGTAATTATTTAACCCTGGAAATGACTGTTTATGAAACATGTCTACTTCTTTATGAATTAGATGGAAAACATTACATTATATTTCCACAAACATTG
Organism: Meghimatium bilineatum; assembly: GCA_034231615.1. NCBI lineage: Eukaryota > Metazoa > Mollusca > Gastropoda > Stylommatophora > Philomycidae > Meghimatium > Meghimatium bilineatum. The sequence continues at coordinate 56,931,000 of CM067299.1, forward strand.
AAAGTGTCTCATTGTTTACCTTCAACACACTGTCACAACACACATGTATGCTTGAAGCATGTGTCAGTATCTTTGATTCTATCAACAATTACCTTCATTGGCAGATCCCCAAAATATGCAAATAGTTTATAATTTAATTTCTACTTGCTGTAACAGTTCAGTATATGGTAATTAATAGTAACCTAGGATATCTCCCTGGTGTAGTGGTTAGGACATTTGCTTTGTGCTCCAGGGGGCACGGGTTCAAATCCAGTTCAAGATGTCACATTTACAAGGTGAATTTTTTCAGAGATCCCTAGGGATTATCACTTGAAGCTAGTGTTGCATACTATGAGTGATACTCTTGGCAGGTGGCATGCTGCTTTGTTCAATGATTGGCATGAAGTCAATCCTCCATACTTTGAAACCCTTTTTTAATAGTGACATTATCGATATCATCTACCAGTCTTCCTTCATCTTAATAGTCCATGTTGTGTGGTGTTGGTTATTTTGTCTTTCCACAGCATTATATTTTGTGAGCTGTCAATCACTTCCAATACAGATGTTCTCCAAAAGCACAATATCAGGTTGTCAAGCACTCTTGAACTTCCCCTACCTCATATGCTCTTCAACTTGCATGTTGTCACAATATGCTCCATCTCTCCTTATGTTGTGTACAAACACATTAATTTGGACTCTCTCTTACTGCTGCAAGTGTGCAGCTTTCTTTTTGAATGAATTTCAAGTTTTTTAAAATAAACTTCATTACAACTTTTATCTGTCCAAGGTATCCTTAACATTAATCTATATAACCACATCTCTACTGCCTTTATACCAGTTGTGCAAAAATAGTACAAAAACACTACACATATTCTTCTATAAAACCACATCTCTACTGCCTCTATACCAGTTGTGCAATAGTTGTAAAAAAACACTACACATACTCACATACAATTCTAGTGGGTTTTTAAAAATACTAAATCCTAGTTTTGTGCTTCCAGTACACAAATACCAAGCAATCTTGCAAGAAAACTATCCTGGTTTCTAAGATGCTAGAAAAAAAATATTCTTACGAAAATACTAGCTTGACTCCACCTTTGAGTCCACTGTCCCATGTTCCCTTGCCTCTTCCTCCAGCCAATACCTGTGCCTTTACAACAACATCTGTGCTACCCGAAAGATCACCTGGACATACAAGATAAGAGTAATATCAATGCATAATATTCCATAGGTAATTGAAATACTAGAGACTGCACAGTAGTACTATAGATATTGCATTTAAGACATTACTCCTTTTTTTAGAAAATTGTTATTTTATGAGATCATTCATTTCATACTGAAAATAGCACTATGTCTCAAATTTCTCCAAGTTCTTTTCACCTCCTTAGTTGCCTTTATATTGTAGAAATAACTAATGTTGAAATGAAAATATATAAACAAATTGTGTTATCATTTATGTACCTATTTTTTTAGCATCCCTGAAGACTTCATCTGCTGTTGAAGATACAAAAAACCGTGGGACTGCCACACCAGCATTTCGTAGCAGTTCCATGGACATGTGTTCATGAACTGACAGATTCCGCTGCTGTTGGTACTGATAACTACCAGAGTCTGCTGTAACCACATTATTAATTGCTGCCAACACCTGCAACCAAACATGGTAATAATAGTGAATTCTAAATTGGCCTCTTCATTCAATATATCAATATTAGTCTTTTTTTAACATATCCTGTGTAGATGATTGCTTGTTTATAAAGTGGATTAGGGCCTATATCGGTGACCCATGGGGATTATTGCTTGAAGCTGCAGTGTTATGTGCAATGAGTGCCAGTCTCTGCAGGCAGAATGACACTTTGTTGAGAGGGACAAAGTACATATAGGGTAAGCTAATTACAATGATGATAATCCTCTATGCTATTTTCTTGAGATGATTGCTTTTCAACTATTGTTGATTTTTAGGCACCACATAAAATCTGCAGCTTTTCTAGTGCTGCAAATCAGGGGATATCTATGGAATAGTGGCTACGAATTTTGTTCATAAGGTCATGGATTTGATCCTGGGTAATGACATCTTATTTACAAGTGAATTTTCTTTGGAGATCCCTTGGGATTATCAGCTATGGAGTTACATCTTATGAATGGTAATCTTAGTAGAAGTTATGCTGTTGTGTTGAAGATGACTGAATACACGAGGAAACCTCAGGACAATGAAGTCAATCATCTACATCTTTCAAGCCTTTTTTTTTTATTCACAAAGCCCAAGCTGGTTTACATGAGTTAGGAGTGTGAGATTTTCTCACTAAACTCAGTCACTGAAGCTGGCAGTTCATGTATTTTTAACATTCCTATGTATCCACAAATCTCCTTGGCATCCACATGAATTGAATATGCAAATAAATATTTTGGAAATTTAAATAAACTGATAAATGTATCTGTGAGTTTGAGTGGCAGTGTGTTATGTCAAATAAATTCCTTTTTTTAAGTATGTCAAGCACGGACAGTAAACAAAAAAGATTATACTTGAGGCCACTAAGATGTGGTTTTGAGAAGAATAATGAAAATATCATGGACAATTAGCTAAAAAAATAATAGGAAATTCTCCGAGATGCTAAGTAAATACACAAATTATAGCAAAAATTAGAAATAGACAGTCAAGATTGTTATTGAATGTGATGAGAAGAGCAAAAGTTGAACATTTAGTATCAACCAGAAAGATTAATGGGAAATGACATAGAGAGAAGTTGTTGGATGGATTATCATTATAGTATGGAAGAATGTCACAAACTGAACTTATTAATAAAACAAGAGATAGAGTGCTGTAGAGAAACATGATAGTCTATGTCACTTAGCATGGCACTTGATTATGATACTCTTTTGAAACCATCTAGTAGGGACAGGCTGAGAACTTGTAACCAAAAAGACTTAAAAAAAATGTATGAGTCAATCGTAAATGCATACATGACACTTGATTTTATCAAAAAATCAAGATAAGAGATTGAAAATATCGGAGACCCGTTACAGTTAACCTTTGAATACGTTATTGAATCTATCTGTGTCACATAATCAGTAGAATGGTTTCAAATGCATTCAGCTAAATCACACTGGAATCATTATTATCATAATGATCATCCTGGATGATGAATATCCACAAGACATATGGGTCAGTACAGAATGGAGGTGCAGGTGTATATATATATAGAATATCCACACAAGCCTAGAGATATGATCAGAAAACCAACAGGGAAATTCTGTAATAATTGTGATGCAGAAATCCAGGCAATTAGGGTGGCAACTGAAAAACTGCTGAACTCCAACCTTGGCCCACAGCATTCCTGACAATGCAAGGTTAGTGCTTCAAGTTCTCCAGTCCAGATCAACCAGATGTACCAATCACTTACCATCAGAAAAAAACAGATGATCAAGTCAATAAGAAAGCCATAATCACCAATACAAGATGACTTTCACATCATGAACAGATCAGAACAAGTTGTAATTCTATGCCTCAGATCGGGACACAGCAGACTCTGCAGTCACATGTACATAAAATTCAAGATTGGCAACACGGCCATGTGGACAGGAAGCACAGAGTGCCAAACATATACTTCAGGAGTGTTCTGAGTATGAAACACTGAGACAGTCATATTGGCCATAGGAAACAACACTGGAATCAAAGCTCTATGGGCCACTGTGTGAACTACAAAAGGCTGATTTTTATTCAGGAGACAAAATTAGAGACAGACATGTTTCATGGGAATGAAAGAAGAAGAAGAATGATCTTAGAGAGATAATGAAAGTTCTAAGTGATATTGGCATCATATGGAAAGACATAGAAATGAAATCTAAGGGCAGGGTTGACAGAAGAGAATTCAATCATGGCTTATGCTCTTATGGGGTTCATGATCAACCCTCTCTGAAAGCTGTGCACAACCACTCATACTGTGCAGAATTTATTTGGCATAGAATCCAGAAATATGGACTTATGAAAATACCTTGAAGTATTATTTCAAGAATTATTTGAATATGCAGTTTTGTGCACACAGAAATAATGTTTTAAATGGAGCATAAGACATGGAAGTGAAATATCTTGGCACCCTGTTAACATCAGAAGGTAGATGCTCAAATAAGATAAAGAGCCAAACAGCACAGGCCAAATCAGCATTCCAAAAAATGAGAACCATTTTGTGCAACAGAAGACTATCAATGCAGACCCGAATTCGAGTGCTGAGATGTTATATAGAACCAATTCTTTTTTTATGGATGTAAAGCATGGACTGAAAACAAAAAAATTCAAAGAGAATTCAAAAATGTAGTTTCCGAGGAGAATGATGAGAATACCATGGACATCCAAGAAAACTAATGCAGATGTTCTCATTTTATGCTGACATAAAAAGATCAATCATATCAAATATTAGGGGCAGACAGTCAAGGTTTCTAGGGCATATGCTGAGAAGAACACAGCTTGAACACTTAATAACCACTAGAAAGATCAAGGGGAGAAGAGATAGGGGATGACAAAGAGAAAAGTTACTAGATGAACTTGCATGGTAGAAGCTCACCAACCGAGCTTATTGACAACACAAGAGACAGAGTCATGGAGAAACATGATCGCCTACGCCATTCCAATTAATTTATTGATAAGACATGGGCTTGATGATTGCTGAACATCATTTATCAAGCATGTTTAGTTGAATCCCATTAGTTGATCTGAATGGCCTTAGTATGTAATATCTTATGTAACAGAGTTATGTTCTACAAGATCATGTTCATATAATCAACACCATTTAATGGTCAAAATGCAACACACCCACAACATGTTAAAAGTGTGTTAGCAAGATAAATATAATGTTATCAGGAAACTTAACATGTGTTATCAGATATTACAACACATCAGTATTAAATGTGGAATGTATATGATTCAGCCCATGCAAGACAGAGGAATGTGTTTAACCAGCAAGACAGGATCCATCAGTGTGCACATCCTTCAATATCTACTGGTGAAGACTGTGTGCCTATGGGTCTATTCGGAGTGTAATTACATCAGTTAATAACCATTGTCATATAACAGTGGGTTGGTGCTGTATCCCAACCCTAGACATGAATTTGTACACATGCTGATAGTCCATCTGGTTTTCTCATGAAACATTCCATATACATACACCCTCCAGTCCTACTCAAAGTCCATTCCTACTCAAGCAACATTTTATTTTTAAGGAAAACAACCAATTTAAATTAATAAGCAATAACACACATAGACTTGCAATGAAAACAAGATAACATCCAGTATAAATTCAAAAACAATGACATAAACTTGTACAATATATCAGAGGTTGTTGTTTGTCACCATAACAGGTACTTTTTACTAAACCAAGCCAGACTTGTAGAAGGGAATAAGTAAAAAAATCAGTTATATTATTTATGTAAACAAAATGGATATAAAGTCAGAGATCGACCATGCAAAAGATGAATTGCTGAAATAAAAGAAACTGCAGGAATAAACATATATGAAGCACACAGAAAGAATGCTGTCAAAGTTGTAAGACACAAAGAGATAAATCAGAAAGAAGAACACAATCAATAGACAAAAGCAAAAACAAATACAAACTTGTCAAACAAGTTACAAATCAAAAGGTTGAAAAGGCATAAAGGATTAACTCAATTGTACTCAGATTAACCCATATGTAACTGCATCCCTCTCAATGAAGCAGCATGCTACATACTAACAGTACTAATCATAGCACATAGCCTCATTGCTAGAAGTGACAATCCCCATGCTTTTTGAAAAAAATGCACTCTGTGCAATATGTCATAGGCAGGATCTGAACTACGACTTCAATAGTACAGATCGTACGGCTCTGCAACCACTATGTCAGGGAGATGCATAATATATATATATATATAAAATGATAATGAGGGGTGTGTGGCTGCTGAATAGTTAGTCGATAACAGGGAATGGGTTCCTGGCCAAGTGACACAGTTTGTGCACTTGTGGCAGTTCCACTGCTTCCAGTGACATTGAGGTAAACAGTATGGACTTATTTGCTGTGTGCGAATGATACCCTGTATTCATAACAATAATTCAATTTGCATAAATATGCACACAATATTATCATCATCAGTGTCATGCTGACTGGTTATGTGCTCATGGATCTCCACAATTCTTTATTACCAGTATCTTTTATTAGGATCGTTATTGACTCTTTGTCATTCCACGATGTCAGACTATCTGATATTTTCTCACATTATTGTTCTTGATCTCTCTTACCTTCTATCTTGCCTGTTGTAACTATGTGTTCCAGACCTTCTTGTCTCATAACATATTCAAATAATAAGGACTGTCTCTATCTAATATTATTAAATAACTCCCAGTCTCGCATTCGACTCTTTCAGCACCTCTTCATTAGTCTTTCTAGCTACCCATGACACTCAAAGCATTGTTCTGTAGAATCACATCTCCTGTTGCCTCTAATATTCCACAATCCTGTTTATTTATTGTCCAAGACTCACATCCATATATTAGTATCTGTGCTATCTAGCTCTGAAGAAAGAATACACAATATACAATACTAGAAATAAAAACACACCTTCCTCGCAGACACACACATACATACCGGTATATAAAAAGAAACAATAATGTCTATATATCTATCTATACACTGTGACCCTTGTTTGCCTTGTGGTGTGGAAGAGTTCTCTGGAGACGGTCTTCTTGTGTGCTCTTTGTAAGCTTTGATCCATCTTTTACATGGTCTGCCTCTGGCTTTATAGCCGTTATGTCTATGTGTAATGGACATGTGTGGCATGCTATCTGTCGGTAGTCTGAAAGCGTGTGAAAACCACTTGATCTGTTGTCTTTTGATGTGTTCCAATACTGGTATTGTTTTGGTTATCTGTCTGATGTTTCCGTTTCTAGTTCTAGACAATAATGTAATTTGTAACAATAATGTAATTGGTATAAATGAACAGATACACAAGACATATATAAAAGCACATAAATACCGGTATAATACAAACAAATATAATAACACAGACACTTTGGTTATTATTTTTAATGTAATACACTTCTGATATACCAGTACTTCAATCCATATAAAGTTGTCATTCAACATACATGAATGTCATTTGGGAACACAGTATTATGAAATAATTTATTAGGAAAATACAATTAGAAACACACAATTGTTAAATATCACAGAAAAATCTGACACTATGTTCCAAAATAATTGGAAGAATGTTCACACTTCCTGAGTTCTACAAATTTTTCAGAGGTTAGGAAATAATTCTAAAGCCATAAATGGAGAAAATGAAGCTGATTTCAAAGAAAATTTGTATAATGGTGAAAGATATTCTTCAATTCAAAGTTGTGAATTTTCAATCTTGAGCAGCGCATGCCAGTTTATAAAATGTGTATGTTTCTGTAGTTGGTATAGACTACTATATAAAGTGTTTGAACAAATGCATATGGCAGAGGAATTATTATCCAGATTTAAGTAGTTTTATACATTCACAAAAACCATGTACAAGTGGTAACAATCAATAGAAGAGGCATGTTCAAATGAAACCTGTCCAAGAGGGTTTATTACAAGATTAGGAAAGGTACATCCGCAGTTGTGTTATAATTAACTTACGTAAAGCAATTATTAGGGAACATTTATACACCTGGAGTCATCAGAAGGAGTCACCATCTGCATTCAGAAATACATCCCATTGTTTGGGTAGATAGTGAATTCCATCTGAGAAGGATTGTTTGTTCATTGAACCATTTGGTTACCACTGTAATAACATCTTCATCAGAGTGGAATCATTGCCCCTTTAGACTTTTTAAAATTAAGGGTGCAACAATAAAAATGACATGATGATAGATTGGGGATGTAGGATGGATCTGACAGAACTTCCTATCTGTTTCATGCTAATGCTTGTTGCACAACTTGTGTTACATACAGGTGAGTATTGCTGTGCAATAAAATTACACAAGTCATTCTTGGTCCCCAAAAAAAAGACAATAAATATATCCTTTCCTTTTGAAATGTGTGATTTGAATTTTTTGCTCTTTTGCTATCCTGGATGTTTCCATTGCATGACTATTTTGCTGCATGTCTCAAAGTGGTGATACCAAGATTCATCAAGGGCCACTATTCATGATCGAAATGTATCACCATCCATATGGTAATGCTGCAAATCATTTAAACTCCACTTCATGGTGGAGTTTGAACTTATGATGATCAGTCAATAATGCTGATATTCTCTGAGAATACACCTTTCCCAGATAAATAAATACTTAATTTCTTTAAAACCACCACTTGAACTGTGCCTATAACACAAAGAATTTATCAGCTAGCAAACCCAAAATCAGGTGACAGAAATCTGTATTGCTGTACCCATGTTGGATTGGCTTCTTCTGTCACAACAATATATGTCTGACCTGTAAGATCATTTAATACCTATTGCCTTCTTGCTTAATCCTTCACTGTCGTCTTTGAAACATTTTTCACTACACAGTTCCTGCATTCTTTGATGAATCTTGGTTGATATCCTTCTGCTGTAAGAGTCTGAATCACTAATATTTTGGACCAATTTGAATGGCTTCATTATTACACCAGCCATGTTGTCAACTGCCTGCACTAGACACTAAGCATAGAAAAAGAATGACAATGTGACCACTGGGTGTGTGTGCTTATTACATCAGTGATGACATCTTCATGATCCTTATGTTCTAGCATAGGTGACACAGCATGGAAGAGTTTCATTTAAACGTGCTTTTCATTGATTCAAAACTAATCATAAGCACACATATTAATTAAACAAGACAACAACCAATATAGCTGCATATTGAAAAAAAGGAAAGTTAACCCATAGCATTTATTAATGCCGTAGAGGTGTGAGATGTTAGCGATCTCACACTTCAGTGGATCTGCTATATGAGGGCGGTAGCCATCTCCTCCCCCTCACAGTCTATACTCTCCAAATTAATCTGGTACCCAATTAAGGCTAGGTCGACCCAGGAGCCATTGCAATCTGAAAAACATTTCCGCCTCAACTGGAGAATGAACCTAAGACCACTCATATGTGATGCCAGTGCACTAACCACTGCATTACACAGCCCACAAAGATTGAAGACAAATTAAAGTTGTTTTGCACTGGTCATATTGACTGGACTGGAAACCACTGGAGAAGTACAGAGAAGATGACAAAGAACATATAATAAAGATCAGTAAAGGAAGATATTAGAGAAGAAACCTCAATGACAGAACTCAGCATGTTGCAGTAAATAAATCATTGGAAAGTCCAATGTACAATGAAAAACAAGAGTACTAATCTAGCTAAATCCACTCAAAGGAAATAGCTGTACTGAAAATGTGCGGAGTATGATAATATTTACATTCAAAAGTAGTACCATGGTTCTCAATGCAAATGTCAATGGAACTGCATATCAGCTGATTTGTTTATTATGAACAATGAGGGCAGTGTTTAGGTTCAAAGTGTTAGCTCAAAGTCTGAGGTATGCAAAACCTTATCTAAGTTGATAACATCCTCAACCCATATTACAAACATACACATCTATGATGTCAAGCATATCCTACAATGTTTACACTATTCACTATATCAGTGCTTCTTAATTTTGGTTTTGTGACATCCTCTTAAGGTGTCCACGAAAGCAAAAAATAAAATAAATTTTATGAACCTTGCATCTGTTATAAAAAGATATATGTTAGGAAGAGCACATACAAAACATAGAAAATGTAGGTCACCTGATCCATAACATATTCATTGTTTATTATTAGATTCTTTGCTTCCTGCTTGACAATGGATAGTAGTATGGTAATTAATTGCTTGTTTCAGAACCCTAGGAATTGCAAACGATTAGCTCTTGCTTCCTATGTGCAATGGAGAGGTTTATGAACTTTCTTTCATACCCAGAAGGCTTATAGTAATTAATTAGCAGTGAAAAGGTTATTTCTAGTTTCTGACATTCTGATCTGAATCCTAACCATAGGTTACTACACTTTAGTTTTTTTATATGCTGGAAAATCATTTAACTCACAGATACCAGTTGCCTTGAATGCAACCATGTATGTTCTTTCATCTCCAAGAATGTCAGCATATTGAAGAACAGAAAAAATGCATAATTACAAAATGCAGAGACATCATATAGAAAAGTCCCCAGATGTTATCTGCGCAATGGGAACTCCTTAATACACCATTATTGGACACAAGGCTGAAATATTTTCTATGTTTTGCATACACATTCCTTAGTAGATCAAAAGATACATTCTATCTATCTATCTATTCGCTAAACCCTTTGTTGTCTTTCAGTGTTTTTATTTTGGTGGTCAGGCTCTAGGTCTGCCTTCATTGTAACTGTGTAGCATAGTTTGCTGTGGTATGCTGTCTGATGGTAGTCTGCTGATGTGTGCAAACCATTTGATCTGTTGTCTCTTAATATATTCCAAGATTTGGGTGATGCTGGTTTTTTGTCTAATGTCCTCATTCCTCACTCTGTCTCTTAGCGATATTCATAGGATTCTGCGTAAGCACGTCATTTAAGCTGTCACAAGTTTACATTTGTCCTGTGCTTTCGTTGACCATGTTTGGCATTGGTAGCACAGCGTTTGTATAATAATTGTTTTGAATAGTGTCATTTTAGCATAATTAACTAAGATATTTAATAATCATATATTACAATCAATTCTAATCATGAAAATAGCGACCTTTTTTGAATATCAATTATCCCTAATTGTATATGAAAATTAGCACAATGTAATCAACAGATGCACCATAACCTCCTGAACACACAAATGTATAGTTTATATTTTTTTTTAATTTAAAAATAAAGAAATTGAAATTTATGCTTAATTCAATTTTAATTATGCAAATTTTAGATGCCATTTTCAATATTAATTAGCTGAGGTTGCTTCTGAAAATTCCATCAATGTAATCAGCGGATGTGTCTTTGCCTTCCTGAACACATAAAGGTATAGTTTGTAGCATACTTTAATGTAAATAACTAAGATATTTGAGAAATAATAAGCTCTGTTCAATATCTCTGTAACAGCTTTGCTATAAATAATAAATGTACATTTATATTTTTCTGACGCTAAATACAACAAAGGGTTTAGTTAGCAAATAGATCGATCTAGCTGTGGTGTTCATATAAAATGCTGAATTCCCATTTGAAAAATTTAGTCCAAATACCTAGTACTGGTAACCGCAAACGAAAAACAACAATACAATCTTTTGTTCTTGAGAACTTATTTGTTGTTGATGTGAAGTTTGAACTGTTGTTGTGACAAAAATTCAAGTTAGAATGACCTTTCCAGCATTTTGGTTTTGAATCAATAGAAAAAAATAACATATAGCTGAGTGCATATTGAGTGTTAAGGATATAGTTCTGTGTGTTTCTGCTATTAACAATTACAACAGAAAGCAAATGAATCTCACCCGTGAAGCTTTTCTCATTGCCAATCTATCAGCGAACCGACCTGAACGAAACATCAATGTCGCCATGTTATTGTAACAACCGTCGTATGTTGGATGTTTCGCTCTTCCGACTTGAACTCAGTCCGGGACAAAGTGTTATAGTTAACTGCGAATTGTTTTAGTCACGATTTCAAAGGTCAAAGAAGGGAGACCACTCTAATATAATATTGTCTAAAATTGTCAATGGATGACGATTATTAAATGAACAACAGTGAATGTATCATGTTCTGAAAGATGATTACATTGAGCCTTACATGATTATCGAATATTGAATGATAAAATAGGCTGCAGATATGAATCCATTAACGTAAGATCAATCACAGTCTTTTGATTTGGCATGTTCATATTATGAATGGTATTCTGTATTCATCCTTCATTTTCGCAAGTTTACTACTTCTGATAAAGTTTTTTTTAGTTTAGTTTCTGAGAGTTTCTCTTAACTTTTCTAATTCTTTCACTTTCTTGATAGCCTACTTGTTCAGAACATTGTTATATTTTCATAGGACTATTCCGGTCCATTATTCCTGTCTAGGCCGCTGTGATACCTTGCACTTAGTCTAAGAACACACATCAAGCAGAGCAAGCAGAGATTTTTGGTTTTACTTTAAAACAATAAAAACGCATTTTCACATTTTGCTTTTGGGTGTACAGTGTATAGTTATAGTACACTAGTACAATGATGTGACCTTTGCTCTGATTTTGAGGTATTCTCTAACCTTTCCAGGTGTCATGTGATCTCTCACCTTTCTCAGGCGGCCATGTGATACTGTTTGTTGTCCCAGGTGAAATGACAACTTGCTGATTTTTTTGGGGGATTATTTAAAAAATTTAAATTTTTAAATGGGGGAGGTGAGGGGACCCTCCATGTTGTGCTTTATGAATAAAAAATAGAGAAACTACAGAGAATCAAGAGGTGAGTTGTGTTGCATCGCCACATGCTTTGTGGCGCATGCGATGCAAAAGGAAAAGAAAAAAAGAGTTCGGCTGGGGTCTCCCCTCAGAATATTCCTTTTCTTTTTAAATAATCCCATGTTATTATTTCAAATTATAAAGTTAAGTCACTGGGCGCAAGTTTTTCGCCCGGGCATTTCAACAAAGTAGTGAACATGACTGGAGCTTACGATTTGGGTTATTCTTATGATTTGAGATTTGTGTTAGAAATAATTCATGGTTTGCGGAGAGTTTATCCAACACAGAATGATGAATAAGGAAGTGTTTCATTTAATATAAAACTGTTTACATTTTTAATTAGATGACTATGGATTTCCACTATTAAAACTAATCAAATCTAAAGTCTGCCACGCATAAAATTGTTTTTGTCAGTGGGGATGTGATGTCACGGCGACCTTAAATTTGATTGGTTTTGTGCAGAAATCTGTGCCGTCGGCTTCTTAAAAATGAAAAAAGTATGCTATTTATAGCGCAGTGTACACCCGAATGGAAAATTTACCCCATCCCTGGGGTGGGGAAATTTACCACATCACTGTGACTAGTGGCCATCAATGGACCGTACTGATATTTTGAATGCAATGATGAGTCAGACCAATGGGAAGATATGGAGTGTATTTCTTATTTTGTACCTATGGCTAGAACCTGGAATTGAAGCTTAGTGTTGCAAGAAACAGGCAACATATAGGAATCAAAAGAAGAGTTATCAACCAACACAGAGCAGGAACAGCCAGTTACCATACACTGAATATGAGATCGGAGCACCTATGGGTGTGTCCGGAGTGCAATGATGATGATCTGATGACTAACTAACCTTTATCATCTGCTGAAAGAAACTAAACACTTATAAACCTGCTGGAGTAATTAGTTACGGTACTAAGAATTAATGCAAATTTATAACTGGGTTTTTAATCTTGATTTATTTTTCTGTGCTTCAGAAATGTCAAAAACATACAGAAGTTGAATGAAAGAGAGCTGGAACTTGGAATAATTGGCAAGAAATCCTGGCATGATGAATATGCAGACAGTGCTTGGGTTTTCATTGGTGGTCTACCATATGATTTAACAGAGGGAGATATCATCTGTGTATTCTCACAGTATGTTTGTCTAGATTGTTTTAATTAAAGATATTTTGTCACTGTACTTTTTTGTGCTGATCTAATCTTACTGAGTATACAGTAAATGAAAAAAAAATGGGTAATGATGTTTTACAAATAGTTAAAAATACACAAAATTGACATCAACCATTAAATATTAACAGAAAACATAAAGTAATAAGTTTTGCAGTTTAAAAAACAATTATATTGCAAATGGACGAGACTACAGACATATTTTTTAAAATTGGTAGCATATGCTATTCAGGATGTAGCCATCAACTTGGTATTTTTTTTCTGTAGTGATTTTATTGACAGTATATATATTCAATAGTTTGTCACTGCTTTGCAGATACAGAACATTGATGGTAAGAATCAAACATGATAACTTGGTTATCACATATACACTCTGTGCCTTTCTACCACAGAGCCAGGCTGACATTTTATAACAGGAAACCATATCAACTAAAATTATATTTTAATGATGGTAATGATAGCGGTGACAGTGGCGAAGGGTCAGATGGGGAAGTTTTACTTTCAGATCCATATTATCTCTGGCATTATATTTTGATAGATGAGAGTTTTACTCTGTGTAGTTGTTTTGAATGAGCTGGGCAGTTTTCTCCTATGTAGGAGACTTTGCTTTGTAATTCTTGCAATCATGAGACATTCTACATATAAACAGAGTTGATTCCCTAACAGTAGTTCAGACACAGTCCTTTCAAAGGCTTCACATGCCCAACCTCCTTAGCCACCTATTATGACATGCATAGCTGTTATCTATACTTAGATTCCCTTATAGGACCAGGTAACACACAGGTGAATCTATGTTGATAAGGTTTAGTCAAAACTCTAATGTTGTGTGCTTTTTATTTAGTGACTCCTGAAACTTCAATTATCCAACATCTGTTGAGTGGGGCATAGTTTTACTCCATCCCCAACAATTGTTGAGTAAAAAATACAACTTTACTTTATAAGATTTCTCCTTTATTGTTCACAATACAATGGTTTGATTCTTGATTAGGAATGAATATCAAGCACTGGTGCATTCCTGTAAGTGCTCTCCCTGCCTTTCTGTCAACCATCTAAGGGTATATATACTCAGTTACTTGTTGGTTGTAGATTCTTTGGATCTTTCCAGAGAAGATGCACTTTCTCCTCTCCCCTAGACACTCTCATTTCTATCATTCTCTGAGCATGTAAATTGTCTCTTTCAACCTCATCATTTTGTAATTTATCCATGACGTAGCTAATTAACTCTTTCTATCACTGTGCTAGCCACTACAGCAATGGTGTTCATTGTAACATTGTATTGTAGATTGTGGCAAGGCTACAATACCTACATCTTTTGACCAGACACATCATAATATTTTTGGTACTCATTTACCTTTCCTCTTTTATACCTACTTGCTTAGCCAACAGACAAGAGATACAACCTGTTATTATGACCACAATTTGGAGTACTGCCTTGATTAGTTCTGATCTGTTTCATTTTGTGTATTCTTCCTCTCCTACATTTTTTTTCTCCCAAACCTCTGCTGTTTAGCCGTAATAAATGGAATCTCCAAAATCCATATGAGGGCTACAATAATGTATTGAGTTTCCATTGTTGTGCTACAAATAGTTGTCCTGTTTGCTCCATTGCTCTAAACGATGACTCCACCACTAGCTCCTTAGCCCTAAACTACAACCAGATTTAACACCATGACAAAGAAATCCATCTATGGATACAATAATATTATCATCATTGTCATTATCAACTGTTCATTGAATTTTGAGATCTGTTTTTTAGTCACCTTGATCTCTATATTCTGTGATGTAAACTCTACATTCAATGCCAAGAGTAATTATATGAAACTTTGCTGTTGTTTCATCCACTAGAATGAATTCTTCCGCCTTCGGTCAGATTGTGCAAGTTGCAATCTTGCTAGGGTATTACATGGATATAACTGCTCTGGTCATGCAGGGGTCAGGAACAACCAAAGATCAGACTCTTTGGTGGAAAATGATGTAGTAGATGGTACAATGTTGAGAAATACAGGGATAACTTAATTAGGACAGTCATACATTTTGTTACGTTATGACGAAAAGATGCCAGAGGTGATAATGTGTATGTACATAGAACGATAAAACTGGAAGTTACAATATTTCCTATAAAGGAAAGCTGTCAGAACAATCTCCTTTGAACTACCAGAAATGTTATAGGGTAGGCGGGGGCAAATCCGTAATTTTTCCATTTTAGTGTATTCTGGCACTTAGACCTAATGGACAACAAACATCTGTGTATAGCTTATCTATCCATCTTACATCAGTGAGGGTATTGAAAATATCAGATTATGTATAGACAATAGAATGAAAATTTATGAACATGTGTAAAACAGAATCTTTACCCCATTTGATGTGGCAAAGATCCACAGACAAAATAGTGATACAAACCATTACGAAATTGAGGGAGAATCGACAAAAATGAAAAAATTATTGAAAATGTATGTGAAAATTATTAAACACTACAACTATGTTGAGCTATGTAACTTTAATCTTGGAAAAAAACTGAGGTATAAAAATAGTTGCTCAGTTCCGTTTTAAAGTTAATCATATCTTTGTAACATTGGATGATTGTTATAATCATATATATCGGTCTCTCTCAACTCTTGATCAGCTTCGATGATTTCCTCATGACATAGACATTACTGAAAAATGCTTCCTTGTATGTTTTTGGTGCAGACTTTTGCCCCACCGTCTGTTCAGATATTTAATCCAAATAACATTGTTACCAAGTATCATAAAACCCACAAAAAAGTAGAGTAGCCTGACAAGGTAATATGCTTAAAAACTAACAACACAATATATATTTCAGTTTAAATATTTGTTCAATCACAATATTATCGATAACAACAAACAGAGAGTGAGTGACCAAAAAATATATCAAACACAGTGACAAAATATTTTTCCTCATTGTTTAAAATCAACTTGTCCTTGACCTATATGTTAAAGATCAGTGTGTTAGCTGCTGACATAGTCACATGTAATATCTGAAAAACCCGTAGATTCCAAATAAATCTGCTGCAAATCTTTGTCCCCACCTGCCCTATCATTTTTTTAATAGTATTACTCCACTTAAAGTGGGATGCTATCCAATAAGAGTTAATAACCTTGAACTCATCATCCTCAGATATGGAGAAATTGTCAATTTAAACCTCATCAGAGATCATAAGACAGGAAAATCAAAAGGCTATGGATTCCTCTGTTATGAGGATCAGCGCAGTACTGTTCTAGCTGTGGATAATTTGAATGGAATTAAGGTTAGCTATTTTTAACCACTTCCTTCTATTGTTTGTTTTATTTCTCCTAGTTAGTCAGAATCTGTATTTTCTTCACTTGTGCTGGCAGCGGAGATTGTACTTTCAGTTCTCAGTATGTTTTTTAAATTGGTGAATCATTCATCTTTAATGTGCTTAAAATGTGTCTATTTCTGAAGTGTTGCCTCTTGTATACATTTCACTTTTTTGTAATTCATATGGAGACCTGTATAGCCTTGTTTCCAGTATGTTTTCTGTAAGCCTGTAGGTTTGTCTCAATGTTTCTTATTTTGAACATTCTTGAAGTCTGTGCTCTAAACTCTATAATGCCAATATACGTACATCTGCATTACCAATCTGTCATTTTGCATAAATATGGCTTACCGAGTAATTTATGTCCTGTTTTAAGTACTGGTAACATAACTTAGCTCCTTTTAGGCCAAAGATGGCAAATAGGGCAGGCAGGTTTCTTTCCATGTTGAACGGCTCGATGCTGTAGTTTCTGTATGTTGTTTTTGTCAAAATTATGCTTTCCCTATTGATTTCTCTCCATATAATTAACATAATTTGTTCTGATCTATTCATAATAAGAAGGATTTAGGATCATTCATGAGGTGATCCAGGTATCAAATTTATGTCACTCACAATTTGTACATTAATAACTCCTGTGATCTACCATGTCCCCTTCTACATATAAAAGAAGGTAAAATCACAGATGTCACAGAACGGGTTGGTTGTTACTAAAAATAGCAGAGATTTTCCCATACAGTATTTACCAAGTCCTCCGGTAGTCCTACATGCTGATCTTACAAAACATCACTCATCTTGGCTGATGAAATTGATAGTTTGTCACTTTGCATATACTTGTGTCACCAGACAATTTGAAAATCACAGAAAAGGTTGGATATACCAAAATAAATGCTGCTGCATAAGATCATTGTCTATCCTAGAAATACTTATATTCTGTAATAATTGATGCAAAATGTGCTATTTTTGAATTATTAGTAACGAGTTATGTCAATTTACCAAATGGTAGACATTGAACTGGGCTGATATAGTTAACTCCTTACAAGATGCAGCAGGAATAAATACAATAAATGAAGATGATTGTTCCTTCTCCATGTCCAGAATAAACAATTTGAGTTTGAAATTTTGTGCCACAGACTATGAGTTTAATTATGGGCTTAGAAGAATGTTGTCAAACAACAGAGACTTTGAACAGTCAATTATTAAATAATTGTGGATATACTCAAGGGGAAAACCTAGCAACTATTGATGTGTCTTGTGGCAAATGATGATCATCTGACAACAAATTAACTCAACATTCAGATGTTGCCACAAGAACATATATCATTAATAGTTGTACTTTTGTTTTGATGCACTAAAGCAAACACACTGTCCCACAGAATCTATATGGTAATCAAAGCTCTTTGGTCTTTCCATGATAAGATAAGCAATGGCCAAATACTTGTATGATCTTTCCAGAACTTGTATGAGCTAGAAAAGACAGCTACGTTTATATGAGACAAATTTGCAAATATAGGCACATTTCAAACAAATAAAATTGAATAAGTATGTATTGATGGCTTTCTGTAATTACATAAATATATATTATTTAAACTAGGTGTCAGGCTAAAGCTGAAGTGTGCTTTGAATGATGGCCATTGGCCTAATAAGCTGGGAAGTGTTTATTGTTGCCATTCAGAGCACTGTAAATTGTAAAGATCAGAGTCTGCTTTGGCATATTTTGGTCAAGCAATCTAGAGGAGTGCACTCCTTGAGCTGGCCATTGACCAAACAAGATGGCTTGCTTTTTCGAGACTTTAGTCAAGGAAATCACAAGTAGAATGTTAATATTACTACAATTATCTATCTTTATGTGTTTTCCTTGTGTTCAGATTTTATTTAGAACAATCAGGGTGGACCATGTGAAGGATTACAAGATTCCCAAGGATCATGGGGATGAGGATGATGCAACTTTAAAGATGAGAGATGAAGGGTGTGCTCCAAAACTGCAGTCGAGTGAAGATGAGATAGAAAAGGAGGAAGCAAATGTGGAGAACACCAGAAAACAAATAAAGAAAGGTAATGTCTTATAGTAAATGTCTTGTTCACAGTTTCTCCCTCACTACAACACAATTGTTTACACTTCTTCAATGAATATTAGATAAGATCAAGTACCACCATCACTATTAAAAGTCACATTTAGGAGAAACAAAAATAAACATTTGTGGCACTGAACCTATGATGGGCTGAATATTTGTTGCAGATTTGCTCATCCTTTAATAATGACAGAAACAATATCTGGCCACACTCTATCCTCTTTTATGAGAAATTTTATGGTAAAGATGAACTACAGAACTGCTCCCTTAACCTTTAGTAGCACACTTTGACAGAAAAATGTCGCCTGGCTCAATGCATTTTGCATCACTGTCTGCAACATTGCTATGCACCTTTTTTTGACAAGGAAGTCATGAACTAATGTCATCCATCTGGGCAACAAGAATCAGAAATGGACATAATTTAATTTAACTTTTGTTTCCATTGGTTTTATAATCAGGACATTGTGTTGTAGAATTTTAGTGCAAATTTTTCTCAGAAATCTAAAGCATCTCAAAAGTATGTCTGTTTTACGAAAGCAGATATTGTTTTTTTAGCTTCAGATAGCTGAGTATTGAGACAGCAGTTCTTTGTCAAGTGAAAGTAAAAAAATAGTATAGTGGATGAAGTTGATAGTGTCCCTTTAGGTAACAGTTATCTCTGGCTTCACAAATTTTCTGAAGTTTTCACATTTACGCATACATCATACATACGCCATCAAAACTTACATCATTACATTCAGTAACTATTCCTTTATTTTCATTTTTTTTAAAAACAATTATAGTATATTTCCTAATATAATCCGATCTGTTTATACGCCAAGAATGTAACTTTAATGTCCAAAATGTGATCAAAATCCGAAACTCACGTATAGAACAAGTTCTAAAAAATTATAGTGGTAATAATACTGTGGAATCCTGTTATTATAAGAATGCAGGGACAAGTTAAATATTGCTAAAAGGAAAATAACACAAACTTTAATAACAGTAAGATGCAAGGTCGTTTCTTTCATTTGCACCCTACATGTACTCACATAAAATAAATGAGGATAATACAGTGCGACCTTTACCTGGAGATGTTGCCACTCTTATAAGACCTGAAAGCACCATGTATAATGTATACATTTCCAGTATGAAGTTGTTTCCTAGCACCAGAGTTATATATCTTGATCACAGATACTAGGGTATTCTGAGATATTGGATTAATTCAGTGTGGATGAAGCAACAAAGATTAACATCAGCTATTACTGTAAGTTCATAGCCTAGTCAATGAATGTATCAGGCCAACTTTTAGCATGGCTTTTAGATTTGCCTTCAAATTGCACAATGAAACAAAATGGTGTGAAGACGGTTTTTTGTTAAGACAACTGGACATGAGAAGAAACGTGTCATTGTTATTTTAGGTTGCATGGCGGATAGGGCACATTTGCTCCTCACGTCCTACCAGAGGTTCTTTTAACAAACAACACTCTGCCTAAGCTGTCGTAATTCGCAAGTGGCATGTTTGTGTGGACCTAAATGAAATTTGGACTTATTTCAGGCACATCTAACTGAAAAAGTGGAAAAACAAAGCTGTGAGATGGGGCTGTATGTATCTAATTCCTCGGGGACTTACCTTCCCTCCCCCCTGCAGTCACTAGATGTCTCCATTAATATAACCATTTAAGGACACTTCGAGCAAAATCGAATGAATACTGTCATCCAATTTTGAGAGTGTCTGTGACATATTTGAATGATGGATGTTGATCCCCAAGGGTAGCAGTGTATACTTGTTCTAAGCGGATATTGAATCCGGTCATCAGAGAAGCATGACTTAGTTGCATAACCTGGACATCACTGTATAATCTGTATGGTCACTGTATAATTCCAATCATATAACAAGGAAAATATATTATTCAATCAAAGTAAGTTTCGCTATTGTTAATGGTGCTTAATATTTAATTTTAGAAATTTATTTAGTAACTACTGTAACAATTTTGATACTGTATGAATTAACTGAGAGTAATGTGACTACTAAATTAACAATAGCAACAAAAAAATGATAATATTACCTGTATATTGTTCACAGTAATTCACAGATATAATGAATTTGCAGACTTTTGTTTTAATATTGCACTAGCACTTAATTATTCAGTAGAGAGTTTAAACAATTGTAAGAATTTTCAGTTGTACAATTGTTATCAAGTAAACACTAATAATGTTTCTCCAGTGCATCTCCCATTCACCAAATTCTCCCCAGGCAGGTAATTAAACTGACAACCACACCTACCAAGACAAACCAAAGTGTTACATTTATAACTAGAAGGAACTGTCATTTTGCATGTTACAACAATCCTTCCACACAGATGAAACATATAAATCATCTAAATACCATTGAGGTATACATACCCTATTGCAACCTCCATACATATAGAAATAAATTTCTACATAACTTTATGTTTTTTAAAATGTAATGTACATTTTGATTTGATTTGATTTTTAGAGAAAAAGAGCAAGAAACAGAAAAAAAAGAAGAGACAGAGAGATTTTAGCTCTTCATCGAATAGCTCCAGTGACACTGATGAAAACATTACTGAATCAAGCCTCCCTGTAAAAATAAAACAGGAGAGGTTTGATAAAGGATATGAAAAACCAATAATTAGAAAAGTCTCCCGGGAACAAGAGAGGCCAACTGAATGGAAAGACAGGCATAAATTAGTTTCTGAACATGAGATAAATAGATCACAGAAGTATAATAGAGATAAATACAAGAATAGAGGTAGTAGTGAGGATGATAATGAGGGGAATAACAGAGAAAAAGAAGTAAACCGGGGGAGGAATTACCACAGAGACAGATCTGAAACAAATGGATCAGGCAGTCAAGATACAAGTTCTTCAGGAAGATATAGAAATAGAGGAAGTGAGAATTATAAAGGCAGCAATAGAGAAAGAGAAAGGGACATAGCAGATGAAAGGGTGAGAGAAAGGGATAATGATAGACAAAGGGAAAGAAGTAGTGAGGAATTGAGAGATAGAAGCAGAAACTGGCATGGTGGTAAGGATAGATACAGAAAAGAGGGTAGGGAACATGGCAAAGATAGATCCAATGATGGTAGACACTGACACAATATCTGTCTACTTATGATTTCAATGTTACCACCACTTTTTTAAAATTACTATTTCACAGTAAGATGTTTCTGAATCCCATCAGGATCATAATCATTGTAAATTACTGTACACATTATCATTTATTTCATTATCTCTCCACAACTTATAAACCCTCATAAAAATCATTGAAAAGGTTTCAAGAGTTGACTTCTTTGTACTCAGCTTTCCCTATTGGTACTCCATCCCTCACAACAGACCAACAAGCCCAAGAGATAATTACCTGGGATCTCTGGTACGGATGAGTTATAAATGAAATGTTATCAGCTCAAACCCGCATCCTCAAGAATACTGTCCTACTTTTCCCAAATCATGATTTAATTCAATTTTATGATATGTTGCCATTACATTAAACTATATAAGCATCATATTTCTTTGACTTCCTTCATTTCCTCCCCCATCATTATTACTTGTTTGTTGCAGTATATTCTTGATGTATTGTTCCTTCTTGAGACAAGAATTCATAGAGAAAATAAACAGAAATCACCTTCGACTGTTAGAATTAGTTAGTTGTTGGATCATCATCACTGCACTCTGGACAAGTCCATAGGTACTCAGATATCTCCTTGAGTGTAGCCATCATTACACGTTGACTGACGGTCCCAGTATGCAGTTGATTGACCATCATTCTTTCGTGTCCATGAAACCGCTCCTTTCTAGTGACACCACATTTCAAACCAAATTCCTTTATTCTAGTCATGGAACAAGAGTCATCGTCACTTATACAGTCATTTTCTTGTGCATTTTCCCATAGGGCATTCAAAATGTCTGCTCGATCCATCACTCCACCAACAGCCATAGTAGCAGCGTGTGCAGCCAACCTATCTGCTCTCTCATTACCCCGGACTCCCGCATGTCCCGGCACAAAAATGAAAGTCACTTTACGCATACAGGAATTCTTCACTGCATCCGATAGAATATCCAAATAAAGCATTTGATGAATGTGTGGAGTATGTTCTAACCATGAAACTGAAATAACAGTACTAGAAATTGTCTTGCACCACCTGAAGACCATATTCAAGCCATTCCATCAAAATTCAAAAATACAGTGTATTTTAATCTTTACAGACTACTGATCTGCTCTTGATGCTCTAGAATGTGGTCAAATATATCATCATGCCAACCAGCTGCTTATATCTCATGACTATTGTTATAGAATGACTTCCTGCTTATTCAAACACACCTGACAGTGACAAGGTAGGCAGACTAGCAAAGAACGGAACAAGAATAGCCATACACTTTAATAACCATGCACACAGTTTTAAAATGTCTTGAAGTCTGTGAACAAAAAGACTTGGCTGAATATATGGGCCATCTGAAATACTGGGAGATAAATGTACAAATATATGACCATCCCAAAGACAACATCACCCTCCTAAGAGGAAAAAAGACCAGAGTATCATCTTCCAGCTTTGCACACATGTACTTGAACTAGGTACGAGCACGGCATGGGTGGAACATCCAAGAAACCTGTTGCAAAGGTTAGAGCTGTGCCCTGTTTCAGCGGTATTAGACTCGAAACACCATCGAGTCGGATGGCTGCTGGAACAGGGCGGAGCACTTATAGGAGTGCCCCACATGCTGTGAGGCCAGTTTCTAATCAAGAAGAACCAATCACTGTGCTATCTGATGTCGCATGGTTGTGTCTGAAAATGTGTCTGAAAGGTATGGTTGTGTAAAGGGATGCTTATTGATGCATGCTTAATCCCCGTAGATGTTCCATTGTGCATTATCCCATGATTATCTCTTCCTGCCAGGAGCCAAGCCTGTGTAGGCCTGTTGTAGTTTGGCTCGTCGTTCTATTGGTTCATCTGCATCCCTTGCCATCATACCCCTTCACTATCTTTCTATGGTTTGATTTACCCATGCATTCCTCTTCTCCTTGCGATTCCTCGTCCTATTTTCTCTACTTTCTTTGTTCCCACCAATTATGATTAGGCTTTTTTGTTCTTTCATCTTTGGCACTGACAGTGGTGCGTGAGCGCCCGATTTAGCCTCACTATCAGTGTGGGCCTACCATTGCTCCAGACTACTTTCTTGTTGGTCTTTCTTGACCTTGTTGGTCTTTCTTGACCTTGTTGGGTCGGCTACCCTTACAGCAGCCTAGCATTTGGTTGTATGACTGACCACAACTTCCTCCCTCCCCCATATGACCGTGCTGTTTGCAGCGCCAACAGGCTTCCTGCTACACACGACTAGGATGGCTCGGTGGCAGTGGCCAAACCTATCTCTTGTTATGGAGCCAGCGTGCAGTACGAGCAACGCCTACAAACGGGTTGCGACGTACGGTTGGTCTCACACAGACATGAACCTCATTTCAGCTGACATTTTCCTCCCCACAGTACAGAGAGCAGACAGACTTGCCATAATGACCACAGTGACTAGTGTTAGTTCTATGGACCATTGTGATAAATCGAATGCATTCAAGGAGTTATACCAGCTGAAAGATGTATTCCTTCTTCCGTGTCCAATTCCAGAATGCAGTACCTGTAAGTGAAGCGTGATTTTGCAAGAAACGACCAGCTTATAGCAATCGAAAGAAGAGTTATCAACCAACACAGAACAGGAACAGACAGTTCATATGCTGAATTACATGCTAAATATGAGATCGATACACATATGACCGTGTCTGGAGTGCAATGCTGATGATCGAACGACTAACCAATCAATTACCAACCAATAAATCAACAAATCGACCAACTAACTGCACATGTAATGTAATACTAAGGATATTGATCGTGAGATTGGCTACCCCAATCCATCTTCTGCCTCCAATGGAAACCATTCTTATAGCTCTTGAAGATAAAGTCACCTGATCTTATGTTCTGGATCCTGCAATATTGCAAGAAAGTAACTACACAGTTCCCTCTGCCGCATACAACTATCCAACCTGAAGCATTGCATCCTTCATCCATATTAATAAAACAATAGTATGGGACTTGCATACGCTACACAAAACTACCCCATACAAGAAAGAATATTAAAGAAAGAATAATCTAAAACTACATTACCTGTTACAGGGAACACAACTACACTGCCTGGTACAGGGAACCCAATTACACTGTCTGGTACTGGGAACACAACTACATTGCCTGGAACAGGGAACGCAACTACACTGCTTGGTACTGGGAACACAACTACACTGTCTGGTACTGGGAACACAACTACACTGCCTGGTACTGGGAACACAACTACACTGTCTGGTACTGGGAACACAACTACACTGCCTGGTACTGGGAACACAACTACACTGCCTGGTACAGGGAACACAACTACACTGCCTGGTACAGGGAACATGCGGAACAAACAAATACTTGCTCCTGGTTATATTATCATCACCACAATCTATTATTTTATGAATGCATCTAATATATTGTTGATGCAGACGTTGTACCTAGTTCCATCTAACAACATGCTCCTTTAGATAAAAACATTGGAAGATATGGGTTAAAACGCAGTTTCCTCTTCTTCTATCGATGTCAAACAGATTATCAGGATGTAGTCCGACGAAAAGAATGAGCTGTGTCCTGGTTTACTTCTTGCTTGCGATATCTGAACATTTTACCTGACACATCTGACTTCAGTATGACTTCTTGGTTACTTTGACGCTCTATGGGAAGGAACAACGAAGTCCACCGCCCAAAACCTTCTTAGTTGTATATAACGGCATCCTTGGTTGGTAACAGTATCATCTTTATTTGCTATCCGGGCCTCAGAAACATGCTGACGCATGTGGCTCCATTTGTCCACATTTTATTCTTGGCACATAGAAATAGGTGTTTCATAGAAATAGGTGAAATAGGCACATAGTATGACTCCAGTTGAGACCCACTGCTCTCTTACTACTTGCTGTATAAGTCATTAAATCAATAATAAAAACCACAACAAATAATTACAACTTATATTGCATTTATTGTGCACCAAATAAGCACTTCTGTAATAAGCTAAATCATTATGCATAATTTAATTACTTGTACCATTATTATACAAGGCATATAAACAAAAAGGCAACATATGGTTGTGAGACGTGGGCAATGACATCTGCAAATGAGTATAAAATATCGGTATTTGAAGTGAAATGTTATAGAAAGGTCCTAAGAGTAAGTATTATGAACAGAAATATGAATCAACTCAGACACCCGCAAAGACCTGAACAAATAATAATAATGGCTCCTTAAACTATAAAAAAAAGCAAACTATCTATTTCTGTCTGACATAGAGAGAAACAATGGTTTAGAAAGAATAATCATGGAGGGAAAAGTTCCAGGAGAGAGAAAAAAATGCTGCGCAAAACTACGATGGACAAATGACATGGAATACCTTCTGAACATGACACTAGAAGAAACTGGGCAGTTTGCACAGAACCGAGAGACTTACAAAGTGGCAGTGATCACAACGTTTTGTCAAGGACACGTCGTATAGATAGAAGATCTACTCATCATCATGTGATATTCTGCCAGGGAAGTTGTCTTCATTTTAAGCCGAAATGAAAGAATCCTTGTCTTCGACACCATATGTAAACTGAGATATCTTGAGCCTATCATAATTTCTATTTATCTCTTTGTTGTTTGTTTTTGTGTGTGCCAAGTACCGTGTTCTATATTATTATACTTTTCTAGATTATACCCATTTAACCAAGATAGAAAATGTTCACTTTACTCATATGATATATGAGGCAATTACATTTTTACATTTATTACTACAACACTTCAATGTTCTCTTTCTTCCATCTAAGATCATCTCAAGTGTTCATCTCCGGAAAGCCACTGAAAGCACCACGTAGAACCACCAACTATGCCAATAAATTGATAAATGTACAACTGTGATATTGACTTTTAAATAATACCGCGACAGTGCATAAAAAATATATTTAGAGTTAACGTTCTTTTGCAAAATTTCATTTTCAACAATGTAATATTTATTGTAGTTAAATTGTTGCGTCCATGTTTCACAATCATACCTAGCTAATTGGAATAATAATATTCTGTCTTGTTATGTTATTGTGCCTTTGTGTATCTTATCTTGCCATTTGTTCCCCCAAATACTCGTGTTAGTTTTCGTGTAGCAGTTACTACAAATTGATTGACGTGGTAGTAGTCGTAACCCCAATTCGTCAAATTAGTTGGCGGTTCGAAATTCGATCATCCACAATGTATTGACAATACATTTTAATGTTTCAGTAGCTTCATAAATTCAACACTTCAGTTACAATTTGAATAGCCTCAAAGATAGAAGATATACCGAACTTGTCAAACCTTATGTGGTGTTAATTGATGGTTGAAGTAGTTACACTCTCACCAATCCCAGTTTATCATGTCACTGCCTTTTACGTCTCTTCCCAGAAGTACGACGTTCCAAAAAGCGAACGAACTGGATAACATTGCCAGTAGCCAACTGAATCCTTGATTCACATGCATATTTATGTTTATGTCGTAATAGATGTTGTAACTGACATAGAATGCTCCACAGAGGGTACTTAAACCTGAAATTACAAATATCAACCAACCTTTACATAAAAATCTTAGAAATGATTACAATTAATAGTATGCTGAAAGTAAGTGAAGTAACCGATATCATTTATTAATGCCGTAGTGGTGTGAGATGTTAGCGATCTCACATTTCAGAGGCTCTGCAAATGAGGACGGTAGCCGTCCCGGGTTAATGCGGTACCCATTTAAGGCTGGGTCGACCTGGGATACGTTGCGATCTGAGAAACATTTCCGCCTCAAATGGGGAAGGAACCCAGGACCACTTATATGCGAAGCCAGTGCGCTAATCACTGCGCTATGCGGCTACCATAGTATGTAGTATTACTTACCCATTAATCCACCAAAACGAACGGAATATTCACACAACAATCCGTTGATTCATGTCTGTAACGTTGTACTAGTTTCCATAAAGTTTTAATATTTTCAGACATATTTGGCAATGCAACTCTTACATAATGGATCATTTTTTTCTTAGGATTGTAGCCTCTCCTTGAACCTTTGATGAATTCCAAGATGGAAGTCAACTGCTGTTTTGTACAGTTTGTAATTAGAATATTACTTCCTAGTTTTAGAGAGAAATTGATAGCACACTCCATTCAAGATACATCCATCTACTCAGAAATATGTGGCTGTAGTGACTTTATAGGCATATACAAACGCTCAGTAGTTCACCATTGATTTCTCGACTGTCCGGTCGGTTTTACAATTTCCTGTGGCTGGGTGTGAACCTGCATCATTGGACTTCACATGCGAGCTCTGTCGTCCCCACAGATCCGTTTTAGTAAAAAAATTTAAACAACTACAAGAATTTAACATATAATTTAAATCATTAATTTTTTTACTACAACATTAAATAACTACAAATTAAAAATATACGTATCTGCTCATTAAGGATCTATTTCAGGTTACTTCTGATTTGTGAATGACATTTACTCTTGTGTACATGTTTTAAACTAAAGAAGTAGACACGCATGTGTATCTCGGAACCGCAATAGTGTTTTGATCAATAATTCATCCGCCAACAAACACATCTGTCAAGTCCACTCGTGATTAGAGGTTTGAAATAAACATTGCTCCTATCAATCAATCAATAAACCCATAACCCTTCAGGGTCGTAGGGGTACCACATTGGATGCTTCAGCACACAGAGTCCTCCAGCGAACTCTATCCTCAGCGATGCGGATGAGTGTGGAAATATCTAGCCCTGTCCATTCCTTGATGTTGTCTGTCCATGTCTTTATTTGTCCTCCTCTGCTTCTTCCACCCTCGACAGTTCCCTGCAGTATTGTTTTTGACAAGGAATCGTGCCTGCATACATGTCCGAACCATGCTAGTTTTCGTCGTTTCACTATTGAAAGCAATGGCTCCTGGACACCTGCACACATCTCTACTTTTTTCTTACGTACACATTGGTCGTATGTTCCCTATAGGAAATTCGTAGAATTCTTCTGTAGCATTTGTACTCGAAAGCCTGTAATCTTCTCTCCATGTCCGCAGTGAGTGTCCAACTCTCACAACCATACAACACAACAGAAAGCACCAGCGACCTATACAGTTTGATTTTCACTCCAACACTGATGTTGCTTTTCCAAATCACAGTTAGCCTTGACAAGGACGCTAAAGCCATCTTTTGCTCCTATAGTTTCACATAGCCATCTTTTGCTCCTATAGTTTCACATAGTCACCAGAAAGTGCACTGTTAAAGGTCGAAGAATTGCGCTATTGTTACCTAGCAAGTACGAAGGCGTACAAGTAAGGCGATTTCTGGATATATGCATATGTATATCTATATTTGTAGTAGTAGACACCTCTCCGTCTTTCCAGATAATAGTATTACTGTTGTTCTATAAGAAACATAATCTATGACCAATGATGATGACGGATGTGACTCACAAGATCAATCTGAGCCACATAGAGTCCTCAACAGTATTTTCAAGGAATCACAGTCCACCTTGTAATGTTGTACCTTCGTGTACCATTTTGTGCTGTTGTATGTCTTCTTAGACTTGCATCCCTAGAAATAATTATATTTGCGACCACTTTCGACTTTGTCTTTATTACCATTCATGATCTTTCTCTTCCATGCAACACGATCCATGACCCCATGTCCCGATGATTCCGTATCAATGCATGTATCAAGAACACTATATTTGCATACGTCTTTGTACCGAAGTAGAGGTAGACCCTGAAGTATTTGCATTATAATTCTTCATAAAGTAGAACTTTTGGTATTCTGCCATCATCTTCCATCCTTCTAGTGTGTCCCAGCCATCTGACAATACGCAGACTAAGCATAGAAAGTACTGTAGTATTGGCTGTTCTTCCCAATACATGAGTGTTAGTGACTTTTTCCTGCCACCGAACTCCACGAATTCTACGTGGGGACCGCATGTGAAAGCTGTTTAGTTATCTCTCCTGGTGCATATAAGTTGCCCATGTTTCATTATCGTAGAGGAGGGTGCTGAGGACACAAGCCTGGTAAACCAGTAGTTTAGTTCTTATTGTTTATATTTGTGTCCCCAAGACACTATTTGTTAGTCTGTTTATTGTTGTAGATGTACAATTCTATATGTGTATCTATATCTATATGTGTGTCTCTATGTATATATATATATATATATATATATATCTAATATACACAACATTTCTCTCCCAGAAAGTAGTCTTTTTTATGTATGCGCTAAACTCCTCAATATTCTGGAAAGTCAACCTACAATACCAAATGATACATTTAAATAGATGACATTAGACACGCAATAATAAATATGAAGAAACAAAGCTCTATAAAATGACGGTATTACAACAGAAATGATACTAACTGGAGGAGATTTAGTGCTGAAATATACCATAAGTTATGCTGCAAATTTGGAAGAGTGGAATATGATGCGAAGGATAGAAAAAAATCAACATATATCCTACAAAAAAAAAAGATCTTCAATTGTGTACTAACTAAAGAACAGTAGCATTAATTAGCCAAGCGAGTTAATTAATTAGTTGACGATCGTAGAGACACAAAGTTACTAATACAGACAGAAAAGTTTAAGTAAATGCGAAATTATCCAATGAAGGAAAGATTCAAAAATCTATGGAACGACTGAAAAGAAGCAGCTTTATCCACCAATCTAAATGATTCCGTAGACAACTTACCGACCTGCCTAAAGTTTACAGCCTTAAGGTCTATACCAGAACAAATCCCTTGGAGTGAAAGGCATGGAATAAAAATATACATTCAGACTCATGTGAAAGGAATACTAAACGAGGACGAACAGAACAGCGAAGAGCAGTCACCTCACTTTCCTGGACGATGAATATCCATAAGACATATGTTTCAGAGTATACAAAGATGGGTCATCACAGGATGCACTGAAGAATGGAGAGGCAGGTGTATATATATATAGAATATCTACATAAGCCTAGAGATACGATCAGAACGGCAACAGGGAAACTCTACAATAATTATGATGCAGAAATCCAGGCAACTATGGAAAATAATGTGAGATATGGGCTTCCTAGAACATCTAACATATCTTATTGAATCACTTTACTATAATCAGCTTTGCAAGTTGATGGTGACATTTCAGAATGGTTTTCGGTAGATAGCGGGGTAAGACAAGGTTACACCCTCTAGCCATGCATATATAATTTATGCGCAACAAACATCATGAGGAAAGTAAGGAACGACAAAGAGCACACAAAGTTCAATTCCCTAAAAATGGGAGGATAGGCAATACCAGAGATAAGATACGAAGATGATACGGTACTTCTAACTACACACATAGAAGGACTAGAAAGGGTGATCATTAAAACAAAGCATACAGTGAAGAACAAATCCTTCAATTAAACATACAGAAAACCAAAATTACATCAAACATTCATACCTTTAACATAAAGATAAATATAGAAAAGACCGAAGTAATGAAGTTCGAAAGAACAGAAAGAAACACCAATATGTATATATATTGGAAACAACAGACTTAATAAGGTGACATAATTCAGACTGCAAGAGCAGCAAAGAAATACACAATAGATGTAGTAAAGCATAACAAACCCTAGGCAAATGACACCAATCTTCAGAAACAAAAATGTAGATTTAAACACCAAAATAACACTAATCAAAACGATTATTATGCCAACGCTGTACTACCAATGCCAAAAGTGAACAACGACAACACAAGACTAACGTAAGCTTATAACAGCTGAAATGGTATGCTTACGCAGAATCCTAGGAATATCGCAAAGAGACAAAGTGACGAATGAGGACATTGGACAAAAAACAGGCACCACCCCAATCTTGGAATATATCAAAAGACAACAGATCAAATGGTTTGCACACATCAGCAGACAATCATCAGACATTATACCACAGCAAGCTATACTACACAGATACAACGAAGTCACAATTAGAGGCCGATCTCAAAAATGGTTTACCACCGAAATAAAAGAGGCGACAAATTCTCATATACTCAGCGCACAAGAGGGCCGTCTCTAGAAAACTATTCTATCCCTGACTGAAAGGCAACAACGGGCTTAGCGAAATGATAGTTAGAAAACCAAGATCATAACAACGGATAAAACCAAAGTAACACCACGAATTAAAATAGATAACATGGAACTGGAAAACTTCGACAAGTTTGATTATCTAGGTGCACATATAAACAGCTAGGGTGATTGTACAATGCAAATTAGGAAAAGATTAGCGATAACGAAATTAAAAGAAATGAAAAATATATGAAAAAACTGTTATAAAGAGACAAAATTTATAATTTTTAGATCATAAATTTTTCCAGTTGCAACTTATGACTGCGAGACGTAGACTAAAAAATTGAGCAACAGCAAAAAGAATATCGGCATTCGAATTAAGTATTATAGGGAAATATTAAGAATTTCCTTGACAGACAAGATAAGGAATAGTGAGGTTTTGAATAGGCTGAATATAGAGGAAGGGATGGCTGGTGAATATAATTTTACATAGAAGACTGAAATATTTCGGACACATCAAAAGACACAATGGCATGAAAAGGCATATATTCGAGGGCAGAATTCTGGGAGGTAGAAGAAGAGGTAGACCTAGAAGGAGATGAACATATGACATCAAAGATTGTATGAAGATGCCATTTGAAGAGGCAGACAGATTGACACAGGATAGAGTGGGTTCAGGACACCAATTGCAAAGACAAATTTCTGGAAAAATATGCCACGTGATGATGATGATCGTGTATATCCTAGTATTAGGTAGCCATTACCCTGTTACAAAAAATGTTCTTTCCTTTAGTAATTTTTCTGTGCTGTTTGGTAGGAAATAAAATCCGAAGGGGAGACCCCATGAAAGTTGATGGTGTATTAAACTATCTTCTAGCAACTTCTACAGTTCTGCTTGTTTTCAAGCATATTGGCATTTCCTTTCCATTTGAACTAATCAACATAACCGGGAGGGGCCGTAATGAATATAGGTAAGACACTTTCTCCATAAACCTATCCTTGCAAGTAAGCAAATGAGAAATGTAGGGACTATCTTTCTCGGCTTTTCATTTGAGGGTCTCATCATTCTTTTCATATTGTACACTATCATATTTCCTGACCGTCTGTAATGACTCAAAAAGTAAACATATATCTACCATCCTCTAATGACTTTCTGAGACTCAATTTACTAAGACTGAAGCTGCTTAGCGAATGACTGAATGAGAACGATGCGATAGCTATTCTGCTTCTTCTGCGTTCACTCTCTGATAACCATCACGAAAGTTCGTGTGATTTCCGCTGGAGAACGTGAAGTACGTTGTGCTGCTGGTTTACATCGTACCTGCGTTATTTGCACATCGGAAAGCCCAGTGCATCCATTATCGTCATGCCTTTAATTCGGACAGTGGAATTCCATAGTCTGTGACAGCCTTCCTATCTGTCGTCAGACGATGGATGTGTATTGACTCTACGCCATGGCAGTTTTTCACTGTGCACTTGTAATTTTCATGCTAAAAGATTTCCATGGGTGACAGTCTCCGTGGATGCGGTAGTCAGGGATTTAGACTTGGGTCGACTACGCTATTTTCACACGAAGTCTTCCGCTTCCAGTGAACTCGTCTCGCGTAATTAGACGTATTGTGCCTGTGTCCATCTGATACCGAACCTTTTCTCTTCCGCGAACATGATTCCGATAAAGACATCGACATCGTGAACCTATCGATTTCCTGTAGCGTTTTCCAGCTCTGTCATCTGGCGCTGTGCTGCTCTCTCATTATACTCAACATGTTATCTTTTCGTTTCTCCCTATTCTTGACAGCTACCAATTTCGTGACAATTGCAATGATCGCCCATCCAATGCTCGAGCCGGACTGTCTTGCATCACTGTGTGTGGACAGTGATGCTGTATGTGTTGGAATATAGATGACAGAGATATTTATTGTCTTTTTGCAGTCAATTATCATTCCATCTGCAGCCTCCACATTAATGGTCACGATCCCAAAAGTGATTTCCAGAAGCAGTACGAGCCACTGCACTTGAAACTGAGGTTTCCAATGTGCACCCTGAGGAGGTAGGATCTTGATATCTGCTAAACCTGGGTACACTGAGAACAATGCTGTTCCCTTAGCACCCCTCGAAGGCTATAATCTGCAGTTGTGAGAATTCGATATTAGATGTGGCACTAGCTGGATAATGCGCGTACATGACAGTATGAGATTCATATTTAACCAGCGAACCACAGGAACCATCGTTATGTGTCAGTATACAATACCCAACAGCAAACTACGTCTTCGTTTCAACCAAAAAGCCTTCATAAAGAATGCAAAAAAATATACGATTTTTTATTTCACCGATTCATATATAGTTTTACTGTTTTCTTATTGATTTTGCATATCATGAAAAGATAGACCTGTCTGTTCCTGTATATTGTTTCGTTGTTTCACTGTCTTATCACTGTTGTTATCAAATAGTCTATTGTAACATTTGACATGAAGTGTAGTACCTCATTCTTTCTTTCTCTATATCGTCACTGCATGCCTACCTGCTAGGAAGTGCAAAGATGCTATAGAATGTGTAATAGGTACTGATTTGTCATAACCATCGCAATGATGTTTGCTGGGTCGAATTCAGGACATATTGTTAGGAACAGATGATGCTGTAGTGTTAGCAACACCATTAACAGTCGACACATAGTTTTCTGGTAGATTGTGTGTGTGTGTTAATTTGGATCTCACTCTTTGCCATAACAGATGCCACGACATGTTTATTGTCGATGTTATAATTTATATTAATATGTACTGTTTTGTCATAGCCACTACGTGTGCATGGCTGATGTGATAATTTATATTAATAGGAACAGCTTGTCATGGCCGATGCCACGACGTCTACAGTGTTGCCTTATATAATGTGATACATCTCAGTCAGGAACATTTTTATCATATAAAAACAAGGAATGTTTTTGAAAATCTGGTACAAGTGACATTCTTCTCTGGGGACCTTGGCGAGTTCATCAAAGTTCTCTTCCATTGGTGGCAGTTTTTGTAAGATGATTAAGTACAATCATCTCTGCCTATTGAAAACTCCCAAAAAGTCTACTGTACTTACCTGACAAAAATGATCCAAAGACGTACAATATAAAAATGGTGGATCTTTTCTTGTTCATTAATAGAAAGACTAGTAAAGAAATAGTGGCTACTGCTGCCATAAGTTCCCCAACACAAACCAGGAGAGTTGTAATCCATAATTTTTCTGAAATAAAATACACTAGTTTAAATCATCGCAGCCAAGCTTGAAAGACATTCCGTTCTCTGGGACTACAATCCTGCTAATGTTTAGAGGCTGAAGAACGCACGCAGAAGACTAGTTTAAATGTGATAATATCCCTAACAGAGTTTTCTGACATGATCCCCTGAACTTTGACTTACCATATGTTTCGATAGACGTAAGTCTTGATATAGCCTAGATAGTATGTGGTTGGAAGTAGTACCTCACAATCACAAAGAGGCTTTGATCTCTATTCCTATCAAGTATAATAGTTGTATTTCTTCTTTATCTTCAGCGTTTGTTCTCAAACTCCTGTAAATTAGCAGGATGTACTCAGGAGAACGGAAAGCGTTATGTCATGGTTTACAGGTTAGCTGCAATATATTTTCCTTTCAGCATGACCAATCTGACTTCAGCAAAGCTTCTGTATTACTTTGACCCTATATAGGATGACCCGATATATACAACCACAATAGTCTTAATCGCCTTTTACAACATGCATGGCATGTAGGAGTATCACTATTCTTTGCTCTCACTGTGTTTCCCGGAAACACACGGCGAGTCGTATTTACATTGGCTGTCACAACAATAATTTCTAACTAATAATATATACATTTCGTCTGCTTGTTCATTCAATTATGTTCTAACTTGCCGTTTCGATCAGATCAGATTAAGTGGTATATCCACATCGAAAATTGACTGAATTGAATCTCCTCCTCCTGTCTCTCGACTTGAGATCACGCAGACACACTTACTTTTTCCATCTTTTGTTGTCAACTCACTTCCATCGCTCTCTTCATCTCTTTAGATTGTCTTTAGCTTGGACTTCCAATGATGATGATAGTGTTGTGCAGGCTAGGTGCATAAGCTATATATGGACTGCGCTGTGAAACCCTCAATTTGCAGACTCTCGTGTCACTTATTGTGATAATATGTGTTTACTGCGCAAAACTGAAATCCAACACGTAAATCCAGGAAGAGGGTAATGAAGTTTTACTAGTCACCGAAGACACACATAATAACATTGGGAAACGTTGGGAAACAGTACCATAGACGTTCACATGGCCATGTCAACTGTAATGCGACAGGACGAGTTGTAACTAGGTCAAATGCCAAATAACAGACCAGGAATGTACACGACATAGCTACATAGGCCTATATGAGACACTGGACAAACAAAGAAATGATGGAACAACTAAATATCACCCATGAGACAGGCGCTCATCGATTCTGAAGTGTTTAAAAGTGCCAAATTGATATATGTAGCGGTTCTCGAGTGCAAGACGGGTCCAGTCGTTGGAGAAACAAAACTTAATGACCGTAACTTGAATTTCCCGTACCATTGAACACAGGATAATCAAAATGGTTTTTGATGATGTACATGTGTTGGCAGAATCGGTCTGCAAGCTTCCTTCCAGTCTCACCTATATACATCATAGCGCAACGCTTGCATATGATGGCATAGAGGTTGTTTGGCGACACATATGTGATCCTCTCTTTAATGATGAAGGTGTCTTTAGGGAATATGACAGTCTGGGTTTGGGTGACATAGACACATGTGTAGCATCTGTTGCATTTGTAGCTGATGAAAATCTTTAGGAATGTCAGGCTGGAGGTTACTCCGGACAGTAGATCCCTAAGGTTCTTGTCACGTCTGGAAGCAACCAGAGTGGTCAGCATTAAGATTATCCACACTTATAAAGAGTTAGGAATAGGCATAGTGGAGTGTGTGTGTGTGTGTTGGTGTTTCTAAAGTGGTACTTCTACCCATAACCAGATGGGTTATGAGTTTAATGATTATAATTAAGGAAGTCAGTGGTTTCATAACTGTTAGAAAATTAATCAAGAAGGAGTTAAATATTTCAATAAAATAATGAAATAACCTCCATGGTTATACCAAGATGACTTATTTTGCAGATTTTTAATGTGTAGGGGCGAGAGAAGTATACATATAACACATGTGTGTTTAAGAGTGCAGCTGTCTTGATCTACGTCGCATGTCTTCAGACTTTTCCCTCAGAGTTCACTCAGACCATTGGATTTTTAGACGCAGCGTTGTACTCCATTCTGTACGATCAGGAGCCAATTCTTCCAAAGAATTTTGATTGAAATAAAATCGTACAAAGCTGTTTTGCAGTTGTACTGATATCTCATCTTTCCCCTGACCATATTTCACACTACTTAAAAATGAAACGTGTGATGCAAATGATGGTACACGAGCACTAAGCACCCGGATTACTGACTTTTCTGTGTCCGTATTTTATTAACCAACGTTCTTCCAATTCACAGAGCTCCTTATGTTGTCATTTTGATCAAAACATTCTATTGTAATCTGGTTTTAACAGTCCTCCTTGTTATTTTATGTATTGCACATTTGTAAATATTTTGAGATTTTTAAAATTGTATTATAATACTGTTATGGTTTATATTTTTGTGATCTAAGCTTTTCCTCTTCTTCGTCTGCGTTCGCTCATTAACTTTTGCAGACTAGCTAACTTCCCAGGTACAGTCAGCGTTTCTTTTATTTTAGTCCATCATCCTAGTGTTTCATAAATAAAATTATAATACAGTCAGCAAAGGTTTTCTTGATAAGCTTCTATTGCGTGAAGTGAACG
This sequence comes from Meghimatium bilineatum, assembly GCA_034231615.1. Taxonomy (NCBI): domain Eukaryota; kingdom Metazoa; phylum Mollusca; class Gastropoda; order Stylommatophora; family Philomycidae; genus Meghimatium; species Meghimatium bilineatum. The sequence goes on from CM067299.1 coordinate 56,968,864, forward strand.
ACTTTGTTCTTGCTGCCTCTATTAATTCTCATCGTTCCCTCTAAACTGCTCGGTTACACACCATTTTAGCAGTTGCATCGCACAAAAGTAAAACTCACGACATATCATTTACGATTATGAGCGTTAGAAAAGGTCTTCAGGTATCACATAAACAGTGATTTTCTCAGAAAGTTTTATGGTTGCTCAAATCACCGCTTGAACTGCACACGCATGAAGCTTCTTTAAAGCAGCGTACACTACAAAATTACAAAATCAACGTATTTAGGATCTGACCCTCTGTCATTTCCTCGCTATATCTGATATTCACTATTTATCGTTGAGTATTATTTTTAGATTATCTTATTACATTATTGAAATATATAACTGTTTCTTGATTAATTGTCTAATAGTTATGAAGCAACTGATTTCCTTAATTATCCTCATTAAACGCATAACCCGTCTGGTATTAGAGGTGCCACTTTAGAAACATCAACATACACACAAATATTAGAGGTGTCATTTGAGAAACATCTACACACACGCAAGTATTAGATGTGCCACTTTCGAAAGACCAACGCACACAGAAATTCCACCATGCCTGTTCCACTATGTATAAGTTTGGAGAATCTTAATGCTGACCATTCATTAAAATTATGAGTCTATAATTTTATTGTCTTTCCTTCTCTTCTCCCCCCCCCCTTTCCAATCAACTGTACCTTTCAGAAATTTCTCGGAAATGGTTAAAATGTCTCACCATGTTCAAAAACCACACACGTTTTCTACGATGCACACCACTGACATATTTTCTTGTTCATTTGCAATTCTAGATACATGTAAATGGTAGCATACTTTTATTTCTGAATGTCCGCATAAAATATACCCAAACATGCTTTATACAGACACAAATATCGCACCTTTCATTGTAAAGTGTCTTCTTAAAGAAGTGTATACCGACAAAAATTGAAGCATTCTGGAGATTCTGTGGCGAAGTGGTACAGAGCCCGTCTGTGACGGCAAAGGTACCGAGTTCGATCCTCACCACAGACAATTGTGCATCCGGACCGTTCAGAAAGCAATGGCAACCTACTGAACGTATTTATATTGCCTAGAAAATCACCACAGCCAACAAATGCTGGGTTGATAGCTACGTCCTGGATAGGATATGCTACCAATTTAATTTGAAGAAACGTCTATTACTCATAGGGAAGCAAGCGCTTCATATCCTCTAATCTATGAGGATGTAAACAAACATCTCTTCTTGTTACACACCACGTATTCTGTGTAAATGACATCTAGTTAGTGTTGTACTTAGTTATCTTTACATCATTGACCCGTGTACACATTGATAGCGAATTGCTTGCGAGAAGATAGTGTTGAACAAAGAAATCTAGTTTTGTATATAATGATAAGAAACACATTAAGCACATCGCATATACAACAAGTGTTTAAAAAAAATCTATATATCAATTTTAGTCACCACTCTGAGCAGATTCCAAGCTCCACACTTGAGCACATCCTAAACTCCACACCGTGTACATCATTAGCATTACGCTGAGCAGATTCTAAGATCCAAACTGAACAGATTCTAAAATCCACAATGAGCAGATTCTAAAATCCACAATGAGCAGATTCTAAAATCCACAATGAGCAGATTCTAAAATCCAAAATGAGCAGATTCTAAAATCCACAATGAGCAGATTCTAAAATCCACAATAAGCAGATTCTAAAATCCACAATGAGCAGATTCTAAAATCCACAATAAGCAGATTATAAAATCCACAATGAGCAGATTCTAAAATCCACAATGAGCAGATTCTAAAATCCACAATGAGCAGATTACCGTGAGAAATGTTTTTCATATTCTATACATTCTGTGTGTATTTGTATTTAATGTTCTCGGTTCAATACTGGAATCGGTGATCACATCCTTTGGTAATAGTCCAATGTTTTAATTTCTTATGTTATTGCACTGAGCTTCCATGCCTGGGAGATTTAAAAAGTTGTGACTTTTACATCAGGATACATCATGCGATTTGCGTACAATACACTGACCATCACAACCCCTCCCCCCACTCAGTGTGTAGCACGCATATCGAGTGTTCGGGGATTCTCATCGTGTCGTGTAACGCGTATAACATTGACTGCGTAGGTATATGCGTCTTTATCGGAATTTCGTTCCGTTTAATTATGTTAGGTTTTTATTCCGTAGAAACCTGGTCATTGATCTGTGTAGAGTAGCATTTTATCTCTAGATTTTTGTTGGTCTTCCTATTCTTTTTCTATGTGGTTTCCAGAACAATGCTTGTTTTACAATGATTTTTTTGGGTCTATTTAATGTACGAGAGCAAGTCAATAAGCAAGTCACATATTTCTGTGAGATGGCAGGAAAATGGAGTAGGTGGTTCTAAAGTTTACATTAGGTGACATCAACATCGAACTTTATGTTCCCATTCATTAGGTGGCGCCAGGCGCCCATTGCGCATTAACAGAATGACGGAGGTAGGGTGTGGAAAAGAATGCTTGCAAATGACATTTATAAGAAATTGCTTTCAGTTTGTTCTGACAAATGTTTATCCAGTAAAGCGGTGCATAACTGGGTAGGGTAGAAACTTTTTCTCACGTGGGTTTTAAATTGTTGATGAAGTACGTTCTGGTCGTCCTGTTCAGATTACGAAATACGCATTCGTCTAGCAGGTGGAATAGATGATTAGAGGTGACAGGCGAGTAACGATAGACTCTGTTGCGGTTGTAATAGGATGCTCACATGGTTCAGTATAATGCATGATCGATTGAAATTAAAGTAAATCTGCTCTATGTGGTTACCGAGACAACTGACAGACGAAGATAAAATGAACCGAATAGACCTGTCTTTTCAGCATTTCTGCAATAGAAACATCCTTCTTCGCATTGTGTCCAATAATTCAAGGTTACGCCATCAGCAGGAAAGGTTATGCTGACAGTGATCTGGGATTGTCAAGGAGTGCTTCTAATCAATTTCAAGAAGGTGACAATGTAAATTCTGAATTGTACTTTTAAGTTCTGTCGATTCTTCGGGGTGAAATTCAAAGAAAACATCCAGGTCTGCTGACCAGAGGAGTACTGCTTCTTCATGACAATGCCAGACCACGTAATGCTCTATTAACTCAGGAGAGAATTGACCATATAGGGTGGGAAATTCTGGAACACCTACATTACAGTACCGACTTCGGCACTAGCGATTTCCACCATTTTGGTCCCCTGAAAACCCATCTTGGAGAGAGACATTTAGAAATATGGCATACGTTGAATGTGAGGTGGCAATATGGTATTAAAAAGAACACACAATTTATGCAGCAGGTTTGAGAGGACATAAAATTACACTGGTTTACCCAAAAAAATGAAGTTGAAAGTTGTCTATAATTTTTAAACTGAATTATTAGCATTTTGTGCCACTGAAACCAAAAATGACATCCATTTTTCTCAATCAGGTCAGATTTTTTTTCTAAATTAATTTTAAAAAATTATATTCTCTGACTATAGCCTTCCATTCATAACTACATTTTGGTGATATTAGTAATTGATTTATGTGTTACATTTCTCACATAAAAAGTATTTAACAAAAGTTACAAACATAGAATTATATAAACGAAGAGAAGACATTGAAAAAGGTACGGTCATGTAAATTATGTTATCATTGAGCAAAATTCAAGACATAAACTTCAATTTCTTCGACTTTCTCGAGTGCTCAGCAGCAGGGATGTATCTCTTCAGAGTCCAACAGTAAGCAGCCATCATTACTACATCCGAACGTCATTGATACCTGGTCTACATCGCTTTTATGTCCTGATGGAACCTCTCTCCCTGCTCGTCACTCATTTATCCAAGATTCTCGGGAAACCGATCCATATGCGAGAATAAATAATGCACATTTATGCTCATGTTGCATACAAGGTTTTTGAAAGAAGTCAGCATATTGTTGACAACTTCTTCATAGTTACTGGCTTTGGTGTTGCCCACAAAATTCATCACAACCAGATTAAAGGCCTTCTATGCTTCCAATTCCAATTTGTTCACTGATTTTTAAAACTCAGGATCTCTGATGAGCTGACGAACTTGAGGACCATCAAAAATGCCAATTTTCAACCTCTCTATGGTTAATCCTGGAAAAGCGCGGCACAAGTAAGTGAAGCAGCCACCATCCTTGTCCAGGGCTTTGGTGAACTGTTTAATTAAGACAAGCTTGATATGCAGCGGTGGGAATAGTATCTTGTTTCTGTCTACCAGAGGGTTGTTGACGATGTTCTTTGATCTACCGGGCACCAATTCTTCTCGTACAGGTCAGTCCTTCTTGGTATAGTGCTGAGACCTGCCCCTACTATCCCACATACACAGAAAGCAGGGGTACTTTTTAAATCCAGATTTTTGTCCAAATAGGAAATTCACTATCTTCAATTCAACACAAATATACCACTCGTGCTGATAATAAGAAACTTTATCCTGCACATACTTCACCGCTTCATACTTATCCTTCAGTGTAGTCGAGTGAGCAAGGGGTACAGAAGCAAGCTGATTGCCATTGTGAAGCAGAACACATTTTAGTGATATTTTGCAGCTGTCAATAAACAGTCTCCAATCTCTGTATTCATAATGTTGCACTCCAAGCTTCTGCAGAAGATGAATAATATCTGTAAAGTACACCAAGTCCTTCTCTTCAAAGAAAAAATGGAGGAACTCTTGATGCCTGTTGCGATAAAAAAAGTTATGCGTGTACTGTCAGACAAGAGGTTCTTTTCTTTTAATATGGATGCCAAGAGCTCAGCTGAGGACTTCGACAAATTGAGATCCCGAACAAGATCGTTACGCTCATTTTGGTAAAAAAGATGTGCAGCATCATCGCTAAAAGTCTCTTCTTCTTCATTCTCCTCTTGAACTTCTAGAACACTGGAAGAATCTTCATCACTGATGTCAGGGAGTTCTGCATAGACAGGTACTGGACATTCATCAGAGTGAGCTAGAGGACTCAGTGCTGATTCAAGATCAGGATACTTGAGGACATTTCGATTCTTTCTATTGATCCAAGTCACATCAATAGCGCAGAAATAGCAGTCAGAGACATGGTTTGTGGGCTCCCTCCAAACCATTGGTATTCCAAATTTCAGACTGCTCTTCTTTCCTTAAATCAATGAAACAGGTATTCAGTGCATGACTTGCACACAATGTGAGGAGCCCAAGCTTTATTCTGGTCATCAAGTTTTATACCACGCATGGTAAGCTTGCTTTATGAAAATTGTGACTGGATTCCTATTAGGAACGAAGGTGTATTCACCGCAGATGTTAGGCTTATTTCTGCAAGATATTCTAGTTGATCCATTAGAATCACTTGAAACCTTACTAGTAAGTTTAAACATGTAAAATCTTCATAATTTGTATATTACAAGATAGATTAAGAAATTTTGATACACATGGCGTGAAAATATCCATACATTTGACAATAAAATACTTGCTTTCTATATCATTTGTCCTTTTAAATAGGAAAAAAATCACTTTTGATCAAATGTGTGGAAATCAATTGTCGTTTTACTGATTGATTTGATATGGAATATGACCAACCTACAAAAAACATCATGTGGTGCTAGATAAAAAATCCGACCTGATTGAGGAAAAACCAATGTGATTTTTGGATTCAGCACAATAAAATTATCCTAAATCTGTAAAAAAAAAACAAAAAAAAAACAACCATAGACAGCAAATGTAATGTTGACCAATGTTATGAGACTACTGCATCAATTTTGATGGAAATTATGCTGAAAAAAATAAAATGGTTTAAAAATAATAGGTTTCCAAGAATGTATCGTCTTTATATTTTGATAAGCCATTTTGTGACTAACTTATTGACTTCTCCTCGTATGTCCTATCCATCACAATCATCAATATGCTCCTTCAGATGCAGCAGGTGACGTTTGCATCCGTCACGACGGATCACTATTCAACCTGGGGCGTCTCAGAGCAAATTCGAAAACATCAGAAATGCTCATCAGAGAACTTCTCTTCGCAGAATATGCTGCACCAGTAGTACATAGCGAGTCCATCTTGCAGTCCCAAATTGACAACATGGCAAAGACTTGCGAGCTGTTCTCTATGACAATAAGCATTACTAAAACGATGTCTCTGAAAAAAATATATCTGAAAAATCTTTCAATCTGAAAATGTCTCTCGTCAAGATGGGTTTTGTATTCAAAATCAGTATGGCCTAAGTCGGTGCTGTAATGTGGATATAATGTAACAACAACAAATGGCATGACAAAATCATAAACATGGAAATGTTACGCCTCACTCAGCTACCATCTGCCATGGAAATCCTTAATAGAAATAGATTGCGTTGGCCTGGTCACGTCCGCAGAATGCCAAATTGCCGTAACCCAAAAAAAAGTACTATTCAGAGATCTGGCTGTAGGTCAGCAAGCACACGGTAGACCAATGTTGAGGTATAAAAACCAATCTTAGAGAATACGACCTAAACTCTGGCTGTCTGGAGGCATAAACTGCCTCGTGCGGGAGCAACGTTGTTCGGAAATAAAATGTTTATGAAAGAAAAAAGAGAAAGACTCAAACATACATTTTTTGTTGTTATGACATGATCGATTGAAAAGTATTAAAATTCCTGAGAAAATGTTCCAAGGACTACTTCTTCTTTCTGCTTAAAGACAGTCTGCAAGACGCAAAAGGCTATATATCCATCTCAAGCCAAGTTTCTTCAGTTAATCCTCCACTCAAATGTGTTTAGCTTTTTGCATGCGTTCTTCATCTGTTTGTCTAATCTTATCACACTAACATTCTATTCTACGTGTGTCTTGTTGCTAGTCGTCAAAAACCGCAGTCGTGCGGTTGAAAAATAACATTATTACTCCTTGAACATTTAGTTTTTAAAATATTCGTGGTGAGTTTGTAAATGCTCTGTCTAATTTTGCCGAAGGGGCTGGCAAGGTCAGACTAAGGATAGACACGGGTTTGAGTCTCGTCTGTCATTCAGAGCGGTGGGAAATATAGCTTTAAATGTACATGATTATAAACCAGCAGATTAATATACTTTCTTCTATGATTCCTGCTTCTATGAGTGAAGTAAAACTTTTTTCATGCGTATTGGAATTACAGTGTTAGACTTGCGTTTTCTGTGACCTGCTGCGTATACACAAATTGTGTATATCCATCTCAAACGATTGAAATAGTTTTAGACCCTCTAGTTTTAGAATACCGTTGTATACCGTTTTAATGAAAATCGAACCCGTACCACCTGACTAGGAGGTCAGTGTACTAACCACTGAGCTGACAGATTACACACATAATTCAATACTTCTCAGAAATTATTAGTACGTACCTGGATCACATAAAAACGTGCCTAGGTTGTAGCATGAAGATTAAAGTAGAAAAAAAGTAGTACCTTCGACATTCCTGCACAATGTGTTGATGTCTACAACCTTGCCCCCCACAGTCATACTAAAGAGCCCGAAATCCACGTCTGATCCTCTGTAGTGGCCTGTAAGCCATCCTCTTGAAGGAATTGCTACAGCCAACAAAGCAAAGGAGATAAATAACCACAGTAAAGATAACACAGAACAAGGACCGCCTGTTGCCATAACTATGTCTAGCTCAAATGTGCTATGTAAAATGTGTACGAGACGTTTATCGTTAGAATATGAGGTTAAATATTCCGACTACTTGTTATCAGAAGAAATGTGACCGTAATTCAATGTTTGTTACTTTGATATTCATTTTAGAGATAGTAATTTTGAAACGAAATACATAATCATGGCATTTGAGATACAATATGTTGAGAAAGAAATAAATCAAGAAACTAAGGTATTGCAACTGCAATGTATTTCGCAAGGGACGACCAAGGAAGTACAAGATGACTAAGGCGATATGAAGGTAGTCAACTATTCAATACCCTAGATCAAGATGGATGTAATAGGTCGAAATTGCACAGATATAACGCCAAGCTGTTAAACATGACACAACTCATTCCGTTATTTGAATTACATCCTACAAACCAGATGGAGTTTCAGAATGAATGTAGAAGAAGATTAATATTATACACATGGGTGGTAGCTATCATTAGTTGTTTTTTTGTGTTTTCTCAATATGACGTTTTTTTTATCTTCTTTTCTTTCAAGATGGATCCTGTAACATTGCCTTACCTTATTTATTTCGCATACATACAAGTACAGGGATCTGGCAAAAAGAAAATAGCTCCAGTGTTCCAAAATTTCCTTCTTAGTTTTTATTGAAACATCACTTTAGATTCCTTTTAAGTATATTAACCTTTTTATTTTCAAAGCAGTCGGTCTCTATGTCAGAGAGATACAGTTCAGAGGTAGAGTGTGGGCTAAGTTCAGAAAGCAATGGTAAGTTACTGAACATGAATAATGCCTATAAAGTCACTAAAGCCAAAAAATATTGGGTTGATTGTTACATCACGAATATGATATGCTATAGTTTGTTCAAAGTAGTGCGGAATAGCAACCAATTGAAGTCTCACGGGTATACAGAGTTCAAAGTAGTAAGGAATAGCAACCAATTGAAGTCTCATGGGTATACAGAGTTCAAAGTAGTACGGAATAGCAACCAACTGAAGTTTCACGGGTATACAGAGTTCAAAGTAGTACGGAATAGCAACCAACTGAAGTCTCACGGGTATACAGAGTTCAAAGTAGTACGGAGAAGCAACCAATTGAAGTCTCATGGGTATACAGAGTTCAAAGTAGTACGGAATAGCAACCAATTGAAGTCTCACGGGTATACAGAGTTCAAAGTAGTACGGAATAGCAACCAATTGAAGTCTCATGGGTATACAGAGTTCAAAGTAGTACGGAATAGCAACCAATTGAAGTCTCATGGGTATACAGAGTTCAAAACTCCTTATTTAACACAGAAAAAGAACATATGTTAAATATCAATGAAATTTCAAAAAATAATCTAGCATAACAAATAATGCGAACTCAGAAATATAATAAAACTTCTTCGTTCTTCTTCGTTCATTCTCAAAATTCTACAGATTAATCTATAGAACAGATTGCGTTGTGTCATGGTTTATAGCTTAGCTGCGATATCTGTGTCTTTCGGCTTGACATATTTAATTTCGGCATAGTCTAATGATCCTTTTGTCATGCAACGGGATGGGAAGCCATCTTCACCCCATAACTTCCTTAATCTCCTATTACGACATGCCTTACAGGTCTAGCTTTTCTTTGCTCCCCTTTCAAACCCTAGCGACACACGCGTGAAGAGCCCGTTAATTACTCTGAATGTTTTTTTTCTTTTTAATTCTCGTTTCTCAGGAATTATAGAGTAATAAGAGTAATATAGCAAGTAATAGAGCTATTGTTTCTTTATTTGCATGTATCATGTAAGCAAGATTGTAAATGATATGAAAAAGTTAATAATGATAAGTGTGTGCGCGCGCGCTCGCTCGCGTGCATACGTGTTTCCGTGCGTGTTTGGGGGGGGGGGGGAATTTAAACCTCCATCAGGGGACAATTTAATTTTGTAAGGGGTGGGGGGGGGGTAGAGTCATCCATATTTCGATTTCATATAAAAACAGATTTGACCTTTCTGTGATATACGATGCTTTTAAAAGCCTGCTACTCGGAGAGGGTGGGTTAACACGTACCTGTGCTGATGAAGTAATATAACGATTTTCCAAGCGGAAAGCATATCCATATCCATAATCCATATCCACTTTGTATTGTAAGGATGTCACTATATCCATTTATATCTTCAGCGGAGCAGATGAGTAAATGAAAAATATTCTCCTGTCAGGTTTATTATGCTGTCTGTCCATGAAGCTCACTTTACATGCATTCTATCTACAAGGGATTTGTTGTTCACGCTAATTTGAATGATGGTTTACTGGCGCGATATTCAAACTAAAATAAATTTTTAAAAATTTGTGTGAAACAGAAACACAAAGTTGCTTTATTGTGCAGTTTACAAAACAAACTGAACTGACGTTTCGACTAAAATTTTCTTATTAAGATAGGAATACAAGCCAAACGCAAATCACATTTTATTAGTGCATTGTCTTTTCAATCATTGTCTTGTCATTGTTTATTTTTATAAAATAATTGTGTGGAGACGTTGATTACATCTACTTATGAACTATAGAACTGAATCACATCTCGTTCTATGTTTTCACCTATAAAATAAAAGAGACAATATATATCTCATGTGACGGCGTATTAAACGAACATCAAAGGACATTACACAAAAACTGACCGAACCAGTGACCAAAGCGTTACTCGTGTCTTTGTGTGCGTACGTGCGTGGGTGTGTGAGTGAGTGTGTATGTGTGTGTATATATATATATATATATATATATATATATATATATATATATATATATATATATATATATATATATATATAATATTTGTCTGCTGTTTCCATTTTTACAGATGGTGTTAAGCATATAGATAATGTTCAAATAAAGTTTAGCTTAGGCATTTTTGTAAGATCATTTCTGTGCTCAGTTTATAGAGACCCTCTTTCAATCCTACTGTTACATTCCAAAAGCTGACTTTTTTCCACATTTTACTTACTGTGCAAAACTGAGATTCAACAAATAAAGCCAGAAACAGAGTAATAAAGTATTGCAAAATCTAGAGACACATATAATAACACATACAAATCGACGTTTCGACTAAAATAACTCTATCAAGACAACATACATGATACAAAAAAGTAAGAGACACTATAGACGTTCAAATGGCCGGGCTAACTGTACTGCGAAGATGGACCACAAGAGTTGTAACTAGGTCAATGGTCATAACAACACGGACGAGTTATATACAAAATAAGCTACATACATATTTTGTATATTTAGAAACAGAGAAATGATGGATACTGAGAAATGGTTATATTCAGGAAATACTGAAGAAATAATGCAATGCTTATTTACATTCGAACATAACTATGGCGCCGTAGCTAGACCTGTTAAGAGATAAAACTCCAGTGTCTGAAAACAACGCAATACTGGAAATGCGAGGGCTAGGGGTAACACAAGACAAATGTAAAAATGAACGGAAATAGGTACAATTATTACCAATATTTAAAATTATACTAGAATCGAGACACAGCGATAGACGACCTTTCGACTAAAGTCTCCATCAGGACGAACGACAACAAACGAAACAAGCAATACACTAAACGTAAGAAAGCACACATGGTGTAATGATTGATGGTAGGAGATTCGCGTGGTATCAATTCGAGTATTTCGAGATGTTCGTAGATCAATAAGCAATGCATTTATCTTGAAGAATGGCTGGATTCCGTTGTGAACGTGATTCATGTATCAATAAGCAGTACATTTATCTTGAAGAATGGCTGGATTCCGCTGTGAACGTGATTCATGTATCAATAAGCAGTACATTTATCTTGAAGAATGGCTGGATTCCGTTGTGAACGTGATTCATGTATCAATAAGCAGTACATTTATCTTGAAGAATGGCTGGATTCCGTTGTGAACGTGATTCATGTATCAATAAGAAGTACATTTATCTTGAAGAATGGCTGGATTCCGTTGTGAACGTGATTCATGTACAATTGACGTCAAACCATGGATCTCTAGACACAAGGATATGCTACAGGTACTGTTACGTCGCTTTAACAATTTGTTCAAAACAATTAATACTGTAAGATCCCTACAGTATATACATTTTTAGCTCTAGTGGTAAAAAATGTCCCGGGAACATTTTAACCAGTTTCTTCTTCTTCTTCGTTCGTTCTCAAACTCCTGCAGATTAGCATGATGTAGTCCGGAGAACGAAATGAGTTGTGACGTGGTTTACAGCATTGCTGCAATATCTGCGCATTTCTGCCTGACACATCCGACTTCAGCATGGCTTTGGGTCACTGACTCTATATGGAATGGGACAGCCAACTCCATCCCATAACCTCCTTAGTCGCATTTTACGACATGCGTGGAAGGTAAACAGTGTTTGTATTTTTTTTAACCCCCCTTGGGCCCTGGCAACACACGGGCGATTTTAACCAGTTTGACAAGTGTTCACTGGTGTAGCTAAAATAAGACGAAATTCAAGAAACTGTAAAACAACTCATGGCAATGTTAGTTTGCAACCAACTGTTATCGTGACACAATAAATCCCGTAGTACATCCTTGTATATAGAGATATTTTGTCATTCCCATTTCTATCGTTCTCTGACGTACATTGTCTCTTTCAGCCTCCTCTTCATCATTTTTAATATATCCATCTTGCCCTTATTAACTATGCAGTCTTTCTCATAATTGTGTCGCTAATTATAGTGACTGCAGCCAGTTCATTAGCTGTGTTTTTTTTACTTTTGACTCAAGCTTAACTTGGACTGTAGATCACAGTGTGTCATGTGACGTATTCCTTCCAGAACGTTGTCTTCCCAATGAACTCTCTGAACCTCTCTCTGTCTTGGGCGATGTGGCTTGCATTTTCTAGCGATGTATTCATATTATCTTTAATGTCGTCAGTCCATCGTCTTCTTGGTCTGCCCCTTCTCCTCTTCCCAGGTACTCTTCCCTCCATTATTTGTCTTTCTAAACAGTTATGTCTCTTTATATGACCAAACAGGCGTAGTTTTCTTTTTGTTATTGTGTTTAGTAACCAACACTCTGGAATATTCAGTGTGTTTATAATAATAGAGAAAAAGTTCGGTTAATCCATTGGAAATTTCTAGGCACAATATTCCCGTAGGTTGCCATTACTTTCGGGAAGGAACAACCGTTAATCGAGCACCGTAAAGAGAACACATTCGTTCTAGTCGGCCATTTTGGCGGAAGACCAGATCACAGTATACTTTGTATATTGTGGTGGTCAAAAATTGTGACTCACTCCTTTCTTATCGTACGCCTTTATATCTTACTCAACCTTCAGTATGGCAACCAAGACCACTTTTGACTCAAGGACCAAACAAAAATTATCTTCAGTGTTGTTTGAGAATCTTCAACTTCGAATTCGAATTGTGTTTACTTGTAAAAACTATTACTTTTCCAGTATCATGTACCTTAGATAACTGCGAGGGAGAGGAGATGGCTACCGCCCTCATTTGCAGAGCCTGTGAAATGTGAGATCGCTAACATCTTACACCCCTACGGCATTAATAAATGCTATGGGTTACTTTACTTTTTTTTTACCTTAGATAGTTCTTTTTTTGTGCCCCTCCCATACAAGGAGTCCGCTTCTCCCATTCCTCCAATTGTCCAGTTTTCTTCCTGGTATGACTGTGATCCTTGAAGTTCACTCATCCCCGTTTAGAACCAATAATTTTAGTTCTACTACCAGTAATGCATTTAAATCATGAAAATAGCAACACAAGTCATCAAAGGAATATTTTAATTATTGCACACCAAATGAACACCTCTAAGATACTGTAACACATTAGACTGTGTGTACTAAATATGTGTCTTGTTTTTATATGAAACAGTCAGAAATAACAACAATTTCAACAATATTTATCCTTAAAACCACTAAAGCTGATACTTTATATTCTAAATTTTATCAATTTCTTTCAAAAGCTTTTTCATTCATGTAATTTAAATTTATGCATGAATTTGTATTCGTACTATAGCGAGGAATATCCATTATTGGGACGAGTAAGTGTACGAAACTTGTCTTGTTCCGACTGTTTATTTCTGTTACTTGGCATGTTTCTAACAGACAAAGTTTGAAACTGGGATATGAACTTTTGCTAATCACTGAAATCACATAAGGAAGGACGCACACAATTCGATGTTTCGATAAAAGAACTTTATCAAGATTACATACACATAAAAACTACAAGCAAGAACGACACAGTTGACATTCACATGGTCTAGCAAAATCTCATGTGAACGCCAACTGTGTCGTTCTTGCTCATCGTTTTTGTGTGTGTATATGTATGTAATCTTGATAAAGGCCTTTTGATCGAAACGTCGATTTGTGTATGCTATTATGTGTGTTTCCAGTGATTAGTAACACTTCATTACCCTGTTTCAATCTTTACCTGTTGGATTTCAGTTTAGCGCAGTGAGTACATATTATATATTTCCAAGACGAACCGGGTGCAAATGGCCTCGCATTGCTCTCATGCGGACCCAGGGTTATCGGATAACCAAGATCCTAAAAGTTCCTCCTCGCAGTGCACCCTGGAAACAGAAATTCATCGGCTCTTGGTGTATTTCTGGCTAATACTTTTAGGCTCGCGTCTGTGGGTGTGGATGCTGTGGATGAAATGAGAACTACCTGCAGAGAGACAGGAAATATCTCCGAAACCTCTACACCATCACATCCAACATATTCAAAGCATATGTCTTTTTCGACCTGGCAGGCTAAAGCAGAACCATTGGAGGGGTGGCCAATGACAATGTCCCTAACATACAGTGATCGGTAGAGTACACCACATGCAGAAGTTAACACACACTATAGGGCAGCACAGTGTACGTGAATCGAATTCAGTGGCAACATAGCCACAACGACCCAGCTTGAGACCGACTGGCGGAAGTGCTGTCCATGCTCGAGAACACACAGAAGCCGATATGTCCCATCACAAATGACCCCATTCAAAATAGGAGACATGACCCAGGTATTGGATGCACCAACCTAAACATGTACCCCTGGGTATGGAAGAAAGCTTTAAATATAGCTCCCCATTTCACACAGAACAGGCATTGAACACATGTTGGGAAGCGCATAGTTCAAATGTCTGATCGAAGCAGTGTTAAGACTCGAAATCTGGACACTGGGGGCAACGTAGTGGGGGCGCAAGTCTATAACAACATTGCAAACCTAGCCCAACTCGACTGTAGGCGATCACTCAACACGACCCATACAGAGAGAATTGGGTTCAGTACCCAAGGGCTCACTGCTAAGCCTCGCGCCCAAGATTCGTATCCTACCTGTTTCTGGGTAATATACGCAATGGGGAAGAGTCAAAATACACAGACTGCGCTTGACGATGGATGGGAAGGCCAACTCAAGCGGGTGAGGTGAGTGTGTGAGAAATGCATAGAACAAACTCCAAACCCCTGACGTGTTTGGGAAAGCATCGCCTCGTCTAGGAAGATGTATCAACCTTAGTCTATTCGACCGTCGCCGTTACCCAACACAGCTCATACGGAAGAAATTAGGTCTGGGACCTAGGGACACAAAGGGTGGTAATGGAATTGTCTTCCTACATGAGGAACAGCTCGCTTGCTGCGAAGCTCCTCGTCAGAGGATAGACAAACAATGGGTGACCCAAGCAAAGTATCAGCTCGCTGAGCCTCGTCCCGCCTTATGTACCCCCCCCCCCCCATGAGTAGAAGTCTCCTCCAATAGGCATTGCACTAAGCCGAAAGGTGAAGCCTCCTGAGTATGAAAGAAAGCTCAGAAACTCCCCCATTGCATCTAAGGAAATAAGAACTAATCGTTCGGAATTCTTGGGGTTCTCAATCAATAAATCATCCAAGACGACCATTATAAACAGAAACATTTTTCCAGTGGAGTTCCATAATGACACCAGACACAGCGACGCTAAATAATAATACGTCTCTGTGCGTTACGTCTTCATGAATGATGTAACTGACAAAACAAACCAAGTAGATAGTGCAATATTACAGTGTCATTTATTGTTTATCGGTATTATTTAAAAAAAAGAGATTTCACGTCCTTTACGGAGCCTTTAAGATATAAATATTAGCCTCGAATTCTGAGACCAGCATTCTTCAAACTTTTCCAGCAAACTGTATCTGGTTTGTAACGCTTGTAGTATTTACTCTCTCAACTACCCCAGTGTCCGCTTCACCTCTCTTTAGGGCTCGTCCCATAGGCGCAATGCTCCAGATACCGAACGCGGCGGATATGAGTGCCAGGTACCAACTATAATCCAAATTCAAATAATATGTTTCTTGGCTGTAATATATGTTGATTCGGAAATAGATAGTTCCAGCAAGAGAAAGTATACCTGAAATTATATATATCATACACTTATTAATTAATTATACATTTCTAAAATTATCAAATAATACAATTAATATGAAACTATTTCACATCAAATAAAACTATTCACATATCTATCTTATTTAAGCCTTGTAACAATCATCACATAGCGGTGCGAGGGTATTGGCTGATCACTATATAGAATACAATTGGCAAGTTGATAGAAAGTATTGTTGCATTGTAATTTTGTTGTCAGCTAGAGAGGAAAACTTATAGGTACTTTACAGGTAGAAGTGGCCAGTTCACCTGTTCACAGTCCAACTTTTCAATATGTTATGCGAAGAACCATTTAATCTCCATTATAGTTTGCACATGTTTCGTGTCGTCAGATAAATCTCACGAGACTAGCAGACCTAGCGTACTAATATGGGCGGATTCAGCGTTACTTCGGTAAAACTTCAGTGTTGCTAATCCTAACCCCAACCTCCCCTCCAAAATCTAAACATCCCCCTACTAAAAACTAAAAATCTAACATCCAACCCTAACCCCCAACCGTAAACTCCCCTAACCGTAAATACCCATATTCCTCCCAAAAACTAAAATACGCTATTTCCCCTCCAAGCAATATGTGTCTACTGCGCACTAGGAAAGGGACATAATAAATGTTCAGTAACATGTATATCCCGTAACTCCGTTACGTAAAAAACCGTTAGTTTACTTTTTGTGAGTTTATGGTTTGGTCCGCTTAACTGTGGGCACATCCTCCCGAATGAACCAGACTTTGCTACAGGCAACGCTCGGAAACATGTGTATCACATGTTTCGTAATGAATAAGTGTTCCCGTATGCTGCTAGACTTCCCAATAGTTACAATAATAGAAACATAAAGTTACCCATAGCATTAATTAATGACGTAGGGGTGTAAAATGTTAGCAATCACACATATCAGTGGCTCTGCTATATGAGGGTGGTAGCCATCTAATCTCCCTCGCAGTATTTACATCTCGGATAAAACCGGTACCCGTTACTGGAGCTGTTGGGATCTGAAAAACATTCCGCCTTAACTGGGGAATGAACACAGGACCACTTATATGCAAAGCGAGCGCGCTAACCACAGCGCTGCGCGATTAAAATTGGTTGATGTCTATATGAGCGTGTCGCATCTATAGCAACTTACAACCTCAAGTGTATCTTATGCATCTACTGCCCAAAAGATGTGCTTGCGATAAGAGAACGGACAAATGTGCGTCAAATGCGCAGATAAAAATGTTGCACTGAAGCTGTTCCATTTTGGTGAAAGTGCCTAGCCGTTAATATTAATCTCCTTACCGTATGTCGCTGACTGTTTATGCCAAATAGACGTACCTGGTCCATGTATTCTGTCCATAACAACAAGCATATATCTTTCTTCTTTCTTTCTTTTCACTTTATACCCCTTTATGCCTTGTAGCGTCAGGGGTAGAAGAGTTCTCTAGAGATGGTTTTTTTGTGTGCTTCATATGTGTTTGTTTTCGTTGACTCTTTTATTTCTGTAATTCATTGTTTTCAAGGTCTTCCCCTGGCTTTGTATCCACTTTTTGAGGAGCACTGTCTGATTATAGACAAGGAGGTCGGTAAAGAACAGTTCGGTTTTATGAAAATCAAAGGAACCAGAGAAACTATACTTAGTATCCGACTAGTGATAGATAAATATATAGAAGTCCAAAAAGGTATCTATATTTGCTTCATAGACTACAGCAAGGCCTTTGACAAAGTCCAAAATGAATAATTAATCAAATGACTTCAATAAATATGCATAGATGGAAATGCCGTTACACTGATTAGAAATATATACTGGGAACAGACTGTATCAATAAGGTGTAAAAACAGCTACTCACCATACACAGAAATAAGAAGAGGGGTAAGACAATGATGCATTTCATCACCTTAAGTGTGATGTGCTGGGCACATGCAGATCCTATACTGAAACTGCTCGATATAATCGCTTTGCACGAGACTAACCTTGGGGAAGGCAAGATTTCAGCTGAAGGAATTTACAGCCTTCTACAATCTGACTCACTTGGGTCAGGCCATTATGGTACGGAGCAATATAACGGAATCTGTGATGGACTTGTCTTGGTGGAACTCCACCGAGATCTAAGTTCACGCTGTCAGAATACAAGCGCTTGTACCTATGATAATCTTAAACGTGTATGCTCGCAATGACAAGATAGATAAAATTATGTTGGAAAGCTTACTCGAGCAAGATGAAAAGTACATTGTTTTTTTGCGGAGACTTCAATGCCAGAGAACGACAGTGGGGAAACGACATTACCAACAAGCGAGTGAAAGACCTCAATGCCACGTTAGTAACTGCCGATGTTGTGTGTTTCAATGATGGCGGCACAGTAGCTAAGACTGCTAGTCGATCTCAAGACACTGACAGTAGCATAGATCTGGCATTGTTTCCGCCGCATTTGCCCCTCTATGCAGGTGGAATGTGTTAGGACATCATTACAGCGATCACTACTCGTGCACCATCCTTATCAAGAAGCACAACCATGGGAAGAATCAACATCAACGTTCCGCATTCCTTCCAGTATGACAACTCGGGCGTTGACACGATAAGCAAAATTAGGTACAGCAAGTTGCAGGTCAGGCGCCGAAGGCGCAGTGAGCCAGCCACCATGGTGGAATGACGACATAAAGAAAGCATGGAGGAACAAACGGCAAGCTGTCGAGACGTGACAGAAATCACGCAACTCCGACTGCGCACCATCCAATAACTAAATTAAAGCAAACACCTTTCTGCGCTTTGCTTGCAGCCCATTTCTTGAATTTTTGTTTCTGATCTCTTTCGGCGCTTTTTACGTCCTTTTTCTTTCCACCATCGTGTTACTTCGGATTTCCTACCTTTATGTTGTATCTATCCACAAGTTCCTCCCGCTATTTGCTTTATGGTTTTCTTGAATATTTCCCATTCTTCTTCAATTGACTTAGTAGTTATTGGTAGCTTTTCAAATTCTTCTAATAATAATTATTTATGTATCGCATGTATGTACATAGAACATTCCCATATCTACAATACATAAGCACTCACATGACAAGATTGTAGCTGCCATATACAACAAAATGGCACTGGCTTTTTTCTTTTTCAATAGCAAAAAAACTAGAAGAGAAATTGTGGCTACTACTTCCAAGGCTCCTCCAACACAAATCAAAACAGCTGCAGTCAAGAATTCATCTGAAATTAAAATACACTTGTTGAAATTATTGCAGCAAAACTGTAAAATATAACACAGCGCATTCAGTTCTCTGGACTACACTCCTTCTAATATGTAGGAGTTAGGGAACGAAATTAGAATAACATTTTAGTGTGTGGAATTCGGTTTGAACAATGTTCTCTGAAATTTTTTCATTTGTTTACATTTTGTGAAAACGTTCACGAAGAGTGTGTTCTATCTATCTATATATTCGCTAAACACTTTTTGTCTTTCAGCGCCATGGGTAGAAGAGTTTTCTGGAGACAGCATCTTCGGAAAACCCTCCATTTTACTACGAGCACTTTGAGTGCTCACTGTCGGATTGCTAATCCCGTCGCAGTGTTGTATCAGAAAAATCTCACCTGGCTACGCGGTGATCTCTAATAACACATACATTAGAATTTCAATTCATTACAATGAGTCCACTTATTCCAGAAGAAGAATCCCGAAACATCGAGCTACACTTTCATTTGTGACGACTGAGAAACAACACAACCGTAATCTCGTACATTTTACCGGAAGTGTGTTACGACTACAAAATTGTGCGACAATGATCAATGATTTCCGCTCATTCCCCCCCCCCGCCCCGCATAACATTGGCGGTTGGTCTGCTATCATTTTACAATTTGCTGATTATCATGATTTTTGTTTTTTGGATGTTTATACCAAGTCCATATTCTTTACTAAATTTATCGATTTGATATATTAGTCTTTGTAGTTCATGTTCATTTTTCTACTGAAAAAACACTATTGTCTATTCCCAGGTGAATGATTGTTGATCGCATTCGCACTTGCCGTTAAGCGTAGGGGTGGAAGCTTAAGCTGTCGTTCCAAGGCCAGATGTGTCGCAGTGGTTGCATTTAGTCCATGTTTGTTCAAAGCTATCTTGATGTTTTCTATTCACCGTTTTCTTTATCTACCTTCGGCATTACGCCAGGATATTCTTGTATTATATGTTCTTATTGGTATTTGGTTTGGCTTCATTCTCATAAGGTGACCAAACCATTTTGCTTGCTGTCTCTCAATATGTTCGATACATGATATTATACCAACTCTTTTCAAAATTTCTTCATTTCTTATTTTATCTAGTTTGGTAACCATTGCAGCTTTTCTCAGACACTTCATTTCACATATGACGATTTTTCTTTGTTGCGAAGCTGTTAAAGACCATGTTAGACATTGGTAGCACAGTGTTGGTATAAAAATTGTAGATATTATTTGTTTTTTAATTTCCATCTTGATCTTTGGATGAAGAAGTAATGGTGAAAGTTGGTAAGTCACTGTGTTTGCTTTCTGGCACCTTGTTTCTATTTCTCTGTCTAGTCTTCCATCTTCGGAAAAAATGCTGCCTAGATATTTAAATTCTTTGGCTTGTTTCACTTTGGTGTTATCTATTGTTATATTCATTGGTGTTGAAGACTTGCTAATTTTCATAACTATAACTTCTGGTTTGTGTACATTAATTTTCATGTTGTACTTCTGACATGCTAACAGCAATGCATTGATGAACTTTTGAAACGTTTCTTTATCTTTGAATATTAAACTTTGATCATCAGCAAATAATAGTTCATTGATTTCATGTTCTTCATTATTATATTAAACTTTGATCATCAGCAAATAATAGTTCATTGATTTCATGTTCTTCATTATTAAGTTCTTTATCAGGTTTATTTGCAATGTTTTCCTCTTTGTTGATATGAGCTTCTTTTAATATTCTGTCCATGTATATGTTGAAAAGTAAGGATTAAAGTACGCATCCTTGTCTTACTCCAGATCTTGTTTCAAAAGGTCAGTCATTTATCTGTTTTTCTTACGGAGCTTTGGCATTTTTGATTTATCGCTTTTATATTATCTAACAGTTGTCCTCTGATGTTATACATTTCTAAGGTTTTCCATAGAATGTTTTTATCTAATCTGTCGAATGCCTTTTCCTGGTCTACAAATACTGTGTTTAAATCTTGATTGTATTCGATTAATTTTTCACTCAGTTTTCTTAGTGTGAAAAGTGCGTCTGTACAGCTTTGGCTTCTGAAGGGAGAGGGACTCAGCTGTGGTTCTGCAATGCATCCCATTCTCTGTTCTATTATTATTAAAAGAACACTATCATCTGCATATCTCAGGTTTAAAAAAAAATATTTTCCCAGTGATCTTGAGTCCTTGTATTCGTTCTATATGTTTAAAGATATTCTCTGTGTAGATATTAATTACGATGGTTATAAAATACATCATTGTCTTACCTCTATTCTTTATGTCTATGTATTGTGAGTAACTGTTTTCACGCCTAATTGGTGCAGTCTGTTTTCAATATATATTTCTAATTAGTCTGATGTCTTTTCCATCTATACCTATTTCCTGAAGACATTTGATTAATTTTTCATGTTGGACTCCATCAAAGACATTGCTGTAGTTTATGAAGCAAATATAAAAAAGAAAACTGTTTTGGCATCTATATATTTATCTATCAATAGTCGGATAATATGTATAATTCTTTTGTCATTTTCCCCCCTAAAATCGAATTGCTCTACATCGGCGGTAGTGTCTATCTTGTTTTCAGTTCTTTCATATACTATCTTGAGTAATATTTTGATTATTTTAAAAAAAGATTATTTTGAATATTTTGACTCATCAAACGTATTGTTCTATTTTTTTTTGTACAGTCCACAGCCCTGGGCTTCTTATGTAATGGTATAGATATTGATGGCTTAAGGTCTTTAGGTATGTGACCTGTACCACACGTCATTGCTTAGTTCTGTGATAGCTTCCACACCAAATTCATCTATAGTTTTCATTATGTCTTCTGTTATGTTGTCGGACCCTGTCACCTGTCCAGAGTTTATTGATTTTATTGTGTTTTTTATTTCTTCTTTTGTATTGCTGGTCCAAAATTATTTTGTATTATAGGTTTTTTGTTTCGTTGATCAGCAAACAGTTCTGTAACATAATCTGCCCATCGTTGAAGTACTTCTGTTTTATCAAACATAATTTTACCACTTTTATTTTTAATGCAACCATCCCCATTTATATAATTTTTCTTATTTGTAATCTTTCTTATCTCCTTATGTTTTTCGTTTGTCTTCTATTGTACTGACATTTCTATTTCTCTGCATTTTGTTTGTGTCCATTATTTTTCGTTGTTTAGCACATGTTGCGTATCTCATTGTTTATATTTTGGTGTACTTTTAGCTTTCTTTCTTACAAATTTTCTCTACTATTTAATCTTTAAGCATACAGTACTTCGGACGTCCAGATCAAAGAGTGGCCAACCGAGGTGCAAATAACACAGTTTTACTGTGAAACTTGCAGCACAACGTACTTCACGCTCACCGGCGGAAATCACACGATATATGGTTATATGAGAGTGAACACAGAAGAAGAAGAAGACATACAGTTACATTATCGCACAGATATATGTACATCGTTGCATGATTGCAGCGTCAAGTCAAGTAATACTCTTTCCACATCATTGATGCATGTTGGGAAATATGGTGTTAGGTCCATAGTTTGTGTGATCACCTGCATACTAAAAATATAATCTGGTTAACATCAAGCTTACCATTTACTTTCCCTAATGACCTGACATCCATTTTCGTATTTCAACTCGACCTAGTAGCCATTGGTTGTCGAACATTGTTTCATTTGAACTGGAAAATCAAACTCGTACCATCCGACTAGGAAGCCATTGCATTAACAACTGAGTTACAACTGTGCCGACAACATCCAATAGTTTACAGAAATCAGATGTACTTACCTGACTGATATGTTGTACCATGACCACCCAAATATAAGAACTAATTGGCTAATGGGACATCAAGTCTTCTCAACGACTCATTTGACCATTCCCTTTTTTTATTGGTCATTATGATTATACTTTTTGCTGCAACCACTGAAAATCATAATTAAGTCAAATGAGTTATTTTAGAAGGTTTGATTTCCCTTTAGTCAATATGTCTTATATTTAGACGGTCATGTTGTACCTACCTGACTTACGCAGCTGAACCTACATGGCTTACATAGCAGTATCTACCTGGCTTACATAGCAGTACCTACCCAGCTTACATAGTAGTACTTACCTGGCTTGCATAGCATCATCAAACAGGCTTACATAGTAGTACTTACCTAGCTTACATAGCATCATCAACATGGCTTAGATAGTTGTACTTACCTGGCTTGCATAGCATCATCAAACAGACTTACATAGTAGTACTTACCTGGCTTACATATCATCAACAACATGGCTTACATAGTAGTACATACCTGGCTTACATAGCATCATCAACCTGGCTTACATAGTAGTAATTATCTGGCTTACTTAGCATCATCAACCAGGCTTACATAGTAGTACTTACCTGGCTTACATAGCATCACCTACCTGTCTTACATAGCAATACCAAACAGGCTTACATAGTAGTACTAATCTGGCTTACATAGCATCATTAACCAGGCTTACATAGTAGTACTTACCTGGCTTACATAGCATCACCTACCTGTCTTACATAGCATCATCAAACAGGCTTACATAGTAGTACTTACCTGGCTTACATAGCATCATCAAACAGGCTTACATAGTAGTACTTACCTGGCTTACATAGTATCATCAAACAGGCTTACATAGTAGTACTTACCTGGCTTACATAGCATCATCAAACAGGCTTACATAGTAGTACTTACCTGGCTTACATAGCATCATCAAACAGGCTTACATAGTAGTACTTACCTGGCTTACATAGTATCATCAAACAGGCTTACATAGTAGTACTTACCTGGCTTACATAGCAGCAACTACCTGGCTTACATATATAGTTCAAAAAATAAGAAACGCAACTTTTTAAGAGTTACTATTGTTAGAGATATTTATATATTTGCTGATTTGACATCTTTCAACCAATCGATTGTGTCCACCTGGTCATGGACTTCTTGTTTAACTGAATTGTACTTGCCTCATGATTCTTTAAGTCATGAAAGAGGTCAATGTCTAAACATCATTTTTGGCAATAATTCGTTATAGGTTCATGAGAATCCCATGAAACTTACTTGACACAAAACTCTCTGACCATATTATTGAATACATATAAAATATTGAAGATCCTCAAATATCTCCAGCTGAAAATTAAATGTGCAAGTATGAATCATTTCACTACAGAACAATCATCATTGGACGCCTACAGAATGGAAAATCATAAAGTGTACTGACCAGACAATTTAATGTGCTTCCAAAAGCGATTTCAACAAACTGGCTCAGTGGCAGACCGGCAGTACAGTTAAAGACACAGAATCACAACTCCTGCCGATGACCTCTTCATACGGCTGCGTCACCTCGGGAATCGATTTGCATCTGCGTCTTCCACAGCTCACTCAATGTCAACAGCACGTCGTATTTCAAATCAAACTGTCAGGAATCGATTGTACGACGCTGGTATTTATGGCTAGAATACTCTACAGAAGTCCTGTTCTTACGAACCGGCATCGCCAGAATTGACTTCAGTAGACGAATCAGCATCGTCAACGGACAGTTGGGAATGACTAGAGACGGGTTTGGTTTAGTGATAAATCATTTCTGCGTTCCAGCGACACGATATACGGAGAAGAATTAACTGCTGAGTCCGTGATCGCTAGGCCCAGAATAACGTTGATGAAGATCCCCTACATGGTGGTGGAGGTGTACTGATGTGGGGGGGGGGGGGGGGGGGTTGGCGATCAACTTCATGGGAAGAAGTGACCTAGTGCAAATTGAAAGAGGCCTTAATGCCGAACGACGTGCTAAAATTGTTCATCCTCGCATCCTTCCAATTATGATTGCACGAGGGTAGATTTTTAATTCATTTTGCTTGACTAGTAGATTTTTCAGCAGGCTAACGATCGACATCCTGTGGCACAACACATCACTCATTTCCTCGCTCACAGCAACGACCAGACCATTCCGTAGCCAGCCATGTCATCAGACATGAACTCCATAGAACATTTATTGGATGAACTCGAAAGACAACTCCGCCTGCAAGACGTTGTTACAGTAAATCTCCAAAGTTGCACTGCGAGAAGAGCTATGGGCTGCCATCCCACAACAACAGATCTAACGGCTAATCGGATCCATGTCACGGAGATGTCGTTTTCTGATAGAGGCCAAAATAGGCGTAACAGCATACTGGAAAGGATGCCTCAGTCGCAAAGTATAAAAGTCAAAACCAAATTTAATGAACATTATTTCATTATTAATGTCTGCAAAAATTCTTCATGTCACGGTTGAAACATTAATTTCGTAAAATAAAATTTTAGTACATGTTTCAAATTTGGTGTAGCACTGCAATAATGTTGCGTTTCTTTTTCTGAACAGTATATAGCAGTACCTACCTGCTTAAATAAGAAAATAAAGTATATATATCAAAGATGAAGTATAAAAATGGTAATACCTTGAAATGTCGGGAAATATGTTTTGATGTCTACAGCCGTGCCACCCACAGTCATAGTAAATAGCCCGATTTCCAGGTCTCCATAATAGTACCCTGTAATCCATCCTCTTGTAGCAATTGATGCAGCCATCAAAGCAATGGAGATAAAAAGCCACAGTACAGTTATTATAGAATAAATTCCAAACGTTGCCATTACGATGTCTAATCTCCAAACTCTGATGTCAAACGTGTAAAAAGCGTATAAGGTTCAGAGTATATAGTTCAAATGAGAGATTATATACAGTATCTGTTAGTTATCATAAGTCAATTTCATGAAGTTCAATGTTTGCTAATTTGATTTTTCTAAGATATATCCTTAATACTAATCTTGATAAGAAACACATGACTCTGATATCAGAGATGTCGGGGTAATCGATACCACATCGGGGTAAAAGTTGCGAAATAAAACAACTATACATTACCTAACACCGATAAGAAACCCAGCTATTGTGCAATATTCATTTATATATACTATAAGCTATAAATTGTAGGCGTATTTGTTTTCATCATTTTGCTATCTTAAAACTGTCTCTCTATCTGTCTCTGTTTTAAATCTACTGTAATTGTGAATTGGGTGTTGACTGCCTGATTATGATGGCACCAGTGTTAGTTTTCTCCTTCCGACTTTCTTGTTGTACCTTTCCAAGAAGACTAAATAGAATGCGTAACCTAGTCATAAGCCTTTCACAGAACCTTTTCCACGACCAGACTCCGGTAAAGACCTATACACAAAAATAAAACATGGCTTCATTCGCTTTTTTAAATTATTGTCGTGATTTTCTTTAGTCACTATTTATATACTTGGAGTCGCATGCCAAGAAAACCCAAAGTAGACCAACGAAATGCATGGAAATAATAAAAAATCAGCCTTTCGGATAATATTTGCTTTCTGCTCAAAGGTCTTTCCCGCCAACGATCACCATTCAGGCCTGTTAACCGAGAAACTAAGTAAGGTCCCGACCCTATCTAACATTTGTGTTTCTATGTAAGATTTGTTTACTGTGGTCTTTTGTTTGTTCTGATGAAGACTTTTTAGTAAACATCGTCTGTAACTGTGTCTCGTTCTTATGCTGTTTTATCGATTTATTTTGGTAACACTTGTACCAATTTTTGTCTATTTTGATATTTGCCATGTGTTACTCCAGCCACCCATTTCCTGTTTAGGGTTGTTACCCGACACTAGAACATTTTCCCTTAAGCTGTGGGAGATGATCTATAGAAATATCACAACTAGGTCTAATATAAAGATACCGAGCCGGTTACGACGCAGCAAGCTGGACAAATAAGGGAACACACTTAATTATAGATCTATGAATATGCACTATAGTTACGTGGTCGTAACCTTCGATAACAGTTACCATGTTGTTCCGTCAGGCCGACGTTGTGCTTGAACTAGTTACGGGTATGGAGTGGGTGGGCGGAACAACAAAGAAACCTGTCGCAAGGGCCAGAGTTGTGCCCTGATGTCGACGTCTGTTTTTGGCAACATTAGAATCGAAAGACCATCAAGTCAAATGACTGCTGGAACATAGGGCGGTGCACTTATGGGAATGCCCCACTTGCTGTGAGGCCAGTTTATAATCAAGAATCAAGAAGAATATGCACTCTGTTTGGTTTTATGATTCAGAAAGGCTTTATGATTCTGATACATGGCTGGCACCCACAGAAAATCATGTAAAAACTGCAGATATTAATCAATGGATGCCACCGTCGTGTGCCTCGCATTGGATGACCAGAGTCGATATCAAATGAGGAGTCGCGGAAGGGAGCTAACCAGTGTCCAGTGAAGGTAGAGATTCAAAATAGAAATGGAGATGGATAGGACACGCCCTTAGGAAGAAGCATGAGAACTTTATTAAACAGGTTCTTGACTGGAACCCACAAGGAAAAATGAGATTTGGAAAATCGTAGAACACGTGGAAAATAAAAGTGTACCTCAATTTGTACCTCATAAGCACAGATATAGAGGACAATGCAGTAGAGAGCTTGTCTTAGAACAGTTGCAGTGTGAAAACCAAGAACAGAAAGAAAATATATAGATAGAATAGGATAGGGTCGGTAGGTAGAACGATATGCAATAATCAGACCGAGAATGTTGTCTTTATTCTGTTGTAGTTACTTAACCTAATAGCGAACAGTTATACTGCATTCTCCCGTTCACTCAATGTTCAATCCGGTCAGCTGCAGCTGGAAGATAAGACTCAAAAGATATGCCGAAGTGGGATGTGTCATGCCGAAAGTATATCGTAGCTAGGATGTAGACCGTGACACAACGCATTCCGTTCTCCGGATTACATACTTCCAATCTGCAAGAGTGTGAGAGTGAGCGCAGAAGAAGAAAAAGAAGAAGCATTCTTAATATAATCATCATCATCTTCATCCGTGTCATATCCGAAACATTAGCGATTACTGGTGAAATCGTGATGAAGTTTTTGCTCGATCCCTCTTTAACTTTTAGTATTTAGATCAAATCTGATTCGTCGGTGCATTGCCAGGACTTGATGGGGAGATAAAGAATAGCAACACTGCAACATACCATGCATGTCGTCTGTAATGACTGACGAGGTTTCTGATGGAGTTGGCTGCTCCATTTTATTGCGGGTGAAAGTGACCCAACAGCCATGATGAACTTGGATGTGTCAGACAGAAAACCGTAGATATTGCAGCCAAGCTGCCAAGCCATGACACAAGGCATTTCGTTCTCCGGGGTAGATCCTTCTAATCTTCAGGTGTTTGAGAACAAACAGCAGAAGAAGAACCAGCGTCTTGGAAGCGTACCTTTATGCTGCGCAGTAGCGAACGTCGTCAATTAATACCGTGTAATAAACGTATAGTCTTGCGCATAGAAAGAAATAATAGCTGTGGAGATTGCAAACAATTATAAAGTACCATACCAGTAGAGATTCACAAGTGTAACTACATCATCATCATCATCATCAGGTGCCATGCCGGCTGGTGTAGGCGGTCATGGCTCTCCACAGCTCTCTGTCCACAGCATTATGTATCACATTCGTTGTTTGTTTCCTTGCCGTGCCAGGTTGTCAAACTGACTAATATTTTCTCACGTTGTCGCCCTCTGTTGCCTTCAATTTTGCCTAATGTGACTATGTTCTCTAAATCTGCCTACCTCATGAAGTGGCCAAAAAAAGTAGATTGCCTTTTTCTTATATTGTTGATTATATTATGATTGTTGGTCCGTTTCGCATTTCACTCTTTCAACACCTCTACATTAGTTTTTCTGGCAGTTCATGGTATTCTCATCATTCTTCTGTAGAACCACATCTCTGTTGCCTCTAATTTTCCACTTTCCAGTTTGTTTATTGTAACTACATATATGTCCAAATTGCCATGAGACACATGTATAGCAGGATAGACTTTGGGTTTGTTAATGCAGCACATGATATGGTTGTGATGAAAATGTATGCCTGTAATATTGGAAGGTAGAATCAATAATTTTATCTGCAGAATTATTGAATTGTAGAATGTGCTAACAAATCACTGTTAAGTTCGATTAGATTACACAGTTTATCTTTTCGTAGCATTTCATTTTGTTAGCTTTCAGTTATCTACAAATCACATTAACTACAGATGAGCATAACACTTCTTAAAAGGCACATGAAACATGTGTCGTAAATATGTAGTCCATAGCGGTTCTATATTTAATACCATGAATTACTATTACAGATAATGTACTGTCGATGATAGAGCTGTAGATATGTTAGCTTAAAAAAAAAATGGGGGGGGGGGGTGGATGTGGATGGGCTACTTAACTTACAAATTGGGACTCGTGTGTTTTCGGGTGCAACATTTTCCTTTTTTAATAAAGCATTTGATGACATTTTTATGAAAAATTACAATTTTTCCTTTTTACCCGCTTTCACGTTCCGATTTACTATTTTAAAATAAAGGGGGAAGGGGGTTAAACTTCTGAAACACTCCTCTTTATTTAGTGCCCTGGTCGATGCATGGATGGTAAGTAATTGTATCCAACAACACCCATATTTTAGCAATTATCTATTTTAAAAAAAACATTGCTTAAATTCAGGTTTACGTTAAAGAAACACGCCTGTTTCTATCAACAGGTCTGTATCTTTAAGCACTACATTTGATCTGAATTCTGGGTTTAAATTCGGTGTTGTATATTATCGAGTTAATTGCAATATTGCAGTAAAATCAATTGTACATAACGATCACATGATTAACTGGATATGTCTGTTATATACAAGGTAGATATAGTCTACTCTACATGTGATTATGTAGATTATTCAATTTTACATATCGATTAAATTAGATTGACGTTAATTAAGAAAGATAGATATTCACCGAACCTACAAGAGCACAAAACGGAGACTACGTTACAAGTAGCAAACAATAAAATTTCAAGAAAATCTGTATTATTTTTTTAAACTGTCACATACTGCATGTTTCCCGTTAGGGAATTGAAGGGAGGGATTTTGTAGCTGTGTGATAAGGCCGAATGCTATTGCTGTCGCAACGTCATGTAGAGGGTGAGTTATTAATTTACCCTCCGATAGAAATAAACTCAATCCTTACCGTGGATCTCACTAGTGTGAGACCAGTGATCTAATCTCTCGGCCATGCGTCACACATCTGTTGTTTTTTTTAAAACCACTGCATAATGATAATGAGGAAAATCATGTTTAATTATAGACATTCAGATAAAAGGGACAATCACGCGACATATTTATAGGTGTTTTTTTTTCCTTCGGGATTTTCCGTTTTGAACCAATTCTCTCAATAATATAAGTATAGATAAAGTATTTATTTAGGATTGTCCTTCGCACCGATCTCTTTCAACATTACTTATCTTAGTATATCGGATATTTTCCGTGCTTTTCATTACTGGCAACACTGGGCATACGCTTTTAAGCTACAGTTCATCCCACAATTGATGTTACTCACTTAAACCGCGACCGTCCGCTATATAGGAGACCTGGCAACTAAAATTTAAAAATGAACTAGTTACCGACTCCATGAGTTCTATTGGTCGGACTTGGCTATTTTTGGCATTCGTCTCCAAGTATATAAATATTGACCAACGATTTCACGAGAATAATTGAAATAGTCACGAATGGGGTCCAACTTAATTTAGTGAACAGGTCTTCTTCTGGAACCTGGCCATACTTGAATGTAATTTTCAAGAATACTGCGTTATGCATAGCAACCATATTTCGCAGTACAGCATGACCTTAGCTCACAAGTTATAACAACTCTAGTTTGAGTTTACTGCTGCAAAAAGATACAATTTCTATTGTAAGCCATGTACTTATTTCTTGTGTTGTTCTTGATGAACTGGAAATGTTGCCTTTATGCGTAGCTATGTTATGATAGGAGGCATTGTTCATAACAATACAGGATGGTCTATCCAGTTCTGGTAGAAGTGAATTTGCTAATTGATTCTTGAGAATAATTCCATTCATTTCAGTGTGGTAGTCTGTACCATCCATAGATAATGCTTGGAAAATAAGTTCTGCCATACATGACAAGACCATTTGCATTACTGCCTGCATGACCTATTACAATGCATTTACCATTGCTGCTTGGAATTTCCCTTTTATTATTTCCATCAAGTGATTGCCACTTTTATAAAATATATGGAGAGCACTTAACCACGATTCATTCAGATATACTATGTCATAATATTCCATCTTACGCTCACGTATCTACCTCAGATATTTGCATCGTGCAATTATGAGATGCGCTTTCTCACATACTATATGCTTGCCTGTAAGAAATTCCGAAAAGTGAACCCGCTGTATCTAACAACCCTCCAAATGCGGTTTAAAAAATATTAATATCAGAATAGCTGTGCAGAAGAACTTTCAGTTTACGTAGGGTTACCACATAATTTGCCCGAAACATTTTAAGAATCTCACGTACAATAACATCTTTGTCGAAACGTCAGTTTTTCCTTTTCCGACGTTGCTGCCGTTCATGATATATATTTTCACTGTCCTGTTTTATCAAACGGTTAAATGACGTTTTATTTAAACCGAGAACATGCTTGTTTCTCCTTTTAGGATTTTGTATGTTGTAATACAAACGGCCCCTTCTAGCTTCTGCAAAATTAACTGTACAATTGTGTAGTCACATTTTGCATAGTAGTAAATTTTCACTACAAACTCATATTGAAAAAACCCATAACTACATTTATATAAATTGTCTAAATCTAACAAGATGCCACCATAAAAACACATCGAATATGCGATACATCTTTGAGTAAACTGGATTCTAGGAAAGTATTGTAGAACAAATGTGTGGTGTCCAAGAACTCTAACTCTTTCTCATCAAAATAACCCTCATCTTTAAGTTTAGAAATAACTGATATCATTTAGAATGTTTGGAAATCTTCAATTTTTCTGGTCATTATTTTCTGTCTCAACACGTCTAGTTCATAATCCACTTCAGTTGCCAAAATATTATCCCCTTCTATTTTCATTACTGTTGCAGAGAATATTTTCAGCTGGCTTTGTAGGAAATGGAGCCAAAGTAATGAATTATGATCATTAAAAATTGCTTTCAGTAGTGTATGGCATTTATCTTGTGACATTAAATATGACTTGAGTTCATCATACATATCAATAACCATACACACAGCTGGCACTAATGACAACCATATAGTTTTCACACTTTCAAGAACACGTTTGTATTCTATTTTTACAAATTTTATATAGATTTTTCAATTTCTCTACTCTCCCGAGTAAAAATGAAAATACTGAAAAACTTTGTTCACAATTGTTTCAATGTCGACTGGCAATATATCAACACTTTTTTGGGCATCAATGTGGAAAATGTGAGCAACACTACCATTACCATGAATATTGTTATTTAAGACTTTATTCAGTTCTGCAAATACATTGTTGGCATCCGCTCTTTTGTATCCACCAAAGTTGGTGTCAGAATTAACACCAGAAAATGCTAAAATCTTTTCTTTCAATTGATTTTTCCACTACAATTGCTGGGAGCCCTATAGCGCTCGCTGAGAACCACGTATCTGGATCCATGGTTTTCAACGAGTTTTTGCCTGTAGTATCCTTTCGGGTAATATTTATTTCCCGGACCTACATGCACCGAAACAAACTCTTAAAATGTGTACGAGCAGCTTTTATTTATTAGTCGAAATGTGTGTGCATAAAAATCACATTTTAATATAATGTATCGTATTATATGAGTATAGGGTGCTATTCATTTCAATGTTGCTGCCTTGCTGAGCGCCCTCCGATGTGTCTGTAGTCCCCCCCCTCCAAAAAAATGTATCCATTATTCATCATGGCACCCAACAAGACCCCGAGGGTCTATATGATCACAGTTGAGAAACACCGTGCTAAACTTTTATATCTTCAGAAAAGAATACATCACTCTTTTGACTGCCTGACGTGCCGTTGTTGTAACCTCATTATCTCATCAATGATGTAAGCTGTATTTTTTTAAAAGTTGTTTTAAAACAGTAGTTCTCAACCTTTAGTTTTAATTGATGACACCCTTTGGGACACATTTCTTCCATGGTCCTCCCCGATGAGTATAAAAATACATTAAAGCAATAAACGTCATTAACTTTCGTGACAAGTCACAAAAATTGTTTAAAATATACTATGTGTCGAACTAATTTATGTTGTTTTTTTGTTCACATGGTTACTTCATGTGATGTGCTTTGACATATCTTTATCACCCTCGCAATTTCACATTTTTCTCCGTATCACCTGCTAGTATTCGAAGGATCGGGGGTGGGGGGGGGGTGGGCAGGTGACATTTAGCCCTCATTGAGAACCACTGGTTTAGAACCCAGCACAAGATCACATATTTGCTATTAATCACAGTCTCTGTAGTAACTCATTCTTATTTTCATATATTGAGTCTTTATTCTTAATGCTGTCTTCTTTTTCAGCGCTCACTCTCAAACTCCCACTGGATCTCTCTTGTAGCAGGACAATGGTCCAACTAGATTTCCAGTAGGATGTAGTCAAGAAAATGGAAATTCATTGTGTCGCCGTTTTATTTGCGCCAATGGTCGTCTTTGGCGGTATTCTTAACATCTTACTTGTCATATTATGTTTGTGCTCTGAGATGTGTTTTTTTTTAACATTATAAAATATTTTCAATATTTACGTAAGAGTTATAAGGCAGCTTCATGAGACCGCATTTTTTCTGCGTTCGTTCATCTTCATGATAGCGCCTTTTTCTGCGCGTTTTTTTTCCAAATCATGCTGGCTAGATGTAGACCACAGAACGGAATGTGTCGTGTCATGTTTTACAACTTGGCAGTGCTGCAATATTTTGGCTTGATACATCATACTTCAGCATGGGATTTGTGTCAGTTTGACTTATAGAGTTAGGCAGCCAACTCTAACCCCTAGATCTAACCCATACGACAGGAATGTCGAATATCCCACTGTTGCTGTTATGTACACCGCATCATTTTATGTGCCCTACTCCAACAACACATGCACTGTGGATCTGTTACAATAGCTGAACATGCCAGTTTGTTTCACATGCCCTGCTGAAGACGAATGTGTCGGGTCAGTGTCGTAAATAAAACGGCAGCACAACGCATTGCCATTCTCCGGTCTACATCTTGCTGGAAATCTAGTAGGACCATTGTCCTGCTACAAGATAAATCAAACGTGAGTTTGAGAATAAACGCCGAAGAAGAAGATTCACAAGCCATATAGCTCAATATTACTCTATAATTATTGGTGTGATAAAGATGATGATGACGACGACGATGATAGGTGTGACAGTGGTGATGACGATAAGGGTGATGATAATACTATTGAAAATGTACATAAATATTTAACAGCCGAAAACGTATTCATTTATAATAGAGAAAGTAAGAAATTAACTTTATTACAAGAAATATTATTTACTTCTGATCAGCATCACCGGTGTGTCAACTAATATGATCTTCTAACACAATAAATTATGCCTTTCTGAAGACGTTTATTGTTCATATGGAAATTAAGATTGTCTGAATTTGGCGTTAATCTCAGAGGGAAATTGTGTGTTCCTGAAGAGGGTGTTAATATCAGAGTGAAATAGTGCGTTCCTGATGATCGCGTTAATCTCAGAGGAGAATTTTGCTTTTCTGAAGATGGCCGTTATCAGGAGTAACCTTCAACATTCCTTATGAAATTATTATAATTTTGTGTGAACATTTGCACTCCTAAAGAAGTCGATATAGTTCGAAAGAAATTTGTGTTCCCGAAGAGGTCGATATAGATACAAAATCAATTTTTCATTTATGAAGAGGTAATTTTAGTTCCTGTGATATTTTTCTTATTTTGCTTGAAGATGTCGTTATATCTCCGTGGGAGGTTGTTGTTTTCGTAAAAATGTCGTTGCAGTTCGGAGTGAAATTGAGTAATTCACAGGACGATATAACTTGAATTTGTGGTAATACTTCTGGTTTTATTTTTAACCGTTCATTTTGAAACTACTCCAGGATCTGTCTTGTAGCAACACAATCGTCAATGGCCATTTTCGGAAGGAGGAAGTCCGGAAAAATGAAAATGTGTTGTGTCGCCATTGCAGAAAACCGATGGTTTTATCTAATACATTCAATGTTTTAACAATTCTAATGAACTATGAACGTGCTTAGCCACACCGATTAAAGGCCAACCCAAGTGTCGCATTCTGTTTATCATAATTGTTCGCACATTGGACCCGTTTTTATATTGGTATATGTATCTGATTGGAATCTCAAGCATAATTACAGTCAACGTCCTTAACCCTTTTGCTTCTGTCTAGTTCACTATCGGCCTAACAACTGACACCCGCAATATCCCAATTAAAATTACACATTTTTGGTAAGAGTATTATGTTCGAGCTATGAATTTATACAATTACCGAAAAGTATTAGAGGTCACAAAGACCGCTAAAGGGCATCCCCCGTTAGGATATCCCTCGTCATAACTTCGAGTAATCAGTTTTCTTGAAAAGACGAAACGACTGAAGAAAATATTCGATGATGAAATAATGATACAAATTCACGAGATCATAACGAAAATATTTATAGAGTACTATAATACTCGTTTTCTTTTGCAGATAAGTTGCGGATGACGTTCAAAATGTTTCACAAGTACAAATGAGTCACTGTCCTATCTTACGAGCTTGCAGACGCACATTATCGAAAGTTATTAATAATTGATTGGATTTCACTCTCATTCTTATGCATTGGCCCTCTAATAGCCAGTACAAACATTTTCGTGTAATTTTATCCGGGAAGCGTGAAGTGCGCTGTGCTACCGTTTGATTTACACCATGCACATTCGTAACCAGTATGTTCTTAACTCAGGTGAGCTTCCATAGCATGTGGCGGTGTTCCTATCTGTGATAATATGTGATAGACGTGACTAGACGTGACCTATCTGTGACTAGACGTCGAGTGTGCATCACTGCGACATGACTGTTTATCACTGGACTGTATAGACCAAAGCATATTATTGGGTAGCAAATTTCTAGTTGGTAGTAAGCAAGGATTTATATTGGGGTCGGTCGACTATGTTTATTTATGTTCTTGATATTCTTCTTCCATTGAACTTGTTTCAGGTAATGCTAATATGCATTACACATTTTGTCCTCGAATGCTGAACCTTTCTAATATTACGTGTAGCCAGGTTGTTTAAAAAAAAAAAAAAAAAAAAAAATGTGTTGATTTGTTGAATAGAAGCATAGACTTCTGGGTTGTTTACACATTTTGAATTTAGTAGTAATCTCTGATTCCACCAGAACTTCATTCTAAACACAATCAATGATTAGAACTACCATACAGTATATTCATTATACTGGTGAAAACTGTCTTCAGGATGTTATAACCAGTTTAACAATTTTCATTATCATTATTAAATTCCTCCTCCGCAACGAAGGTTGGTTGCAACAGGCCTCCAACATCCCCTGTCTCTTGTCTTGGTTGTGTACTCTGCTAGACTGTAACCTGTCCATCTTTTGATGTTACTCTCCCACTTGTACCTCTGACTTCTTCTTGCTCGCTTCCCTGTGACTTTACATTCAAGTAAGATCTTCAATAAGGTGTCATGTTTTTTAATGTGTCAAAAATATTTTATTTGCCTGATCTTTATTTCTCTTAGTAATTCTTCCTCATATTAAGTGTTTTTAGAACCTCTTTGTTTTCTTCTCCTTCCATGATGTTCTCCTTATTCTTCTATATACCCACATCTCAACGGCATCAATTATGTCGTCTAATTGTTTATTTAGTGTCCATGTTTCTGATCTATACATTAATATAGAATAGATGTAGCATTTTATAATTCTCATTTTTAACTTGTTTGTAATTTGTTTAGATATTAAAAATTTGTTCATGTAATTGAAGATACTTTTAGCCATTCATATTCGCCTTTAATTTCTGTTTCACATCTGCCGTCTTTTGTAACTATGTGTCCAAGATATTGATAATATTTTACTTGTAGTTTCTCTCCATGTATGCTTATGTTTAGCTATTGTTTTTCTGTATCTTTGCTGATTATTATTGTTGTTGTTTTTTTGGATATTTATATTAACAATTTTACATTAGCATATCTCAAACGTGTATAAGTAAACTTGAAGTGCTATAACGTAACTCTCAACTATATTTGTGTTTACTTTTGCTGCGGCGAATTCGAATCTCTCAGTATATCTTCGTATCTAGAGATCAGTGGGTACTTCCATCAAACATGATTCAGTATTTGCCTGATTGTATTCACAATGATATCTCTATGTGAAGATAGATCATTTATACATTTGCCATTCATGCAATAGTTTGTAATGGTACCGCCTATTCTAGGAGTTACTTGATATCACTGTTATCCTAATGAATCGCAGACATTTTGTATGACACTTCTTAAATTCCCATCAATATGTTTTCAATGCGAATCTCGTAGCATATCTGGCAACTCCGTCGGTTTACAATGTTTCCATTATGACTATTTTATAGCAACTTTCACAAAGTTGACAATATTTAGTCTCGGTCAACAAAATGTATACGTTGATCATTTGTGTGTGTATTTCTCGCCAATTTGAATCTGTATGCGTTGTGACATATTGACTTTATTTAATATTATGGAAATATCATAAATCAGTTCACAACATGAAATACAATTCCTGTTGTTGTTAATGTTGATAGACGACAACTAGGCCATTGATGTAAACCAATACAAGTGTGGGGGACAGGCCTCCTCCCTGTGGTGATAAATATAATAAGTCAGTTCACAATATCAAATACATTTTGTGTTGCTGTTAATTTTGATAGGCGAATTGTTTATATCGTAGATACTGCAAAGCATAATCAAGGAAAAGAATAAATCTTCTTCTTCTGCATTCTTTCTCAACTCCTGTAAATTAACATTACGTAATCAAGAGAAATAAATGCGTTGTTACATGGTTTACAGCTTTGTTGCTATATCTACACCTGTCGTCTTGATGCATCCATGATCAGCATGGCTTTTGGGTCACTTTGCCTCAATTTGGAATGGAACAGATAACTCCACTCCTTAAACCGTCTTAGTCTTCTATGAGGTTCATAGCAGTGTCACTGTTCTTTGCTTCAGGGCCTGGACAACACACAGGTGGAATGTAGTTTTAACTTCTT
This sequence comes from Meghimatium bilineatum, assembly GCA_034231615.1. Taxonomy (NCBI): domain Eukaryota; kingdom Metazoa; phylum Mollusca; class Gastropoda; order Stylommatophora; family Philomycidae; genus Meghimatium; species Meghimatium bilineatum. The sequence goes on from CM067299.1 coordinate 57,007,048, forward strand.
GTTGTAATTATAAGTACTAGAGCTTTCGATTGAATTTCGCTGAATTTAGTATGGTTTTATTATGTATTTTGTGTCCACAGTTTAGAAGTTTGGATATTGTCTAAAAACAATTTTGTTACAAACAGTTCCAACTTTTTGTTAATTATATCTGAGTACATCTAGTTTCTTAAGAGTTGGGCAACCTCCATCAGAAGAGATTCTGTAAAGCTGGACGAAATAATTGTAGATATAAACACATACGAAATTCATACTTCTGATACTGTCGTTAAATCTTCACCAATGTCTGTTGAATGCAAACCGACTTTCCGAGAATTAACATTCCAAGAATACGTGATACTAGTTCTGTCGGTAGTTTGATGTTGTTTGTCGTCTTGATTATTTGTCTGTTCTTCGCTGTATGTAGCCCAATTTGCAGAATAGCCATCATTTCCTTCGGAATGTTTCCTTTCGGATCCGAAACCGCTATCGTTGCTTTCACTATGACGACTTTGGCACGCCCCGTTGGCTACATCTGTTGAGATTACATTGCTTTGATTTGCTGTTGAATATTTAAAATCATTGCTAGTTCCGCCTCCTGCAATATTTATATCAGCTGCAACAACACTAGTGGTAGTAGGTTGAGACTTTCTATTTAGATGATCTGGATGGCTGTTTGCAGTGTTTACCATGTTTGAGGAAGGCGCAGGATTGTTTAGTTTTTGTGTTTTTAATGGCGAAGCTAAATTAGGGGCGGAGCTTGATTTGCCAATGATGTCGCTTTTAGGCAGGTCCAATCCAGATTTAAGATCAATTTTTAAATCACCAAGTATAGACTCCAACCTGTGGTGGGAAAAAAAACAATAATTGGGATTCATCAAGTTGCTGAAATGTAGAAATATCGTTTAAACAGGAGAATGTTTTAACGAATCTGCGTAATTTAAAAGCTATAATTTGTGTAAATATATTGATGCTACAACATCCATGTCACAATAAATCATTAAAAAATAGGCCTATATCTAGCTTCACTGACAAGGTTCGGTATGTCCTTGATGATTTTTGCATAGTGCAGTACTGCCCAATTAAGATGTATGGCCTCAATACAATGCACCCCTATATCTGAATATGTTGTAGTGTGCCATTAAGATGTAGTCTCAATAAAATGCATGTGGTGCAATAGGGTACCGCACTGCTCTCGGCGATACAACGGTGTCATATAGAGACACAACTGTTTAGAAAGACAAATAATGCAGGACAGAGCTTAGAGGAGGAGGAAAGGTAGACCAAGAAGACGATGAATTGACGACATTAAAGATAACATGAATATATTGTTGGAAAATGCAAGTCGCATGGCTCAAGACAGAGAAGGGTTCAGGGTGTTCATTGGGTAGACAACGTTCTAGAGAGAATACGTCACATGATATGACACAAAGACCGACCTATGAGCTTATAAAATATAAAATAACACATTACCTGGACTAGATTTAATTACAATGCTAAACAGTAATAAAAGGGGAATTTTTTTGACAAACATTAGAGGCTGTTAGTTGAAAACAGTGTTGCCTCGCAGTGAACTATTGATATTCAACATTGGGGATTTCAAACGCTGCACACATTTTAGTGTTGAGAAAGTTTTTTGGCGTATGTTGATAACTACTCCCACGTTCTTTGGAATATCAAACTTGTCTTTGTTGTATTATTTAGACACAAATATTGATGTCATAAATATTGATATATACCGCGTTGAGATGAAGCAAGGTTTGCAAAGCTGCAAATTTATCAGACGATATATTGGCTGTTATTGAACAAAAAAATGGCAATGCACAAGTGGAACACTTCTAAATTTCATATATATATATGCGAGTTTTGGAGAAGAACACCATGGTTGGATGTAATTGTAAGAGATTGAAGGAATTTGTAATTACTTGGGGAGGCGATAGAGTGGAACTATTAAGGGGTAGCATAAGAAAGATATACAAGGAACAAATTACGAGAACTATAAGCACCCATACTCGTCGCTATTTAAGGGATGAGAGGGAACTACAATAGGAATGCCCAGAGTGAACCCCGTAGATTAAAACCAAAATTTACTTACTGCTAATTAAACGAAGTCTTCTGAAAATTTTTTTTTTTTTTTTTTTTAAAAGGAGGGATTTGTTCCAGGTCCGTACTGCTGACACCGATTCGCTTGGCAACTTGTGTCAACATGTTCCTCATTGTGATAAAATCACATCCCATGTCAATGTACTTAGTTCTATCCCTGAGTTTATATCAGACCATTCTCGATTTGATTATTGAGCTTCCAGTGTGTGGTACATGTGTGTGCATGCGTGCGCTCGCGTATATATATATATAAGTAAAAGAACAATTCCACATATTATTTATAACTTACCCGTGTGTGTTTTCACTGTTGAGAAAATACAATAAGGATAATTAGTATTTGTTATAAACATGCTGTGTTAATATAAACATGATGTGTGAATATAAATATGAAGTGTTAATATAAAGATGTATGAATATAAACATGCTGTGTGAAAATAATTTGCATTATGGCAACATACCAATTGTTTTTTTTAATTAAGAAAAGATTTTCGTGAAGATTTAGATGGCGTAGAGAATTAATTTCATTGTAATTATGCTTTCCCATTTGCACTTTGTCTCTCACCGGAAATAATAGAACCGGCGACGTTGTGAACAGGAACAACTGGTTACTGACTACGTCCTGGTGGTTAAACATTTGTGAGGCGTGTCAAACAGAATTATCGTGTTTTACAAAGTCGTATGTTCTAGGTTAACATATGCAGCAGCAACGTGGATAATGAGAAAGAATTTAAAATACGTAATTAACGCCTTCGAGATGTACAGAAGACTAGGTACGTAGAAAACTGTAGACAATCTGCAGAAAATGTATTTTATTTTACAGAACTTCCCACTGTACCGCATAACAAGACGAAAACTATGGCCACCTGATACAGCTCTCGGGGACAAGCTCTACAGCATTGTTTCGGAGTTGATGACTACGGTGCAGTTCATAGAAGAAACCTATTTCAGTATTTGACCGAGACAGGAGAACTAGGAAATTAATGAAAAGATTGTAAGTAGTTGACTTTCATGAAAAATGTAGGAATATATAATAATATCCTCAAAATAATATAGATGAAAAACTACACGAACATATAAGGATATCCTGAATAAATATAAATGAAAAGAAACAAAAAATAATGATATCCTTGAAAATATAAACGAAAATAGATACATGTAAATATGGTATATCATCTAAAAATATAAATTGAAATAGACACAAACATATTCAGATATTCTGAGAAAAATTAAATGAAAAGACACCAAAAAAAACAACATTAGGATATCTTGAAATAAATATAAATGAAAAGAGACACAAGCAAATTATACCGTAAAACATAAATAGAAAAGATAACTGCTAAGGGATTTTCTAAAAAAACACGATGCAAATACAATATTTCGGAATATGAAATGATCCCGTGGAAGAACCTACTGGAAAATGATTTCGGAATATGAAATGATCCCGTGGAAGAACCTACTGGAAAATGATTTCGGAATATGAAATGATCCCGTCGAAGAACCTACTGGAAAATGATTTCGGAATATGAAATGATCCCGTGGAAGAACATACTGGAAAATGATTTCGGAATATGAAATGATCCCGTGGAAGAACCTACTGGAAAATGATTTCGGAATATGAAATGATCCCGTGGAAGAACCTACTGGAAAATGATTTCGGAATATGAAATGATCCCGTGGAAGAACATACTGGAAAATGATTTCGGAATATGAAATGATCCCGTGGAAGAACATACTGTAAAATGATTTCGGAATATGAAATGATCCCGTGGAAGAACATACTGGAAAATGATAAAGTACGTGGAAGAAGATAGTGAAAATGTACACGTAAGAGGAAAACACCAAGAGGTGAACAAGATACAGTTTATTAGAAGTGTACCACCTAAACAGTAGAAATGAAATGTGGGTGATCCGCAACAGCGAAATTTCGCGGCTGAAAATGTTTTCTTTTCATTTTCTTTATCTGCTTTCAGACTTTCGCAATGATGACTCTGACACATGTAGCAGTCAACTCCAGAATTCCACATTGATGTCTCTGACACATGTAGCAGTCAACTCCATAATTCCACATTGATGACTCTGACACATGTAGCAGTCAACTCCAGAATTCTACATTGATGACTCTGACACATGTAGCAGTCAACTCCATAATTCCACATTGATGACTCTGACACATGTAGCAGTCAACTCCAGAATTCTACATTGATGACTCTGACACATGTAGCAGTCAACTCCAGAATTCTACATTGATGACTCTGACACATGTAGCAGTCAACTCCAGAATTCCACATTGATGACTCTGACACATGTAGCAGTCAACTCCATAATTCCACATTGATGACTCTGACACATGTAACAGTCAACTCCATAATTCCACATTGATGACTCTGACACATGTAGCAGTCAACTCCATAATTCCACATTGATGACTCTGACAAATGTAGCAGTCAATCCCAGACCACTACACTGATAACTGACACAGGTTGCCGTCAATCCCATACTTGTACATTGAGGAATCTGAAACAGGTTAACCTCAAGATGCCAGCAGTCCCGAAACGTTTTATTTTTCGAAGGAAAGCAGCGCATGGCCAAGTGCTTCTCTGTTTTTTTTCTAACTTAATCTTCAGTTTTTCATCTAGCAAATATTCTTTTAAAAATAAGCTATAAGTTATTCAAATAATTAATTAAAAGACTTACATTTGACATTTAAATAGCTCTTGTTGATATCAGGACTTACCACAAATGTCTAGATCTAGATGTTACATAGCTTCAACATGTCTTTAGAATCTAAGTTTAACAAAAATTTGAGCATAAAAATGAGTAATTAGTTCTACTCTCTTACACCTTCATTACTCCACGTTAAGTCGCGCATGAAACATCTTGTACGATGTGGTTATAAAGACAGTTTTTGTCCCAATCTGTGCTACAATATGCAAAGGATGAATTTTAAATTTCACCTTCAGATTATGCTAAAACTTTAGTCAGTCATCAGATTACAGCCATAGTAGTTTAAATAAATAAAGTATTCTAACTTTAAGTCAGTCATCAGATTACAACCATAGTAGTTTAAATAAATAAAGTATTCTAACTTTAAGTCAGTCATCAGATTACAGCCATAGTTGTTTAAATAAATAAAGTATTCTAACTTTAGTCAGTAATCCGATTACAGCCATACTAGTGTAAATAAGTAGCGTTTCCAAACAATGATAGGGATACAATAAAAATATAAACGGGAAAAGTTTGCCATAATTACGAGGCAAAGTCCAGGGAATCAAGGTGACAATTGAAAAACTGCCTAGCGCCAATCATGTATCACAGCCTGTAGTATTCTTGACAGATGCAAGATCCATACCCCAAGTGCTCCAGTCCAGAAAACTATCAGACCTGCAGGTACTACTGACCGAACTACACAATCAACGTAAAGTAGTTATGCAGTGGATACCATCACATTGTGGAATACCTGGACACGAAAAAGCAGATCGTCTGGCTAAGGATGAAGCTGATGATATTCAACATGTTGTGCCAATAACGTACCATCAAAAGAAACAGATGATCAAGGCAATTAGAAAGCCAACTCCAAGACAAGATGACTACCAAATTATGAACATACCAGAACAGGTTGTCATTCTGCGCCTCAGAACATGATTCAACTGACTCCACAACCACATGCATACAAAGTTCACGATTGGCAACAAGGCCGTATGTACATGTGGACAGGCACGTTAGACAATAGAGCACATTCTTCAGGACTGTCAGGAATATGAAATGCTGAGGCCCAGAGAAACAACCATAGAAAATATTTCTACGGACCTCTGTGCGAGTTACAGAACTCAGTCAGGTTTATAGAAGAAATAGGGATTCAGATATAGGCATGTTCAAAGCGAATGAAAGAAGAAGAAAGAAAATCATACGTACTTCTACTTATTAAGCCCCCTAGTTCTGTGCAAGCTGTTCATACTCTTCCAATATCATATTCAGAAGGTTTGATATCCGGTGTCAATCGTAGTCTTGTCCTGCCTCTTCTTCTTTTTACTGGCATCGTACCCTCCATTATAACACTTTCCATCGTATTGTATCTTTTATGTCCAAAATATGTTAGATATGTTAAATATTTTGATACGCTGTGATAAGCTATAATTTTCTCATCTTTTTATATTTCTATCCCACTTGTATCTTTGTCTGTCTCTTGCTAGACACCATTAAACTGTCCCCTCTAGAGAAGTCTTCCACAAGGTGTTATGTCTATTTGTCTATTGTATTTCCGCAGGTGGTTTGTGATCCACTCTTGCCGTTAAGCGTAGGGGTGATTGTAGCTCGAATTCAAGATTGTAGCTTGCGTTCTAAAGCTAGATGAGTGGCCTCGGCTGTGCTATGACCGTGTCTGTTCAGGATGTCCCTGACGTTTTCTATCCATCTTTTCCGTGGTCTTCCTTTGGCTTTGTACCCTGATCTCATTTGGTTATATGCTTGTATGGGCAACTTTTCGTGATGCATTCTCATAATGTGGCCAAACCACTTGATCTGTTCTCTCTCTATGTAATCTGTACACGATATTATGCCTATGTTTTCCCTGATATGTTTATTTCGCAATCCATCATGCCTGGTGACCCCGGCAGCATTCTTAAAGCACTTCATCTCACATGTCACATTTGCCTATTTATTTGCCCCAAAAACAAAAAAAATTATTTGTTTTTTTATAAAAAAATTTTCAGTTCTTGTTTTAATCTTGAGTTTTCAGAACATCCTTTCAGCAACCTAAAATATCCAAAACTATCGTTTCGTTTGTAACATTGTAGTTACAATTAATATGATGTGATTTCAGTAGTTAGGCTATATCTCTAATACAAATGCTACATGTAGAACTTACCCGTTGAAGGGTGGAGGTTCTGGCAAACTCATATCAAACCCTTCTTTACCGGTCAACCAGAAAGTATTGTAAAGTCCTTTTCCCTGTAAACATGTTTCAAACTAGTTAGCAGCGGCACACCCATACAGTTTAATTATTGTTTCTCTGAAACATTAAACATATTATTCAAAATATCTACACACGTATCACAGATAGTCGCCATTCTCACTACGATAGAAAGACAAATTCTGAGCCGCCTCAACGCACTATTACAACGATTTCAATGTTCGCTTCACCCAAATCCATACCAGTTATCCAATCTTTCTATATCTTATACAGTCTCAATGGTTTTCTCCCCCATCCTAATTAACTCTCAATAGTCATCACTTTTTACTTACTGCTTCTACTGTATCCCTTCCTCTCTCGTTGTTTCTCCTCCTTGCCGCTGACGATTCCTGTTTTGCCCCTCTGTAACACATTCATTCTTTTTTCTATTCTCCTATGCAATCCATTGTTTCTCACTCTCCCTTGTCACTGAATTGACCCTCGTCTGCTCTGGTAAGACGTACAACATCCTCTTCTGTGTACCTAAACGGTTTGCTCTGAATTACCTTATAATGGACCTGTTCCAATCTAACTAATAAATGACTTGCTCTGACTTATTTTATAAAGTTCTTGCTCCAACTTATCTCATTAATGGACTTGTTCCAACGTACCTCATATAGGGCTTATTCCAACCTACTTCATAATGGACGTACTCTAGCTTATCTCTTAATGGGCTTGCTCTAACATACCGTATAAAGACATACTCCCATCGGTTCTGTCCTGTGACATACCTACATATTCTACGAAACGTTTTATACAAGATATTGGATAAAAAGTGAGACAAACCTGTGATTTTTTTTGTATTGTTTTATGATTATTTCCCGTGGTCATTTCTATCAGTTGTTAGCATCAGTTGTGGATGGTTATTTTTAATAATTTACAGACATGAAATTGTGGGGGGGGGGGGCGGGTGTGTATTACTAGCCCTAACCATATCCCTAATACTATCCTTAAGCCTCGTTGTAATATGCTGTACAAAAGCGTTTCACCTCACCACTGAATTCTTGCTCTTCTGCAGTTCACGGAATCTGCAGAATCGGCATATCGTCACAACTGGGATTTTTGTGGTATCCGCTGTTCGTGCTTTCGAACAGTGTACTCCCAGCAAATTCTTCCCTCAAAGTAGTAGGCTAAAGTATATTTTGTGCACCAGGTAACACTCCTCGCATCTGTACCACGCGAATAGGATCTTTATCGGTCGAAGACAAGTTCAACACAATTACAACAGCAATTTTGTAATTAGAAATGCACCGGAATAGTGACGACACAAATTACTAAAAATTTAGGATCGGCGTCAATCTTTTAAAAAGTGTGAAATGTAGGCCCTTCTCCTGAGACACAACCCTACAATCTAACTCATAAAGGCTTGCTCCAACCTATCTTATACCAGTGTAATCTTACTACTGTCATTCACACGCTTTGCATTTATAAAATTTATTATCACGGTTCACTATCACCAAGTTTAAACCTGTCCCGATAGGCACGTATGTCTTGCTGTGAAACTAGGCCCAAAACAACACAGGTTGGTTTTAAACATATACAGTATGTATGATATTTAGAACTTATCCTATGAAGTGGAGGTTCTTCTCATGTAACCAGGTACTATCACTGCCAGCAGTCTTAAGGATTGTAACTGTCTGCCTTGAGGTATACCTTCAGCATGGGAAGCATGGATTATTGCCTTTTACATTTCTTGCTTATCTCTTGACAGTGTCCATACAGATCGCACCAAATATTGCACTCACCCTTCGATGATTATCGATTGGCGTTTCTTCTCCCACAGTTAGAAACTCAAAAATAGCATGTTGCTTCAACCATTTCTTCGTGGACATAGTTATTGTACTTTCTGATGTGCGCAAGTTACATTTAAAACGGATACCACTTCATGTACTTGTAGTCACTTATTTTCATTAATTAAGATTATTATCACAGCTGTTCCTCTAATGTTTTGAGAATTTTGGTTATAATAATAATGACTGAGGCAAAACATTTCAAATGGACTTCATGTGTATGAGTATGTATGTGCATACTGATAAGTTATATATGATACTTCTGAATATACTTTTATAATGAAAGTAAGGAAGCAAGGAAACATTACTACTGAATATGTAAATATATATATATATATATATATATATATATATATATATATATATATATATATATATATATGTATGTATTCGACAGTAATGTCTCATTATTACAAACATAATTTCTACAGTCGTCAGTGAAGCTACAGTTGCAGTTAACAAACCTTTATTTCTGTTTCTCCTCGATAATCCGTAATATAACCTCCGAGCACGTCCAGCGCTATTTTACAGGCTTCTGAGATATGTATTCTGAACGCTGCAAGTAATCAGATTAAATAAATAGATTATGTTAGCTATAATATAAATCCTACATCGCATAAATTATGAAGTCTGAAAATGTGTGAATTATGATCGTCACAGATAATCATATTCAACATTTTGATTCTGGACACTACAAGATGTTCATATCTTAAAATATGTGAATCAATCAATCAATAAACCCGTAACCCTTAGGGTCGTAGGGGTCCACATTGGATGTCTCAGTACAAAGAGTCCTCCAGCGAATTCTATCGAAAACATTCTCAGCGATGCGGATGAGTGTGGAAATATCTTGCCCTGTCCATTCCTTGATGTTGTCTGTCCGTGCCTTTATTTTCCCTCCTCTGCTTCTTCCATCCTCGACAGTTCCCTGCAGTATTGTTTTTAACAAGGAATCGTGCCTGCATACATATCCGAACCATGCTAGTTTTCGTCGTTTCACTATTGAAAGTAATGGCTCCTGAACACCTGCACACATCTCTACTTTATTTCTTACGTACACATTGGTCTTATGTTCCCTATAGGAAATACGTAGAATTCGTCTGTAGCATTTGTACTCGAAAGCCTGTAATCTTCTCTCCATGTCCGCAGTGAGTGTCCAACTCTCACAGCCATACAACACAACAGAAAGCACCAGCGAGTTATACAGTTTGATTTTTAACTCCAACACTGATGTTGCTTTTCCAATTCACAGTTAGCCTTGACAAGGACGTTAAAGTCTCCAGCCTTACTTTTAGTTCTGCTTTGCATTGTGAATATATAACATTAAATTGGAAACTTTTGTATGATCAGTGGTAGAGTGATTAGTGAACCAGCCCTACAAACAAAACTCACTATAACTTACTATGGTTCGAAAGCCGATCACCCATGTTGTGCTGGGATGAGGTTGTATGGATTAGTGGTACCTACACATTCAACAATAGTTGAATAGCAGTGACATATACAGGATATATTTCAACTGTGAATGGTAAATGTGTTGGAAGCTACTGACATTCAAACACATCACAAAGTACAAATTAGAATTGATATGTGATACATTTACTATACATTACTGCATGGGTAACGAGGAAACACCTAGAATACAGAATTGGTGTCTTTGAGATATGGATATATATAGTCGAATCCGAATGCGGAATGTCTGAAGGTCTTACTATTGGCCTATCAGACCAACTGTTCTGCAGCATTACACTCTCAGCAGATGACATGTAAATATAGTGAGGTTTTCCTCTTGTGAGATTTCCAGAGTATTCCATCTGTACAATTACATTTCCCTTTATGTTACAACATTCATAAAATTAATTTAGCACTGCACATCACGCTAGTTGAGTCTAATGAGCTTAAACCCTGCTCATTGTCCTAGCTACCAATCTATACATGGTATACGGCCTATGAACAGGTGAAACATAGTGTGTGGTGAAAATCAACGTCTAGGACACAACCATTCCCCATCAGAGCCCAGACTGTAACAAATATGTTAACCCTACATATTCCGAGAGCCAACAGTGATAACGGAGAACGAATAACTTGCTGCTCCATCGACATAAGTGACCATGGTCCAGACATGTGTTTTGATGGACATCTGACAGGGAGGAAGTTTGGCGGGAAGGCTGAAGACCATTACTCCAACTGCGCATGTTACGGTAAGGTAAAGAAGTCATGCCCCTATAATTTATCTCCTTTGAGTATGAGACATCTCAATTTATATCCCACCTTTGTGAACTAGTCTTCTGGGTATGAAATAATTCTCTGAAGAAGCCACCCTATTGCATAAAGGAAGTAACAGTTAATCACTCGTAGTTCTTGAGAATTAATACAACAACAATATCCGCGAATATGGAGAACGTCATGGGAAGGAAGAAATCAAAAGGTTCTGATAACACAGCGTTTAAAAAAAGGAAATACACATTAAGCAAATAAAATATTTAACGTATTAAAAGACATGTCACCTTGTTAAAGACCTTATTTGAAGGTATGGTTGAGACCAGAGACCAAGAGGTAGGCATAGCTACACCTTGGAGGCAAACATCATAAGATAGACATGATACAATCTATCAGTGTTCACAATCAAGGCAAGACACAGAAGATGTTAATAACCCGTTTTAGCTTTTCCTTCTTCTACGTTCGTTCTCAAAATCCTGCAGATTAGCAGGGGTGTAATCCGGAGAACGTAATGCATTGCGTCATGGTTTACATCATTGCTACGATATCTGCGCCCTTCGGAATGATACATTCGATTTCAGCATGGCTTTGGGTCACTTCCTCTGTATCGGATGGGACAACCAACTCTATTCCATAACCTACTTAGTCGTTCTTACGACATGCATGGAAGTTAAACAGTGTTGCTATTCTATGCTCCCCTCTCGGGTCGCGGCAATACAGGATCGCCCGTTTTAGCTAATATTCGATGCGGAGCCGGCAGTTGTTGACGTTGAAGCATATAGGGGACGCCGATCAGTTTCATACCTCGGAGGTGGTTGTAAAAAGATTACCCTGGATTCGATCTCCTATATTTGTTATGGATATATATCTTCTGATGTAATCAACATGGACAGCTATACAAAAGCACTATTAAAATAGGGAAAACCCTAACCTTGTTCTCCCTTATTCTGTTTTCCTAAATAATATCAACACTCCCTCAAAATCGAGATAATTATAATTTTTATGTAAACAATTGTTTAATAATTTTAGGAAAGTAACCCCCTTGACAACTGTTCCCGCTACGCTGCGCTACAATGCGTTGGAGCACATGTTTTATCCTTTGGCGCACATAATTTGGTCTTGGTTCACAAGACCTACGTATAGAAATGTGTGAAAAGTTCATATGAAAAAAATAGACTTGGTTTAAATAGAACATGCTGATGAAGATTAACTTGTTTTAAGTAGAGAATTTGACCAGAAAAATTGGTGTTCAAAATTTATCCACCCACGAAGATGGATTTTTCATCAAGGCAGCAACTTTTGTCTTAAAGGGAACATTGCCTCTTTCCCAGCCTCAATTCCTAACGAAGTCGTATTTGCGGTCCTGGCGGCAGAAAATACATCAGCGAGACTTAAAGTGGTCAACAACAAACACTTTCATAGAAAACAGAAGTGACAATCTCGTCGTACCATGCGTTCCATTAGATTAAGTATCATTCAATACATTACACATGTGTAGTTTAGTACCATGACCTGTGACAATTGAGATGAGAAAGATACTTCTCAGTAGTTAGAGAACGAAGCCTGATGTATAGAAGTCAATCTTTGACAATCAGCAGAATTGTAAAAACAAATTATGTAAAGGTAGTAGAGGGATCAGGTCGCCCATAAATTATATTAAAAAGTAGGCGGGTCTAAAAAATAGACAGTTTTTTTACAATGGAATAGGGGAGGGACTTGACAAAAAAAGTGAAGTCAGCTAAACTGTTTTTATATACCAATTAAATAGTATAAATTGGGAAAAAATTTGATGCAAATCATGTGGATTTCTCGTCCTCTTTCAGCAAAATAAAAATATTTTTGATCGGGTGGAGGTGCAAGTCCTTGAATTTTTGACAGTTTGATAATAGTTACTGAACACTGTTGGCGTATTTTCTTGACATGATTAGAGATGTGTTTTATAGATGAATGTTGTAATATCACAGATAAAAAGCATAATGAAGATATCTTTATAGGATGTTAATTACACTAGAAATTAACTCTCATAAAAAATATATTCCGCATTTTGCAATACATCATGATAATATGAAAGATGAAGCACATTGTTACAACAGGCAAGTTGTAGACCAAGGAGGGTTAGGAAATACTAAGAGAAAAGATGATAGACAGCTTGCATTGTGGCACTGGAGACCATCGGTATCAGAAATGACTAAAAGCTCACGAAACAGAATAATGCAGATGTACATGACAACAATCATTACACTTCATGCACCACAAGAAGAACTTTTATCTCACAATTCATGCATACGTTTGTACTAGTAGCACCAAACAGTCAAATATATCCTCCAAGGCTACTCACTCTCAGTCAACTGGTGACATTAAGGCTAGTATTGTTTTAAAAGATTGTTGGAACATTCATACATTGAACTGCACGACACACACACCACACACTTACACAAATGATAAGTCTTCAACCCTTCAAAAGAATTACCAATTACCTGCTCCAGATGACTCCATTCTTGAAGCTGTGTTGACTGTATCCCCAAAGAGGCAGAACCTAGGCATGGTTAGTCCAACAACTCCAGCCACACAAGAACCTAAGGTAAAATAATAGTTTTGTGACATGGTGTGTTCAATGTTTTGATGACACCAAGTTTAGAATATAACTTCTGTTTCTTATTTATGTAATATTTACGATAATGATACGATTCACTTTTCTACTCTGAGCTGCAGAAGGATTTACATTCTCAATGTGACTAAAAGAAGTGCTACAAGGAGCCTTTAAAATATATACAAGCCGAAGTACGACTACTTTGATTTATAGCTTGATTGCTGGGTATGCTTCATTTCGTCCAATATATCAAGTTTTAGCAAGGTAGCTTAGACTATTCTTACCTTCTATATGATTAGATAGCCAATCCGATTTAAATTCATCCTATTAATCGCCTCTGACGACATGTATGACAGATGACAGTGTTATTATTCCTAATTTTGTTCAGGCTCCAACATTATATATAAGATAACATAATTGCATCGTATTTGTCCGATGAAGAAAAAAGCTTTCGCATAGTATATCTATCAATTCAGCTGCGATATATATTTATATATCCTCTATCTACACTGTACCCAACCTTAGCATTCTGTAAAGTGAGGGAATGTGCTCTTTCTTCTCGTTGTGTTCACTTTTCCAAGCATGTGTCATTCATGTATATAGCTAATTTGACTAAAAAAAGTAGCCGACCTGAGATTTGAGCTTGGAGTCTTTGGAAGATTGGCCAGAGCACTGGCTGCTGAAATAAATCCATCACTGATTTAGTTATCTTATTTGCATGAATGTAAAGTAAATCGCTTCTTAGACGTGTCTGCAAGGACAAGAGTTATTCAGCTTTCAACTACTTATGTCAAGAATTATAAGAATTATGTCAAAAGAATTATAAAAATTATGTCAAGAATTATAAGAATTATGTCAAGAATTATAAGAATTATGTCAAGAATTATTTAAAGTGCATGCTCAACATTCGAGTTTATTATCAATCTCAGACATGACTAGGCACATTAGTCATGTAGTGCAGGTACTTACAATCTCAGACATGACTAGGCACAGTAGTCATGTAGTGCACGTACTTACAATCTCAGACATGACTAGGCACATTAGTCATGTAGTGCAAGTACTTACAATCTCAGACATGACTAGGCACATTAGTCATGTAGTGCACGTACTTACATTCTCAGAACATGACTAGGCACATTAGTCATGTAGTGCACGTACTTACAATCTCAGACATGACTAGGCACATTAGTCATGTAGTGCAAGTACTTACAATCTCAGACATGACTAGGCACATTAGTCATGTAGTGCACGTACTTACGATCCATTTCACTTCGAGATTCCGCATTGACGACTCGAAATACATGAATCTGAATCTGATTCTATTGCGATAAGACACATTTAACAATCAATACAAATCTCTTTAAATATTTATAAAATCTATCTGATCTAAATCTAACTTATAGTCCCATGATTTAGTTCCAATCTTTATCTTAAATCCTCAATCCTAATTCTAAGTCGCAAAATCTGAACCGTAAAATCTAAACATAAAAAGCTAAACTTTTAAAATCTAAACCGCAACAATTTAAATAGTAAAATCTAAATCGCAAAAACCTAAATCTAAAATCCCTCTAACTGTTTTGTCTGTCTTGCCCATCTGTCTATATGTAATTATGTCTTGTCCGTCCTCTCTGTCTACCTGTCAATCATGTCTGTCTTGCCTTGGCATCCCTGTCTGTCTGTCTGTCTTGTCCTGTCCTGTCCGACCTAGCTAGTACGTCGTGTTCTATCCTGTCCGACCTCTATCCTGTCTGTCTTGTCCGGTCATGTCATGTCCTGTTCGTCTTATTCTGTCAGTCTGTCCTTCCAATGTCTGTCTGTTTGTGCTATCTGTCTCTTCGATCTGTTTATTCTGTCTGTCTTTCCTGTCTGTCTTTCTGTCCGTCTTTCCTGTCTGTCTTTCTGTCCGCCTGGCTATGTAAGGTCTTCAGTGCATAGGACAGAAAACAATACAATGCAGTTTAAGAGATGTGGTGCAACTGTGTATGGAACCCATAGGCATTCTCTTTGAGAATTTCAGTTGGTCTTCCACTATTTGTTTTGCCATCTGGTACCCATCTTAATGCTTGCTGTGACAATCTATTTTCATTCATTTTAGTACATGTTCGGTAAACAGAAATACCTGTATGCAATCCAATTCGAAGCCTGAGAGGAACCTGCGGCATGTGACGAATAGTGAACTGTCCACACTGGCTAAGTAATACCAGCGCTAGCGTTCCGATCTCTCCAGCATGTCTGTTCCCATTCCTAATGGGAAGTCCACTAACCACCATATATGCATCACCAATGGTCTCAACCTGCAAAATAGATTTACCAGATACACAAACATTGCACAACAGCACATTTCATTAGTTTTTCCCACAAAACAAATGTCATTATTTGATTAATGGTCAAACATATAAATGCCAATTATTTTTATTTTTGCATAAACAGAAGAAGTCGGAGAAACGATAGAGTTGATGCAGGGAAGTAAAACTATGATGCAAGGGTGATTGATAACAACCGACTGGTACACTGAGACAAAGTCGTTTCAATGATGATTCATCACTAAATAAAGAGTTAGTAACATATTAAAGATTATCTGAGCAGAATAATGTATGATTCAGAAACATGGATGAGGTAAACAGATAGAAGGCATAATGACGCAGTTGAGAAGTGGATATTTACAGGAATATGAAAGAAACTGATGAAAAGAAAAGAACAAAAAAGGTTCTGACAACGCAACGTTTGGGGAAAAAAAGGTAGTAACGGAAACAAAAATCAAACAAATAAAATGGATTTGATTTATTTATAAGCATATTCTAGGCGAGATATTGTGAAGAACGTACTTGAAGGTAGAGTCGATGGTTGAAGATCAAAAGGTAAGCAGAGATACAAATGTGAGGGAAACATCATGAGATGGGCAGGATAAGTCTAGTAAAGTAAAGTTAACCCATAACATGTATTAATGCTGTAGAGGTTTGAGATGTTAGCGATCTCACATTTCAGTAGCTTTGCTACGAGGGAGTTAGACATCTCCCATCTCTCGCAGTCTTTATTTTCCTGATTAATACGAAATCCAAGTAAGGGTGGGCCGTTACGGAGCCGCTCTGAAAAAAACCCCACATTTCCGATTCAACTGTGGAATGAATCGAGAACCATTCAATATGCGAAGCCAGTTAGCTAACAATTGCGCTACGCAGATCCAGTTTAGCAGAATTACCTATGTTATTTGATTAAGTCTAACCAAGTGTGATGCCAAAGTCAGTTATTGTAGGTCCGTTGAGCAAACTTTCATTGCCGATACGGCACCTGCTGATGATGATGAGGATGACCTGTAGAAGATATAATTTAACACGTACCTTATACACATCGTGATTGTTAATAGTGGCATCGAACATGGAGTACAGGTCGTTCAATAAGTCAACTACTTGCATTGGCGTTGACATTGCAGAAATTGTTGTGAACCCAACAATGTCTGAGAAATAAATTGTGACTTCATCGAAGCACTCCGCTTCCACTGTTTTACCTAATTTCAGGCTCTCAGCAACAGTCCTAGACATAAAGTGGAAGAGTTACTTAATGTGATATGAGAAATAGTAAACAAGATTCCTGTATATAAAGTGAGTTACCTAATGTGATATGAGAAATAGTAAGCAAGATTCATATATATAAAGTGATAGTTACTTAATGTGATATGAGAAATAGTAAGCAAGATTCATATATATAAAGTGATAGTTACTTAATGTGATATGAGAAATAGTAAATACGATTCATGTATATAAAATACAGTAAAAGGGATGTCCATAAATTATGTCAAATTTTAGAGTAGGGGAGTCGGAAAAAAGTTTGACAGATATTAACAAGGTCGGGAGATGTTTGGGGGGGGGGGGGGGTGACAAAAGTTGTCGACATCAAACATTTTTTTAAATATATGAATTAAAATTGTTTGAGTTTAAAAATATTTTCGAAAAATCTGAAATCAACATGTAGTAAGTAATATGCTGTTATGAAAACGTCATGTTGCAATATGCTGTTATGAAAACGTCATGTTTCAAATATGCTGTTATGAAAACGTCATGTAGTGTTGTTTTTACTTTTTCTGCAGAAATGTTCTTTTGGAGAGATAGAGAGAGAGCGAGAGAGAGAGACAGACAGAAAGAAAGGAAGAGATAGAAAGGGGGGGGGGGGTTGGGTAATATATTTTGGACATAAATCAGTTTGTGTCTCTGAATTCTTGATAGTTTGCTGAAGCGGTGGGAGGGGTAAACAAATTGTTGATGTAATTTATAGACATGCCCAAAGTTGATACCTCGACTATCATTATTTTTACTTAGTTACTGAATAGTTATTTATTTTTACAAGTTGTAGAGATGTGGTTCTACAGAAGAATGCTGAGAATATCATTGCCTGCCAGAAAAACTAATGTGGAGGTGTGGAAAGAGTCAAATGTGAAACGGACCTTAATCAATAATATAAGTACAAGACAATCTTAATTATTTGGCCACTTCATGAGACAGGGAGGTTTGGAGAACATAGTCACAGCAGGCAAGATTGAAGGCAACATAGACAGAAGGCGACAACGTGAGAAAATATTAGACAGCTTGACAGCCTGGCACGGCAGGGAGACAACTATCTTGATACTTAATACCGGAGATAGAGAGCTGTGGAGAGCCATGATCGTCTACGCCATCCGGCTTGGCACCTGATGATGATCAGTTGCTGAACATTCTATATGTGAAAGATTAGTCCTGATATTGAAACGTTGTACAGTAGGTTCATAGGACTTATTAGAAATTTATATTGGGAACAAACTTGATCAATAAGGTGTGAAAACAGCTACTCACCATACATAGAAATAAGAAGAGGGGTAAGACAAGTATGCATTTTTATCACCAAGTCTATTTAATATCTAAATAGGTCATAATATCAAAATACCAACAATAATCAAAAACGTATGTCAAGTCAAACATAAAGATACATGGAGACAAACTACAACAAGTAAAACATTATCAATATCTTGGACACATAGTCAAAAATGATGGCAACTGGGAAACAGAAGTTAAAAGGAGAATAGGAATGGCTAAAAGTACCTTCAATGACGTGAGGAAAATATTAACATCTAAACAAATTACAAAACAAGTTAAAATGAGAATTATAAAATACTACATCTATTCCATTTTAATGTATGGCTCAGGAACATGGACACTAAAATAAACAATTAGAAGACAAAATTGATGCCTTTGAGAAGTGGGTATATAGAAGAATAGGGGAGAGCATCATGGAAAGAGAAGAAAACAAATAAGAGGTGCTAAAGACACTTAATATGAAGAAGGAACTACTAAGAGAAATAAAGATCAGGCAAATAAAATACTTTGGGCATATTAAAAGACATGACACCTTATTGAAGACCTTACTTGAGGGTAAAGCCAAAGGGAAGCGAGCAAGAGGTAGGCAGAGATACAAGTGGGAGAGTAACATCACACGATGTACAGGTTGCCGTCTAGCAGAGTGCACCACCAAGGACAAGAGACAGGAGATGTTGGAGATACGTTGCAGCCAACCTTCGTTGCGGAGACGGCACTTGATGATGATGACAATAGGCTCAGGTAAGGGTCCCTTGCCTGAATGGTTTTCATCTGTTGTATAAACAAATTGTGAGACTAAAAGTTTAAATCTCATATTTTTGCAAATGTTGGGGGCTGACCTAGAAAACAAAGGAAATACCTTTGGGATATATATATATATATATATATATATATATATATATATATATATATATATATATATATATATATATATATATATATATATATATATATATTACAATTCACCGTCAATACATTAACTCTTCTTGATTCTTGCATCTTATTAGAAACTGTCCTCACAGCACGTGGGCTTTCCCATAATTGCCCCTACCTCTGTTTCAGTAGCCATCTGACTCAATGGTGTTTCTAGTCTAATGCCGCTGAAACAGATGTCGACATCAGGGCACAACTCTGGCCCTTGCGACAGGTTTCTTTGCTGTTCTGCCCTCCCACACAGTGCCCGCAACTAGTTTAAAGCACAACGTCGGCCTGCTGGAACAACAGTTATCGAAGAAATATTAAACTGTTATCGAAGGTTACGACTACGGGATTGTATAGATGACGTGCCATGAAGCTTCTATAAGAAGATAACCTCAAGGCATTAACTCTTTCATTACTTCTGACTTCTGCATGACCTGTATCTATGTACGTATTTAGGTTTTTGGTGGGTCACTATGTTTGCAGTTTTAATAATCAAACCATACTGTTATTTTTGTCTTCATTTATTTTCACAACTATATCGTTTTCCGTAAAAGATAAATATAGTATCATTTTTACAATACATAATCGACGGACATGTTGGACTTACGGTGGGAGCATTCTGAATAACAGCTGATCAGTTTTCTTCTTTTCCTCCTCCAACTGCATCGTTCTTTCAGCCACAATATCTTCTAAATCTGTTGAGTACTTTTCCAACATTTTAAACATCGTGTCTACGATGTTAGCTTTCCTGTTGTGCAAATACAACATTCAACAATCATGATTATTTGCATTCACGTGGTATCATTTTAATTGTGTTTCTAACAAAAACAAAATATCTTTGTCAAGAGAAATATAAACTACTATAGAAAACAAAGAAGAAAGAAAGATTATACTAACTCAATCGATGAGAAATACGGATCTGAAAACTATAATATGACAACTGATAATACAAGAGAACGTGTTATGGTTATGTAAAAAATTCCTTGCTTTTGGGTGTTCGTTTCCAAACCCCCCCCCACTCCACCGAAGATGGATGTGTCGGGCCATTGGCGCAGATAAAACGCATTTCCATTCTCTGGACTGCATCCTGCTGGAGATCTAGTAGTACTGCTACAGGAGAGATCCAGCAGGAGTTTGTGAGAATGAACGCTGAAGAAGATGAAAACCCCCACTGAATTTCTTGCAGGCCAACGGTTCTACTAGATTTCTAGGGGAATATATACCAGAAAGAAATCAGTTGTTTCGCCGTATTATTTGTGTCAATGGTCAGAGACATTCGACTTCGGATTGGTAAATAATGCGTGCATTTTTTGTTATCAATTTCACTGAACGAGTTCGTACCCAGGTCGCTAGTAGGCCAAAAGTACGCCGCTCGCTGATCACAATCTCAAAGCCAGCCACTATAAAATTACTTGATCTATTTTGTCGCTATCACCATAGAAGCTCACCAGTTTGTTTCATGTTGTGAATTCGAAGAACTATACTGAACATATTTTCTGTTCATTGTTATACTATTTCGTGAACAATTTTACTGCAAACTGATTCTCATCCAGTTGTGTCTCTTATGGCCAAGTCATAAGTTCACGTAGCCAAAGAGTAGAAATGTCGTAAAGATGTGTACTAGAGTCTGGGTACCGTTTTCATGTGGATATTAGTCAGTATCGGCAATATTTGTATCTTACAGACGTGCTTGCAGTCCACAGTGTACTGTCCGGAACCTAATGATGGTGGTTTTCTGTGATCTATTCATCTTTAGTTTGGGATCTTTTGGAAAGTTGCTGCCTACTCTCGACTTCAATTTGTGTTATTAAAACAGTTCCCTAGCGTTTCTTTCACTACATCTTATACAGCAACCTAACGTACACTGACTGGAAAGACCAAGTTGGTTAGCATACTTGCGATCTTGCAACTCACCCGATTTGATGTTTACACATTATTCATTTTACCATTTTACTCAGTAATCAATTTACCATGGACTTGACATTTTTCATACTTCATTTTTATGTATCAAAATAGCCTCCTACATTCAATATCTAAATTTCTGAATTTTCTCATAACCTTTTCAAAAATATCAAATCTCTCCTTAATATATCTTCCCACCGTTCCTACCTTTGACTTCTATTTTTTAACATCGATCCAATTTCCCAAATTATCTTTCGAGCTGCTCCTAGACTCCCTCGGGAGCCACATACAATACACTGCTGTCAAATTTAGAGCTATTCAATTGGGTACTATAAAAAAGTGTATCTTATAATTGTGGACGTCAGCTTAAAATATAAGACAGCCACCCCCTCGTTTTCTCTCTCTCTCTCTCTCTCTCTCTCTCTCTCTCGCTGAACTGATCCTACGCAATATCTGTCATCTCTGTTGCTGTGGTCTTACTTTGTCCAAAGTTTGTGTGAACGTAATCTATCTGTAAGAGCTGTCTGTTGTCTTGTTTTTCCTAACTGTGAACATGGTCTAGTCTCCTTTCACCGTGAAAGCTCTTATGCTTTTGCCAAGTTTTAAATGAAGTTTTGCTTGTATAAGTATCTCTTTTCTCCATTGTCTCTAGTTTTATTGTTACTTTATGTGAATTAGTCTATCGTTTTGTATTTATTTTCTGTGAATGCATTATGATTTTTTTGTCTTGATTTCTGTGTGAACGTAATCAGAGGTGTTTCTCCTACTACTGCTGTGGAAGTTATTACGTTCTTTGTTTCTTTCTTCATTTACCCGTAGTCATATGTTTTTGTCTTTTTATATAAATATAGTCAGACTTCCGTGTTTTTTTGTGTGTATAAATGAACGTAGTCTGAAAAAAAACTGATCTCAGCGTGAGCGTTATTCCACTGTTTTATCTTTCTTCTCTAGAGTCTTACTTTTAGAAATGTTTTCTTGTGAACGTAGCCAGACTGTTTTTTGGTCTTTCTTAAAGTAGTCTGACTCGTTAATTTTCTCTCTAAGAGCGTAGTCACACGTTAACAAATCGTTATTTCTCTGTGATCATTGCTTCACTTTTTATCTTTCTTTTCTGTTAACGCTGTCTTCTAGTTCGGTCCGAACTCACTGACTTAATAGTAGAATTCTTTATGTTACTTTTTCCTCAACTGTCAACATTTTAAAGATATATTTTGATTTATTCTTTCTGTTACAGCATTTACACTGGCTTGAATCGATTTTTGTCTTAAAATTCACTTGTAAATGTCGATAAAATCATCAAATATTTATATATCATTTCGTTTTGCTTGCGCTTTTTAAAGTGCTGCCATTGTTATTGTTTTTTTAAAGAAAGATACTCATGGCAGATAGAGAGAGAGAGAGAGATTTAGAGAGAAAGAAATTTAAAATGAAAATGATAAAAATAGAATATGGACAAAGTGTTGACAAAGATGGCTGTTAGAGGCTACTAATGAAAGTTGAGCGTGGGATTGGCTACCCAAAGGTCAGATTTACCCAAAAATACCATGTTGAAGTAGGATGTGTCAGAAAAATAGGCACATATAGATCTATAGCAGGTAAAATCTACATCTCGACGTAATGTATTCCGTATGTTAACGTTTGGTAACACATTCAGAAAATAAGTTACTTATTTATTAGCTGACGAGTCATGAACATTTCATGTGAAATAAATTCATATCCATAAGGGATATCTCATATTACGTGAATACCTGAGCATGTCTTAAAGACTATTGTTGTAATATGTATATAGAATGTTGGATTGCTATTGGACTATTACAGTTCTGTAATAACATGTTCTTAATAGTATTAACGATCAGAGTGACGTTCATGTTTATCAACGAAAACATATTTCTCCAAGATGGTTGTCTGTTGTGATCCAGATAAATAATTACAATCAATAGAGCTCTTATATCATTTTATTCAATTTGTGAATGAGGGTCTTTCTCCAGAGTTTTATTTTATACTTAGATTGCTTCAGAATGGACTGCGATGCTTTGATAAAAAGCCTCCTACTCAGAGTGGTTAGGTGCTTAGTTGTAAAGATAGTGTGTTGTCGGGCTTCCACAGGAGGAAAGTGTCATTATAGGCACATCAGCTATTAGAGGTTAGCTTTATTAGGTGGCTAGTCTGGCATATCAGCTTTTAGAGTTTTGCTTTATTTGGTGTCTTGTCTGGCATATTAGTTTCTAGAGATTAGCTTTATTTGGTGTCTAGTCTGACATATCAGCTTCTATATGTTAGCTTTATTTGGTGGCTAGTCTGACATATCAGCTTGTATATGTTAGCTTTTTTGGTGTCTAGTCTGACATATCAGCTTCTATATGTTAGCTTTATTTGGTGGCTAGTCTGACATATCAGCTTGTATATGTTAGCTTTATTTGGTGTCTAGTCTGACATATCAGCTTATATATGTTAGCTTTATTTGGTGGCTAGTCTGACATATCAGCTTCTATATGTTAGCTTTTTTTGGTGGCTGGTCTGGTGGACAACAAATCACATTCTCAGAACTTGTATGTACATATATATTTCAGAGATCGAATAGTTAAAACCATACTACAGAGTCCGAATTACATAATATTTCCTCAGATGCTCAATCCGATATACATCTTTAATAACATTTTTAAAAATCTTAAATTTCAATCAATTTATCTCTTGCAACTATTGGAATAGAAAATATACAATATTAATAGTAATTGCAGTGAGAAATATAAAAAATGTAAATAGAAAAAGATGCAGGATACTGCATCTTTAACTCAATCTTATGTTGGTTTTGTCTTATGAAAGAGGAGAGAGGAGACAATGAGAGACGAGAGAAGAGAGAATGAGGGAGGAGAGAAGAAAAAATGCTGGAGGAGAGGAATGAGGGAGGAGAAATGATAGAGGAGGAAATGAGAGAGAGAGAGAGGTGGGATATACGAGATTGAGAAGACATAAAATGGAATAAGGGAGGATAAAGAATGAAAAATAGATAATGATGGAAGCAATGAAGGATAGAATAGATAAGAATGAAATATAAAGAAGAAGAAGAGAGAAAAAGAAATGAGAAAGGAGAGAATTAGAGAGGAGAGAGATAAAGGGAGAAAGAGGAAGAAGAGGATAAAACGAGAGAGCTTGCATTAAAAACAATGCATAACAGGTATATTTCTGGAACACAGAAATATTGTATGACACGTATATTTCTGAAAAAACAACAGAAACATAAAACAAGATAAAGACAGGAAAGATATTGAAATTGACGAAAATAATTGTTCGAACGAGGGATTGGTCAAACAGTGAACAGTGAATAAGTCTTCTTATTTACAGTTCAAATAATAAGAATTTTGTTGACTGTGGCTTCCAAGGCAAGTGGAAAGGAAAGTATTGATGTGATCTATTGCTGTATCATTGTTGCTAATATATTATATATGTCCAAAACTATTTCCTGCATTTCAGATTGTTCATACAAGGTGCTAACTTAGTTCAAATCAATAGCTATACCTTACAATATCCATTAGCACCAACTAGCACATGTGGGAATTTATATTTTCATTTTCCCTTCATTACACTTCTCCAGCTATCAGTCAGGGATGCCAGAAAGTTTGGACTTTTTGTGTCCACATTTTAGTTATAAAAAGTGGTCAGATTTCTGAATTGTGTACAAAAAGAAACTACTGAAAAGATGCCATAAATTTCAAATTATAGAATGAAATTACAAGTTCAAATTCTAAATACAGCGTCTCGGTGACTGAGTTTAATTCAATTTTTTGCCTGTATTTTAACAGAAACTACGAGATTATTGAGTCTATAAACGCTAAGTCTTATTGGTGTGTCCAGAATTATTATATTTTCATAAATGTAAGTAATAAAATACGTACAAATGTATGCATTATCAAATTAGCTAACAAATTTAAGAAAATACCAGAATATTCATGTTTTGTGAAGTGTTATTTCCAAATATGAAAATATTGAAAATGAAATTGCCAATAATGGGAACCCTGCTACAAGCCACATATTCCACTTGCATATTCTGAACTTAATTTTCAATCTTCCACACTATTCAGAGTTTACACCGCCCACGTTTTGAACCTCAACTTTTTAAATAATACAGATATTGCATAACTTCATTATAAGGTTCAAATGTCCGGTGTTGATCATGTTTTAGTATCCCATGACAGTTTTCGCTCGATAATCACTATATAGCAAGCTTTAAAGTTGATTAAATGAATAATGATTTTATGACTAGGTTCTGTTGTGACGGTTAAATTATTGGGATTTAGGACAATAGTTAATTCAAGTCAAGGAACATTTCTACAAGGATAACTCAAGATTTGATGAGAGATTAATGAAAGGTTGTGAAGGGCATACACTAATCATGTGCACAATGTGGTGAGAATTTCTAAAGTATAGAAGCATCTAGCCATGCTTCTTTTGCCTGTTTTTTCCCCCAGCATGCTTTTAAAAGAAACCAAGTTATGTAGGAAGGAGCGAATAAGCCGTGTCAAACTGTAAGCGAAATTGCATATAGAGTTGTATACGTTTATGGGATATATATATATTCACCAAGGCCGCAGATATGTCAGTGGTAAGAAGTAGTAGGAGGGAAAATATTCATACAATTACCAATAAAGTCATTCGCCTACTTTCGTGTGCAGTTTTCATTGTTGTGAGATTTTTAGGCGCCTTTTTTAGGGGAAAATCGCAAACTGATGGAAATTCTAGAGACTAACGGGAATTGAACCAGTCCGTTCAACGGCACCAAATCGCCTAGCAACTATTGAACACGCCTTCTTCCGTACTTGACTAACCGAAAATCGTGCGGAAGAACGCGTGTTCAATAGTTGCTAGGCGATTTGGTGCCGTTGAACGGACTGGTCCAATTCCCGTTAGTCTCAAGAATTTTTAAAAATTGTCTTCTGGCTTCCTACTTATATTTACTTGTATAAACTGATGGAAGGGAGAAAAGGTGGGTTTACTTTTTTTGCCTGTATCTAGCACTAGATTAGTACTAATTCTTAGTTGGTGGTGAACTTGCTTATTGTTTGGGTGACCCACCGTCCAATTTTTAAATCACACATGCTCCTAGCTCGATCCAGCCTAAAGAAAATTGGTATCAGATCTTCAATCTATTTATTATCATTTCTCTGCTTGTGCTGTAAGTCGTCGCAGGAGTGAATGATGATCGGTTTTCGGGCTATGACACGATTGATCGCTTGATATGCAGTTATATTGTGACGTCTCAGAATGTTGGTAACTCCATCAATCCACCTTCTTCTTGGTCTTCTTCTTTCTGTATTGTGCTATTTCCATTTTCATGTTGTATACTCTTGTTGCTGACCAATAAGGGTTCATTATCATTAGTTGGCAGGGCCATTTCAGTCTCTGTTTTCGATATATTTGACCACAGTTGTTGTTCCAACAGTTCTTACAATCTCTTCATGCATCGCATGATCTCTTCTTGTTCTGTTTGCTGCTTTTCTTAGACATCTTATTTCACACGTAGTAAGCTACTTTCTCTCTTGTTCTTTTGATGGTATCCATGTCTGACATTGACAAGACAGTGTTGGTACTGAGATTAAATTTATGATTTGCCTTGTGGTTTCCATCGGAATAGATTCGTGTTTCAAAATTGGTGTCAGTTCATAATTAACTCAGGTCTTCTAGGAAAGTAAAATAATTAGGGACGTAATCTATTAAGTTCTGTCCGAAGCCAGAAATGGTCATCTGGATGCGTCCTATGAACTAGTGGTAGGCATTATTATTTACACAATAGGAAGACAGAATTGATGCCTTTGCGATTTGAATATATATAAGAATAAGGAGAACATCATGGAAAGAGAATAAAACAAACTAATAGGTTCTAAAACACTTAATATGAAGGAAGAATTACTAAGAGAAATAAAGATCAGGCAAATAAAATATTTGAACACATTAAAAGGTATGAGACCTTATTGAAGACCTTACTGGAGGATACAGTCAAAGGGAAGCGAGCAAGAGGTAGGCAGAGATACAAGTGGGAGAGTAACATCACACGATGGACAGGTTAAAGTTTAACACAGTGCACCACCAAAACAAGAGACATGGGATGTTGGAGGTATGTTGAATCCAACCTTCGTTGAGGAGACGGCACATGATGATGATGATCGTCATTATTTATTTGATTTGGGTGGTGATGTTCCCACTTTTATTTGAAAATGGCTTTCATCGTCGCGATTATTTATTAGATTATTATAAACCAGTATCATGACACATGGGGATTCCCATTAGTGTTTCGACATCCATTCCAGCAGCAATACAAGTGTGCAGACTCAAAGTACCAGTCAGATGTTGAGTAGATGACTTTGTGTCCCTTCAGAGATGACATGCACGATCACCGCAACCCTGGTCACCCCCCCCCCCCCCCCTCAATTTATATCATTCTTTGTACGTGCACATTTATCGCCTCCATTGTCTTTCTGTTCACACTGCAGTAAATCAATCACTGCCACTATCAGATCTTCCTTAGCTCTTTTATAGCCTGTGCCACCCATCAACCACGCATCGGAGATCCCTGTGAATTATCTCTTGATGCTACGAAGTTACGTACTATGAGTGGTAATCTCGGCAAGCAGTGTGCCACTTCGTTCAGAGTGATGGAGTACATATGGGAAACCGAGTACAGTGAAGTCAATCTTCTGCAACAACCACGCTTTGCTCGCCAATGAATCTGCCCTTCTGTTGCCTCTAAGCCCTGATTGACCAGGGTAGTATATCTATGTAGGCTTTACACAACTGAATAATTAAGCAAAGCGACCAATTCCTTACACATTTTGTCTGTTACCTTACGTGCTATGACGTTACATTGTAGTTGTATCCATCGGGCAAAGTTTGTAAGTGATTTCATTGTATATGGGAAGTCACTAAGTGAGAAACAAAAAACATGATATATGTTGTTATTGCTGCTGTTTGTTCTCAAACTCCCGTTGGATCTCTCTTGTGGCAAGATAATTCTCCTGCTAGAGCTCCTGCTAGAGTAGTGCATGAAATGTAATTGCGTCGGGTCGAAACTTTTTTTTTTGCGTCGATGCCCTGACTCAATTCAACATTAGCGCAATTAATTATGATTTAAAAAGGAACTATTGCAAAAAGAGAACAAACTGTAACTGACCTGTGCTCACGTTCATCTCCACATTCTATGGTAGATGGATGTGAAGTCACTGAGTCAATGATCTAAAACAATGAAGTAATACGAGTTTATCACTCTTATTTCCGATGTCTAGCTTTGGTGTTTTCAGATTCGGGCTGGTATTTGACTTTTATTTTCAGATTCGGACTGGTATTTGACTTTTATTTTCAGATTCAGGCTGGTATTTGACTTTTATTTTCAGATTCGGGCTGGTATAATACGTTTATTTTCAGATTCGGGCTGGTATTTGACTTTTATTTTCAGATTCGGGCTTGTATCTGACTTTTATTTTCAGATTCAGGCTGGTATTTGACTTTTATTTTCAGATTCAGGCTGGTATTTGACTTTTATGTTCAGATTCAGGCTGGTATTTGACTTTTATTTTCATATTTGGGCTGGTATTTGACTTTTATTTTCAGATTCAGGCTGGTATTTTACTTTTATTTTCAGATTCAGTCTGGTGTTTGACGTTTATTAAAATGAAAAGTTCTCCATAGCTTTGCAAATTCCAGAATAAATGCAGAAGAGGAATAAGACGATAGCAAATACGATTAGAAGAAAAGGAACATAAAAAGAACAAAATATAGCAGAGGAGCCAGAATTGATAAATTTGAACTCACTTCCCGCCTGTCAACTTTTTAAACTGATCATAAATCTCATCCATGCCAGGTCTCATTTCTGGAGTCTCAGCCCAACATTGTTTCATGATCTGAATGAACAATGGTGGCGCTGCTTGCGGTGTCACAGAAGGTCGAATTAGAGGGGGAGGCTTTTTAAGTTTCTTCACGATTTCTGCAAGAAAAACACATATAAAGGAGTAAGACATATATTAAGAAGATGATTAAGCCATATATTAAGAATATAATTTAGAAATATATTAAGAATATGATTTAGCAAGTGCTTCATACAATTCTAAAGATTAATTTAATTAAAATCATGGAACTAATCAAATTAATCATTATGAAAGCTTGAGCCAGTAGGTCTTATATTTCCGAGGGTCATGATCGAACACGCGACCTACAGAACATACGACAAATAGCTTAACAAGTACCTCAGGGAAATTCCTTACTTTCGCACATCAGAAATGACTAAATGTAATATTCTTAGACAGGGTATACATATTTATCTAATCCATGTGAACGTCAATAGCACCGTTATTATTCATCGTATTATGTTGTGAACCTGTTCTTGATAAACGTATTCTCTTCGAAATGTCGTTCTGTGTGTGTTACCAGTGATTAGAAAACTTCATTATCCTGTTCCAAGTTTAGCCTGTTGGAATTTCGCTGTGCTGTATTTAGTAAATATTATTGATTTTCTTACAGAATTTTCAAGGTCTTTCACGCAAAAGGAGAAACAGCAGTAGCAGCGATAGACATGGAAGATGCATAAAACAGTCAGTGTGATCTAATCCAGGGGTCGGCAACCTGTGGCACGAGTGCCACACTTGGCACGCCAAGCAATTTCCAATGGCACGCAGACTCTTTAAGTTTCCTGTATAAAGTTGATTATAAATCTATTAGCGGGTGTTTCTCGCTCATTTCGGCACTTAAGCGTAGTAGGGTACAAGACTTGTTGTAACAGAAGTCTAAGTTGCTCAGGGGAACAGTCTATATGCGAAATCTCAGAAACTAACAACAGTAACGTCAACTAACGAGCTTTTCTTTCAGCTTTGGGATCAACCTATTCCTGTGAGCAAATTTTCTCTCACATGAAAGCAGTGCTAAATCCACAGCGTAGTCGCCTAACTCCTGAACATTCAGAAAATTATGTCAAATTCAAAGTAACAAAATATGTTGTCGATATTGAGCAACTGGCCAAGACCATGCAAGGGCAAGATCCCATTAATAATAGAAAAGTGTTTTTTTTTAAAAATATTTCAAGAAACTATATTTCTTTTAATGCTGTTTACAACTTTACATATTATTGAATGTCACTATATATTAATTAATTAAAATATAAAAATAAAATATATGGTAAAATAAGAATATTGACCTCGACTTGTATAAAATGATATGTGATGTTGGAATAATTTGAAACTTCCAGTAAGCACACAGTTAGCAAAAAGTTGCTGACCCCTGATCTAATCCATTTGCTAATTGACTTCAGCATCGACTAGTCGATCACTCGATAGGTAGCACTGATGCTCATGTTTACACAAGTTCCTTTAAAGTTGCGATCCTGGACCTGGGAGAACATAACTAAATCATCGGGATAGCCTCAGAGATCGTCATTTTCTCTTTCGCTTACACAGGTATAAAAATTACACAGGTATAGGCATCTGGGCCAGGTAGGGTCCTCACTTATACGGATGGATTCTTGTTGTAGAATATCTAGAAGAAACATATATGACATCATTAAGGGTGTACAGAGTACACTAGAACAATTTTATCTCTGGTGCGCTAGTTACAATGCAGTCATCAATCCATCCAAGACAAACATTGTCTGGTTTTCGTTTAGCAACAAGATAATTACAAACACTGCCAGCTGCCATTTACATGGACATCACCATCGACAGAGAGAACAAACTATGAAATACTTGTGAATGACATTTTATACATAGTCCTTTCTCTTTCTTCTTCTTCTTCTTCTTCTTCTTCAGCGTTCATTCTCAAACTCCCGATGGACCTCTCTTGTAGCAGGACCATGGTCATACTAGGTTTCCAGCAAGATGTCGTCCAGAGAATGGTAATGCGTTGTGTCGCCGTTTTATTTGCGCCAACGGCCCAATACATCCGTCTTCGGCGGTCTTTCTCTTTCAAAGCATATCGATAATATCATTCACAAAGCTAAGAAGAATGTCAGTTCAATTAAAGTCACGGCATCTACAGAGATGCAATAGTGAATCATTTTCTGCTGATGCAGACAATGTTACTATCTGTGATAGACTATGTTTAGGATTACTCTCGCTGTCGCAAACACAGATTGCTAGACTTGAGAGAGAGTCAGAATGAAGCCAGGAGAGCAATTCAATGATGTACCATATATACATGTACCAATCGCGGCCATGAGGTTTCATCTAGACATATCTAGTACAAAAGCAAGATATCGAGTAGTGTAGGTAAAAGAATAATGCAGAGTTGCCAACAATGACCATCACACTCTATAGTAGTAAGTAAAGTAACCCATAGCATTTATTAATGTTGTAGGGATGTGAGATGTTAGCGATCTCACATTTCAGAGGCTTTGCAAATAAGGGTGGTAGCCATATTTTCTCCCTCTCAGTCTCTACTTACAGGAGTAATCCGGTACCCGTTTAAGGCTGGGTCGACCCAAGAGCCTTTGCGATCTGAAAAACATTTCCGCCTCAACTGGGGAATGAACCCAGGATCACGCATATGCAAAGCCAGTGCCCTAACCACTGCGTTACGCGGCTTACACTCTATACCAACCTCTAGATAACACACAATGAGGGCTCATTAAACGAGGATATTATTGGATGGCAGAAGAAGAAAACGCTCACCCTGTCCAAAGTCGGCGAGCTGTGAGAAGTAGGAAGAGACGGCGATTGGACAAAAGTAAACATGGAGCGACAGTTCCTGACGAATGTTGTGATACAGCTAGGAAGAATGTTGTGATTAGGCTGCAACTACGACAGAGAGAGTGATTCACAAACTCAAAAGACACTACAATTCACGATATATATTTATTTACATAGCTGTCTCAGTGGTTAGAGAAGCAAAGAGATGTGGATTGGACATCATCGCCTACAGAAATATCAAAAACGTGGTGAAAATATGTTCATATCTCACCACAACATTAAGTATACGAATTGAGATAGAATTTCAGCGACTCTCATTTTGCTGACGACGCAGCCAACAGCATGAACAGTAATTCTTTCAAACTGCCAGTGTATGCTGAGCAAGATAGGAAAAAACATGATAAGAAAGAAGTGGAACACTCTTCTCATCAAAGCAATACTAAAGTTGAATGTGTCAGACAAAAAGGTGCAGATATCTCAGTCACTCTGTTCGCCAGAGCATCATATGAATATATTTTCCAGGTCATGCAGGAAACAAGGGCAACGAAAGAGCATTGGCGGGTACATCTATAGTGAACGACAAATTCAAACGGGGCTTACTTATAGTAAGTATGGATACTGTACAAACGGATACACTACAAAACGATGAGGAGTTGGTTGAAAGAGACAGTGTACATTTTCAGAGAATGTTCGAAATTGGGGTGACCAGATGATAGGGTAAGCACTATTTTACTATTATTTGCTCATTTGTTGGACACTAGAGAACGCAAGGTTGAAAAGGCGTTGTACATTTACAGCGAAACCAATATCACTAACTTGGGGCAATTCATCTTCTCCTGTACTTGTCTCAAACTCCTGCTGGCTAGCGAGATGTACTTCGGAGAATGAAATGTGTTCTGTAACAGTTTTACACCGTGACTGAGATAATGTCCGTCTCGGAGTGACACATTTAAATTCAGCATGAATGATTATGGATGGAACATCTTATTTCAGCCCGAAACCTTAACCTCTACAACATACAGTGCATAGTTGCTATTCTTTGTCTCCCCTTTCGGTCCCGGCAACATAGGGGTGACTCGAAGCACCAACATTTGAGCACCGTAATTATCATAGTAAACAGAATTCTAGGAAATGCGCGCAGGTCGGCAATTAGGGCCTCAACCAATTTTCTCAAACTGACAGTAATTGTTAAGAAGGAAAATAAAGAAACCACATCAATCCCCAAACCAGTAATCCTGGAACATGGAATTGTCAGAGGATTATATAGTGTCCAGTTTGTTCAAACATAATTAACTTCAGCAGTTGCAATTAGTACCGATGTTGTTTACCATCGACATGAGTTTGCATTTTTCGCTACATGTCATCGTTATGCACGTAAATATTGTACAAGATCTTGAGTTTGTTATGTAGTATCTTGGTTTCTGTTTTATTGGTTCAGATGGTAGATACATTTCCTCTTCGATTGGAAGATATTGTAGAATAGATGTTGGAAGATAAATCAATAAATGTATCCAATCCCTGGTCTTCATGCGAGCATAAATTAACGACCAGTTCTCTCCAATATACTATGTTAGATTTCCTTTCATAGGTCTTT
The DNA here is from genome assembly GCA_034231615.1 of Meghimatium bilineatum. Classification (NCBI taxonomy): domain Eukaryota; kingdom Metazoa; phylum Mollusca; class Gastropoda; order Stylommatophora; family Philomycidae; genus Meghimatium; species Meghimatium bilineatum. Next base: position 57,040,594 of record CM067299.1, read on the forward strand.
CCATGTGATGCTGAAACTTTAATGTTCTATGTTTTTTTTTAAAATCTTCCAACTTCGCACACACTGTGTATGACTTAATCACATGAACAGAACAGAATACAACCACAAAACATTCCAAGGTGCAGACTGTGAAAAAAAAACAACCGTTCATCACTACCTTTTCGAATGTCCAACCCTTAACGATATCAGAAAGTGCTTATCCCTACAAAACAAGAAAATGAAACATCCTATATGGAATAAAACAACATAAATGATGCAAATAGCACACACTTGCAATAGGTCAGAGCAAATGAGCCCATGGACCATTGGATCGGCATCTAACTATCTTCTATAAGTTGTTCCAGTTTCGTCAATGTCTTCTCTTTTCACAAGTTAAAGCCCCTTTTTTACAATACATCATCAGCATTGCACTTCGATGTGGATACGAACTGGACATATTTGAGCAAGAAAATTTACGACACTGCTACGGAGGAACTAGGTCATTCTATCATCAAGGATCGCCAAGAAAAACAGCACTTTCGGCCTTTGTACGCCATTAACCTACAGACTAAGCTAAAGTCTACAGAGCAGTGGTACTTCCAGTGATGTTGTACGCTAGCGAAACATAGACTACGTATAGACATCATGTGAGGAAACTCAATCACTTTCATACAACTTGTCTCAGAAAAGTCATGAACATCAGATGGCAAGACTAGATTCCAGATACCACTGTCCTTGAAAGATCTGGTATCCCCAGCATTGACACTATCCTGATGTAGACACAGATTCGTTGGGCAGGTCATTTGGTACGTATGCCAGACTATCGCCTGCCAAAGATTCTTCTCTATGGTGAGCTGGAGAAGGGTAAAGGATCACAAGCTGGCTAAAAGAAGTACTATAAGGACTCGTTAAAGACCTCACTAAAAGCGTTTGAAATAGACCAAGACACATGGGAAGAACTTGCACAAAATAGATCTACATGGCGTTCTACAGTCAAAAAGAGCGCATAATCTTGTGAAAAGAGGAGAAATGCTGCAATCTAGCGGAGAGTAGCTAGAAAGTCACGGATATACCAAAATCTGCCTACAGTACTCATTCCATGTCCGAACTGTCCAAGAACATTTACAGCTCGAATAGGGTTCATTAGCCATCTCAAAACTATTACGCATGATCATAATTCTCACTGAATTTTCAAAAGTGGATGTCAAAATAGTCATCATCAGTTGTGATTGACGAACACACATCATGTTCTCTTATTATAGTCGATGCCGTGTGATATTTGTTATCGTGTCCTCTTATGATAGAAGATGCCGTGTGATAATTGTTATCGTGTCCTCTTATTATAGTATATGCCGTGTGTAAATGTTTATCAAGTCTTCTTGTAGTTTATAGTCCATGGTGAAGTTATTATGTTGTTTTCTGACACTTTGGATTTATCAGCTAATAGTCCATTACGTGTATATAACGTTGTATATAATGCATATAATGTATAAATTATGTAAAATGTATATTTCAGTATATAATGTCTTTACACGGCTTTTTATGTCTTTTAATGTCTGTATAATGTTTTAATAATTTTTTTAATGTCTTTTAATGTCTTTATAAATATATATAATGTCTTTACGCGGCTTTTTGTTTCTTGTGCTGTTAATCATCTGCTAGCTCTTATCTATTAGTCTATTGTTCCATCTCGTGCTCTTCGGATTGCCAATTTATTGGTAACATGGTGAATAAAGTTATACAGCGAGAATAAATATATTATAGTATAGTGGTAAAATGAAAATTAAAGTTCTATAGCAAGAATTAAGACATTTTAGTTTAGTGGTAAAATTATGGTAAACTTCTACAACAAGAAGAAAGACAGTATAGTTTAGTGAAATGATGGAGAGTAAAGTTCTATAGCAGGAAGGAAGATATTTTAGTTTTCGGATAAGATGTTGGGTAAAGTTCTATAGCAGGAAGAAAGGCGTGATTTTCTAACTTTAACCCAAAGCGAAAACAGTGCCTACTTAACTGTTGGTTGGTATATTCATCTTCCCAAACATTTGATCTGTATACTGAATATACGTGTGATCTGATCATCTCGAATATTACCAGTGTTTTGTGCTAATCGTGTGTAAATTTATTTGTTAAAATAGTGAGCTTATAACCATGATTTGTGAATTTATCTGTTAAAACAGTGAGCTTATGACCATGATTTGTAAATTTATCTGTTAAAATAGTGAGATTATGGCCATAATTTGTGAATTTATATGTTAAAATAGTGAGCTTATGACCATGATTTGTCAATGAGAGGCTTTCTATATGAGACGTGGATATAATGCTTATGAGAGATGAAACACAGAATAATAACACGTACTGTTTATATATTTGATATATTCAACTAAGTAGAAATGGACGTAGACTATGCTATACATACTAGTCAATCTTGTGAAAAGAAAAGAAATGCAGCAGCTCAACAGCGGAGAGCAGCTAGAAAGTCACGGATAGACCAAGATCCGTCTACAGTCGTCATTCCATGTCCAAACTGTCCAAGGACATTTACAGCTCGAATAGGGCTCATTAGCCATCTACGAACTCATAATCAAGGACATAACTAAAATTGAATTTTCAAAAGTGGATGTAACAAATGGTCATCATCACTTGTGATGGACGAACAACAACATAACACATACTAGTCAAAATAGGAGATAATTCAGCAAATATTTAATATAAATGGAGACTATTCAGACACAAGCAAAGAAGGATCATGTTGCTGATACAAAAGAAAGTAACAAATAGTATTTCAGAACAAACTACCAATCTGCAATAGAACTCTGCTACATTTGGTACTTTTGAAATTGCAGTCTGAGAGTATAAGCAAACGATGAAGAAGAAACAAACAAAATAAATATTGTGTGCCAAGATTTTATATATCATGACAAGATGTCTGTGCAAATAAGTCTCAGACTAAGCTCTGACATGCTGAAAAGGCAGACAGTTGGGTAAGACATTGACCGCAGTCATCAGACTAAACAAATAGAGCTGAACAAATACTTTATCTTAAAATGCTATTAGCGCATAGATTCATATCTCGGTTTACGAAGTGGGTTTATATGCACTGTTTGACCATTGATTCAGTAGTCGTAGTAAGAAGAAAATAGCTTTTTTCGATAGTTATATTGGCTGGACAAATATCTTCACCAATTTATAACCACCACAAAATAAATGAAAATAATGCAAACATTGACACACAAAAAGTGTTTTATAGCTTTGGCGACGTGAAGCTAGCATTGCAACCAATGTTTTTCGAAATAGGTTTTTATCAGGGTACAACAAAATATAATTGCGACATTAACATTGCAAGGTGACAAATTGAACTAAACAACGTACACGCAAGAAACAAATTACTACATTAAAAATTATTGAACAGCACATAGTCCGAAATAGATTTATTACATCGTAAAATGTTATATAATAGTCTGAAAAATGATATATATTCCAAATTACAAGATAACATTGTCTGGAAACGATGTAATATATTGTAAATTACTGCAGAATATAGATTGAAAAGGACGTTCCTTATACTGTATTTTACATTACTACATAATATTTGTCTAGAAAAAGATATGTTATAATGTAAACTAACAAAGAATATACTGTTGGGTAGGGGTGTACTGAACTGTACATGACTACAGACGAAAGTCCAGAAAGTGCGCTGCCATTTACACCAGATTCTTCACATCGTAACCTAGATGCATCAACTATCACAATGCTCACATTCAACAGGTGTTATCGTGATAGTAAAAAAATGTCTCTCAGACTTGAGAGTGATGACAGCGGCTGGCACTAAACAGTAAACAGGCCGTAATCCTGTCTTTGGTTATTCCTGTTACTGTATATACACCTACCATAATCACTGCCAGTCAAATGCAGATTGAAAGGATTGAGATATTTCAAAACAAAGCGATCTGCATCATTCTGGCTTGTACATGGAAAACACATGTGTGGTTATGTAGTTTATTCTTGACTTTCCAAGCATGTGTCACGGAATTGAGGTCTGATTTGTCCAGTTATAAACTATTTTATCATTCAACTCTACATTTAAATTCCAAAGAAGGAAGATTACCAACATTTGGAACGAGGTATGATCTACATCTTCCATCTTTTAGATCTAGACTTTACTATATCTTTAGTACAGTATTGTCTATTTAATTACTCTTTAATCCTTGGACTTTTGTTTACCAATACGTCAGAAACGGATGTGTTAAACCTATATGGCACAATTTAAACAATAGCACAATGTACTTCACTCATGATGACTAAAAACACAAGTATATTCGTGCTGGTTATTTGAGAGAGAATTAAAACAAACAATTACCTTCAGGTGTTAAACCAGTTGTACTGTAAGGTTCCGTCCGGAGTGCAACTTCTTGAAATATGATGGACATGGCGTAGATATCACCTGTTTCAGAACCTCTTTGGAGCAAAGACTCGTCACGAAGTAGCTCTGGTGCTGTCCAAAGAAGATCTGAAGATAATGGCAGTTCATAAGCCATTATTGATATATAATTTATAATTATTGAAACCACATCATGGTGTTAATTAGCTTTGTAATAATATTGCGAACAATCAGCTTCTTAACCATCATCACTACCATCACTGCCATCATTACAAACTACCACCATTACCATCATTATTACCATTACCATCATTATGGCCATTACTATCATCATCACCATTACCATCATTATCCTATTTATCATCTTCACCAACATTATCATCAGTATGATTGTTATAATCTTTATCACCTTTACCAGAATTGTCATCATTATCATCTTTATCATCTTTACCATTATTATCATCTTTATCATCTTTACCATTATTATCATCTTTATCATCTTTACCAGAATTGTCATCATTATCATCTTTACCAACATTATTATCATTACCATCATTATCACCATCATTGTTACAATTACCATTATTATCATCATTATCATAATTATCACGACTATCACCACTATAGCCATTATTACCACTATCATTATTATCATCAGTATTACCATTATCATCACTATCACCATTATAGCCACTATCACCATTATAGCCACTATCACCATTATAGCCACTATCACCATTATAGCCATTATTACCATTATAGCCACTATCACCATTATAGCTACTATCACCATTATAGCCACTATCACAATTATAGCCACTATCACCATTATAGCCACTATCACCATTATAGCCACTATCACCATTATAGCCACTATCACCATTATAGCCACTATCACCATTATAGTCACTATCACCATTATAGCCACTATCACCATTATAGCCACTATCACCATTATAGCCACTATCACCATTATAGTCACTATCACCATTATAGCCACTATCACCATTATAGCCACTATCACCATTATAGCCACTATCACCATTATAGCCACTATCACCATTATAGTCACTATCATCATTATAGTCACTATCACCATTATAGCCACTATCACCATTATAGCCACTATCACCATTATAGCCACTATCACCATTATAGCCACTATCACCATTATAGTCACTATCATCATTATAGCCACTATCACCATTATAGCCACTATCACCATTATAGCCACTAGCATCATTATAGCCACTATCACCATTATAGCCACTATCACCATTATAGCCACTATCACCATTCAAGCCACTATCACCATTATAGCCACTATCACCATTCAAGCCACTATCACCATTCAAGCCACTATCACCATTATAGCCACTATCACCATTCAAGCCACTATCACCATTATAGCCACTATCACCATTATAGCCACTATCACCAATATAGCCACTATCACCATTATTATCATCATTATCGTTATTATAATTAGGGCTTCATTTAAAAAATGTTACATGGACTTCTATTAAAATGTAACTCATCAGATGTAATAATGTCCACCAATAATGTCTATACGTTTGTTTCATCTTCTGCGTTAGTTCTCACTCTCCTACAGATTAGCAGGAAGAAATCAGGAGAACAGAATACGTTTTGTCGTGTTTTACAACTTATATGCGTCTTTCATCCTGACACATTCAACTTCAGCATCGCTCTGCGTTACTTTGATCCTATAAAAATGGTACAGCCAACTCTATCCGTAGCCTCCTTATTCGCATCTTACGACTTGCATGGACAATAAAGAGTGTTGCTACTCATTGATCTCTTTCGTGTCCCAACTCATACGGGCGCAACGTTAATACACATACGTTGTAATGAAGCTTTAGATCTTAATATAAAATACCGCCAATGATGTCATTATCAACATGGTCCATATAATCAACACTTTCATCATCATCATCACCGTCTTATTCAAAATCATCATTCAATCTTACAACAGTATCACTGAAGTCTTCTTAACAATCGTAATTCAATCTTACAATAGTATCACTGACGTATTCTTGACAATCATCATTCAATCTTAATAATAGTATCACGGACGTCTTCTTGACAATCATCATTCAATCTTACAATAGTATCACTGACGTCTTCTTAACAATCATCATTCAATCTTACAATAGTATCACTGACGTCTTCTTGACAATCATCATTCAATCTTACAATAGTATCACTGACGTCTTCTTAACAATCATCATTCAATCTTACAATAGTATCACTGACGTCTTCTTGACAATCATCATTCAATCTTACAATAGTATCACTGACGTCTTCTTGACAATCGTCATTCAATCTTACAATAGTATCACTGACGTCTTCTTGACAATCATCATTCAATCTTACAATAGTATCACTAACGTCTTCTTGACAATCGTCATTCAATCTTACAATAGTATCACTGACGTCTTCTTGACAATCATCATTCAATCTTACAATAGTATCACTGACGTCTTCTTGACAATCGTCATTCAATCTTACAATAGTATCACTGACGTCTTCTTGACAATCATCATTCAATCTTACAATAGTATCACTGACGTCTTCTTGACAATCATCATTCAATCTTACAATAGTATCACTGACGTCTTCTTGACAATCATCATTCAATCTTACAATAGTATCACTGACGTCTTCTTGACAATCGTCATTCAATCTTACAATAGTATCACTGACGTCTTCTTGACAATCGTCATTCAATCTTACAATAGTATCACTGACGTCTTCTTGACAATCATCATTCAATCTTACAATAGTATCACTGACGTCTTCTTGACAATCGTCATTCAATCTTACAATAGTATCACTGACGTCTTCTTGACAATCATCATTCAGTATTACAATAGCATCACCGCTGAAACATATCACATCAAATACACATTCATTATAACTACAATATCATCGTCATACATTTATTATCATATTCACGAGTCGAATCGGTGGTTGACAAGTTATTGGTCCATATCACAAAACCACATAACTCGAATGTGATCGTGGTTAGAAAGTCGACATTTTACTCACGATGCAATTAAATGTATAAATGTTGCTTCAAAATTCAACAACGATTTAAAATCATTGCTCTACACAAAATATAGCTGAGCTATCGAAATCTACAGATCTTTAACAGCGTCATCATCTTCGTTCTTGTAGTCGTCGCTCTAATATTCTTGGTCTTCATCTACTGGGCTCTAACATCCCCCCCCCCCAAAAAAAAAGAAAAAAATAACAAATAAAACAACAACAATAGAACTAATAATATATTAAAATTTCATCCTAATAATTAGTCATTGTTATTGCTAAATCTAATATCACCAACGACCCTCTCATTCACAATTTCTTCGCTATTGATGATGATGATGATGGTCCTCCTTCGCATGCGAAGATGAGCATGGCATGAAAAAACATTAAATGCGATAGGAAAAAAAATATTAAACAAATAATAATAATAATTGAAATTGGTAATTAACTAATTTGGTTTGTGAGTTCGTAGATGCCCAATGAGTCCGATTCGTGCACGGAAAGTTCTATCTTCGCTAGTATTAACTCTCGCATACGTGGATTACCTGACATAAAAGTTTTCCTATTAATTATTGCTAACAATAATGTTTTAACCTTACTGAAGATATTAGATGAGAATGATCCCCACTTGCTAAGACTTTTGACGAGACTTATACATATCCAATTAGAAAGTACAAGTGAAGATATTTACCTTTGGCATCAAAAGTCTTGGTGGCTTTACATTTTTCCATGATTCCAGACACTCCATAATCTGTGATTTTCAAGACAAATCGACTGTCAATGACGCAGCTTCTAGATGTCAGGTGTCCGTGATACCTCAAAGGTGATGAATGCAGGTATCGAATTCCCTTGAAGATAGCAAATCAATAAATCGATTATGCAGACATCATTTCATCTTCTTCATTATTCTATGCAGATCTGAAGGGTGTAGGGTATATATATATATATATATATATATATATATATATATATATATATATATATATATATATATATATATATAATCGGGATCTCAAAAGGTAGCAAAGAATACCAACACAAGGATGAGTTATAGGCGGCTACCCAAACATTACGTCAACAAATTAGGGGGAGATAATCTTGAAACGTTTGACAGTTGTTGATAACGGGGAGGTTCACGAAAGTTGCTATCAAAAGTGATATATTTTTTATAGAACAATATAATACATTTAGAATATGGTGCATGAATTTAAACTTAGTTAGTGTATATTTTCACTGTAATTTATTATGTCTTGACACATGGTAGTCGATTATCATTAATTGTTTCATAACAGATTTTTATTTCAGCTTTCTTTATGCAATAAAACGACTTGTCATAAAATGCTTGTTCTGTTTTATTTTGCTGAAACTATTCCCCGCAACTAAAATAAATTCAGCTAATATTTACGCACAACGTTCTGAAATTAGCAATATATTTTCCCGAGTGTTTAAGGGCCCAAGAGTGAAACAAAGAATAGGAAAGTTATTACCCACCATGCGACTATGGAAGCTTGGTGTGGTGTTGACTGTCATCCATAGTGGGTAAAAATTACCCATAAGCCGTGTTGAAGTCTGATGTGTCAGCCCGGAAGGTTCAAGTATCGCAGTCAAACTGTAAATTATGGAACAACGCATTCCATTCTCCGAATTACATCCTAGTAATATGCAAAATTTTAGAGCGATCGCAGAAGAAGTAGTAAAAACAATATAATGAAGATCGTTTTCCAAACTCCACTGCCGTCATGTAGGAGTAAAGAATAGGGCCAAGATAATAAACAATTCACAATTATAATTTTTCAGAACTGCAGGCAGAACTACACACAGAAATACAGATAGAACTACAGACAGAAATACAGACAGAACTACAGACAGAACTCGAATGGCTGCGCCATAAACTCGTAACAACAGCCAGACAGTCACAAAAAGGGGAAAACAACCCCCAACCCCAAGACGTTCTGATATACCAGAGAGGAAACTAAATCTATGTCGAAAGATGCGTGCCTCGGCCTAAAGCAGTGTTTGCCAACGTAGGGCCAACACCCCACAGGGGGGGGGGGTACAGTTTGATTGTTCGAGGAAGGGGGGTATCCGAACAAGCTGTAATTATACTTCATTTAGGGAATAATTCAATTTTTGGATGTAAAAAATGAAGTATATGTTACAGGTACAGGTTAGTTCAATATCATTGATTCTCAATGTGTATACTAAATGTATTCGTAATTTTTCTTAACCTTATATTACACAGTGTAGATATTTTACAACAAAACATATAGACTCATATATCAAACATTTTTGTTCACAGTTTTAAGAGCTGTTTCCATGTATAACCGAGGGTTTTTTTTCGATGTATTACATCAAAATAGAAGATGATACATAATTTGTATGATATTTTGTATGTATTTCAATTTGTACAAACTAATTGTGCTAAATATACTGTAAATATTGTACTTTTTATTTTTGCAGGGTTATTTTAAAAATAAAAATTCACTACATTTAGTTTCCTAAAATGAAATATTCAGTTTTCATACCACTTTAATTTACTATGCATTCAATTTTGATACCAATTTAGTTTAGTTATGCATTCAGTTTTGATGCACATTTAATTTAGTTATGCATTCAGTTTTGATGCACATTTAGTTTAGTTATGCATTCAGTTTGGATGCGCATTTAGTTTAGTTATGCATTCAGTTTTTATGCACATTTAGTTTAGTTATGCATTCAGTATTGATGCACATTAATTTAGTTATGCATTCAGTTCTGATACCACTTTAATTTATTTATGCTTTCAATTTTGCTACAAATTTAGGTTACTTATGCATTCAGATTATGGTCAAGTAAACTTGTTCCCCTTAAAATCACACACGTAGAAACATTAAGCTACTTTCCATAATAAACTTTCCATAATTTATTTCTCCAAAGTATTCATACCTGAACCTAATGCACTTGAAAACTCAGTATTAGGTACTCAATAGGTGTATAGAAAGTATTAGGTACTCAATAGATGTATAGAAAGTATTAGGTACTCAATAGGTGTATAGAAAGTATTAAGTACTCAATAGGTGTATAGAAAGTATTAGGTACTCAATAGGTTTATAGAAAGTATTAGGTACTTATTTGTTATTTCTCAACTTTTCTGTATGATGTATTCAGGAATTCTACCTGTATTTATGAGATAATCGGTGAATATACATGTGCATGAATGGGTCAACCATTATTTATTGTGACCGGTTATGTGGCGCCGTGAACATGTCTGTGAAAGAAATGGTACCAAGTTAAAATACCGCCACATGCAATTGTGCATTCGTGCCATTCAGAAAGCAATAGCAAACTGCTGAATATATTCATATTTCCTAGAAACAAATTACTACAGCTAAAAAATGAAGAGTTTATTGCCACATCTTGAATCGGATATACTATCAATTAAAAAAAAAAGTTATCTTTATAAATAATTATCAATATGTATTTATGGCGTATTCGGTGGTTCTCAATATGTATTCACGGTGTAATCAAGAACTCTCAGTACGAATTTGTGACACTAAGTCGTTTTCAACGACTATTTATGGTGTATCAAGATATTCTCAAAATGTATGTTATTAGATACTAAGTGATATCGTTTTTTTCTCGAGCACTAAATGAAATACTTACCCTAACAAGATCAGTCAGCAACGATAGTTTAAAATCCCAATCTAGCTTGAAGTCTTCATTGTGTACAACATCGTGTAGACTACCCCTACTACAGTATTCCATCACTATGGAAGGACGGCTGGCATCTGCCAGGAAACCTACAAACGGATTCAAGTTCTCATGCCGCAAATCTCGACACTGAAGTACAAAAAATATATACCAAATTTATATAAAGCAATATATAACCATGCAAACAGAAAAGCAGTATTAACTGAATTTATTATAATAACATGTATTATTTCTTTGATGTTTATGTTATCAAACTTTTGTTCGTCCATCACATGTGATGATGCCATTTATTACATCCACTTCAGGAAACTCAGATTTGTCTATGAGTTCGCAAGTTGCCGATAAGCCATATTGTGGTCCTAAAGGTCATGGGACAGTGTGGACACGGGATGAACACTTTCGATGGTGTTTCATCTGCTCTTAAAATTTTAGCTAATCTCTTCTGTTGCGTTGCTGTATGTTTCCCTTTTTCACGCAATGTTCAATGTTGCTCTGTGTTATTGCAGAGCGACGTGTAGCTCAGCTTCATGCAACATCTTCCCCTGTTTTCTGGTTTATGTCAAAAGCTTTCACTGAGATGTTTAGTAAGTCCACGTAATGCCTCTTTTGTCCATCTTAAGAGAGTATGCCTTTCTTCATCGTACCATAGAGGAGTAACCTTGAGTTATCTTATTATATTTATAAGAAATCATTTTCTTCGTAAAGAAACAATTGTTAGCTGATGTTTTAATAAAACAAAGATTTTTTTCTATATTAAAATAAAACATAAACATGTGTTTTATTGTTTTGAAAGAAGCACGGATTTTTAAAAAAAAAAGACAGTGGAAGTTCGTGATTAAAGCTTTCCTACAATGAGGAACGCATATACGAACCATGGATGTAAATCGATCGAGACTGTATCAGAGCATATGAACATACAATATAATCAAGGTCGTGGTTCAAATAAGGGGGATAAATACTTTTTTTTATCGTGATTTTCTTTCTGTGACTTTTTTTTCCTGTTACTTTTTTTTCTTACATTCAAGGAATCTACCATTGTAAAAATGTGCACTTTTTTCGGAAAAAGAGAGTTTTTTGTACAGGAAAACTATTCGTGATAAAATAACGAACATCCACTTTCATTGTTAAATATGAACATACGATATTAAAACAATATTTTATTATTACTATTCTTCGTTCCTTCTCAAAGTCCTACTTGATAGCAGGATACAGCTTGGAGAAGGGATTGTGTTGTGTCATGGTTTACATCATAGCTGCGTTATTTCTCTTCTTCAGTCTGACACATTCGACTTCAGCATAGTTTGTTGATCACATTGTTTGACCAAGGAAGTAGAACAAATTCCATCATAAGCCTCCTTAGCCTTCTTTTACGACATGCATGAAGTGCGTAAGTGTTGCTATTCTTTGCTCCTCTTTCAGTCCCAGGTATCGTCACATGGTATAATTTATTCTAATCGAAAGTTATATTACAAGCAAAGTGAACTGTCCCCTTTAAGAATTAAGAGAAACGACCTGGCCAAACGGCAACCCTGCAAGCAATGATCATCAAAAAAAAAGAATAGCTCCGGATTGCAGTGTAAACATTAAGTAGCGAATAGAAGAAAGAAAAATAAAGAAGACAAAGAAAGACAGGCATATGTCTTGAGGGGTAACGTGTTCTCAGTCAAGGAATACATTAGTATTCTGGAGTAGACGTTTGACCACCAGTGACTGTCGACAATTTAGACATGTTGAATAATTGGAAAATAACCTTCTTAAAGTGACACATCTGAGTTTTCCTGTGATTTTTTTGTTGGTCACTATGTTTATAATTTGTGTCAACAGCCAATGAAAATCACGCAAAAAACTCAAATGAGCCATCTTAAAAAACCGTTTTAAATTTTCAATTAGTAAACCGGTTTTATATATGTCCACGGTCAGTAGACCAACAGTGGGAAAATGCGTAGAAAATATCACTAGGATACTCCCATCGTGATCATCGTATAAAACCTGCTAGCTCATAGAAAAACCATCATTCTAAAGTAAGGTTTTTGACTTTATTTTTGTGGTTTTAATTGGTCATTGTGTGTATACTATGTGTAAGCAACCAATGACAATCAAGGAGAAATTTGATACGTCACTTTGGAGGATTCCCAGTGAGCCAGAAGGTCATATATTTATCGATGATCATGCCCAAATACACCAACTGAGCTATTCTATGCGTGGTGGTGGGGGTCGGTGGTAGGGAAGTCAAGATCTTAATTACTGTACATTATGTATGAAGATCTAGAACAGTTCAACCAAGTTTACAAAATGTGATACGTAACTTGCACCAATCAACCAAAACATAAGAAATATAAAGGTATTCTCAAATTATCGTAACTGGCTTTGTAAAATAAAAGGTCAAGTCACTATAACCATGCTACAGATTATCATTAAGGGGCAATCAAGTACGTTTTAATGAGAAATCAATCAAACATAAGCAGCGTTGAGAAAGTGTAAAGGTATCAGAAATCACATCTTTCATATGAGAAACAATATACATTTTTACACGTGCCTCTTAGAACCAAGAACGAATAAAAGACAATGTCAAACTTAATTAAAAATATTGACTTGCAACAGATTGCGCTAGAAGCATTACGCCAAGAAAACAAACTTCTAGTGTTAACAATCGATCTATGAGATATCCTTGTGTGGATAGTCTTCATAACATTTCACACAGATCTATATTCATAAAGTGTTTTTGCATTTTTTGAAACTTTTCAAGGCATCATACTCAATGACTCTCGTTGTTCACTATTTAAATACATTCCTTTTTTTTATGAAATTGTGACACAGATAAGGACATTTTTTGTCTTCCCAGTTGGGCTCCACATGAAATCCCTCTTTGTCTGTTAAGTTCAGGTCCACATAAAAGCATCCTTTCTCTGTTACGTTGATGTCCAAATAAAAGCCCTCTTCGTTTACCAAATTGGGATAAATTTTCTCTCCTTGTACATTTAATAGCAGATTTTCTGGAAGCACAGCATGATGGTGATGAAGTAATCCCTTTAGTTGTTAGCAGGTAGCTTTTGACAACTCATACCTTACTGACAAAAGCACATTAGCTCCTTAGTTGAGGCACCGAGGTGACACTCGAACTCGCATACGGTTTGCTGTCTCAAAGGCATATACCTGCTGGCGGGAATTTATGGAAACATGTTTTTTCTTCGATGGGAAACATTCCAGTTCGGAAATATCTTGTATGTTCATCACGTCCAGCAAGAAGCGTGATACGTGCTTCTGTGCCAGTTTGTTCATCATTCTTCTGTCAGATATCTTGATGCATCTGCAGTGATGGTAAAAGTAGAATTTCCCGCCAAGACGTCTGTCACAGAAGACAAAACATGCAATGTCTACTGGCGTGCATTTCTTCGTCATCTATGATGAACATTTGGCAGAAGACACAAGTAAGATATTCAGACTAGACATGCAGTGACAATGTTGTTTTCACAGGTGACAGATTATTAGCCTAACCATCCAACTTTCCTTAGTCACCTTCTACGGCATACTTGGTAAGGAAAAAGTGACCCAATACTTTCACCCTTAACTACAGGTCATGCCCTGGTTGTCGTATGAACGGCAGGCACATAATTTATTCTCTGAATGTGGGTAATGAAGGCGAAAATAATAAATATATTAGTTGATATGGATTCAGACTCGAGTATTTTTTGTTTGTTTGGAATATTTTATTTTTCTGACAGATTTACTTCGGGTATGCTGAAAGTGAGGTAAAACTATCAGATTTCATTAGAAAGTATGCGTCTTCCTTTAACTCGAAAGGTAATATCACTGCTAACAAATATAGTTTGAGGTAACAGATGAACAAGTTCCTCAAACACTGCCATAGAGGATCATAGTAATCCAACGATATGCTGAAGTCTAATATCGCGCCGAAAGGTGCACATATCGCAAAAACGTTGCAAACCAAACAGCGAATTCTTTTCTTCGGACTGCATCTTGCATATCTGTCGGTGTTTGAGAATGTAGAAATCCAAATCTGTAGTTATTTGTGAACGTATAAGTCTAAATTTATAGTTATTTGAGAACGTAGACGTGACAATCTGTAGTTATTTGAGAACGCAGATATGACAATCTGTAGTTATTTGTGAACGTATAAGTCTAAATTTATAGTTATTTGAGAACGTAGACGTGACAATCTGTAGTTATTTGAGAACGTAGAAGTCTCAATCTGTAGTTATTTGAGAACACAGAAGTCCCACACACTTCAAAGTTTCTGGGAAGGAAGGACTACTTAAAATATTTTTTGCGAATGCCATCGAGAGAACTACACAGAATACTGCATACATGAGCACGACAACAATCACCGAACTGAAGAGAAACAAACAAGTTTCAATATTTACGTATACTGACGTATATATGTCTGTGCTGTTATCGACATAGTCACAGGCGTCCACCAATTAGTATTAGTATTTATCGTTGCATACATCGGCTGATATCTTTTAAACGTTACGTTACAGCTATGTTTTTATGTCCGCCCCCTTTTTTATAAACGGGTCCGCATCCAACAGTTGCCATTGTTTTTTAGTGATCCCTCAGAATATCGTCGAGGTCCCTTTGGGTCATATGGTCCACGCCGAGAACCACTGGACTATATTATAATGGGTAGTGGTATATATCATATGGAATAGTGAAGAGTAAATCGTATAGGTCATATGGTGTGGTGCAGACAATGAGATTATGAGCTGTCCATAAATTACATCAACAAAATATTGACATCCCCTGTCACGAACTCAGAAAAAACTCCACCAGAGCTTAATTACGCACACAAGTTGTAAATACCTTCCCTAAAAATACATATTTTCTGCGAAGTAGGAACGAATATGTTTTTTTGCATATTTTTAGAAAAGTGTTTAAATGCGTTTGAATTTAATTGACGTATAAAAGCAGTATTGTTAATGTGATCTTTGTCAATTGTGTAAACAACTTTCAAATCCTTATAGCACCCCATACCCCTTAATTGTTAAAGTACATTATGGCAGCCCCTTACTGATACAAATTGTGTGCGTATAACCATCAGCTACATACACGTTGCTAAGGTAGATCATACATCTCTCACATAAAATACCTTCTAATGAAAATACATTAACAATGATTTTACCTACCATTCGTATAAATGTCAGTAGTTTACTTCTCATTTCAAAACTTTTGATATTCAATTCTTTGACGTGGACGAGATCACCCTGAGAAGACACATTTACAAGGACGGTGGTTAATCTGAATATACCATCACCTCTTGATACAAGAATATACTTCATGATTACCAAAACATTTTAAACGTTGGTAATAAACAAATATTGCTCAAATTTAGCTTCCGGAAAATAACATGTAACGGTATGTCCCATGGCAGCAACATTCCGTCGGGAATGAAGATAACTCTCCATGTACAAATCCGCATCAACTATTGGGTGGGGTGGCCAGTTCCCTTCTTTGTTGTCTTTACCTCCCTAACCCATGTGTCAGGTACTCATTTACAGCTGAGTCGACTGAAGGAGTGGTCGTGTCAAGCAAGAAATCACAACCCGAATTTGTGTGTGTCCGGATGTGGTTTCGAACCTGGCACGCTGTAACCCATTGATAGAAAGCAAGCTCACTATCAACTAGCCTACCGCGCTATTCTAACTGTATTGGTAACAATCATCTCGAAGATGATATAACCTTCTCCCTCGTATTCAGTCACTCGTTCTTCACTAAAACTCCTGAAGATTATCAGGATATTGTCTCTAGAACGGAATACGTGATGTCATGGTAAAACCTATTTGGTAAGTTGTCACATCTTTAGCTCATAAACGTTTACCCCCTCTGAGTAGGAGTTATCTACCCAAAGCATTTGTACACCACTGAGAGTTGGGGTCCTCTTTTGTACACAACTGAGAGTTGGGATCTTCTGTTGTACACCACTGAGAAGTGGAGTCTTATATTGCACATCACTGAGCGTTGGTGTCCTCTGTTGTACGCGACTGAGAGTTGGGGGTCCTCTGTTGTACGCGACTGAGAGTTGGGGGTCCTCTGTTGTACGCGACTGAGAGATGAAGTCTTCTGTGTACACTACTGAGAGTTGGAGTCTTCTAATGTACAGAACTGAGAGTTGGGAGTCTTATATTGTACACTACTGAGAGTTGGGAGTCTTATATTGTACACTACTGAGAGTTGGGAGTCTTATATTGTACACTACTGAGAGTTGGCAGTCTTATATTGTACATCATTGAGAATTGGAATCTTCTGTTGTACACCACTGAGAATTGGAGTCTTATGTTGTACACCACTGAGAATTGGAGTCTTCTGAGTATGAAATCAAGCGGGTGTGTGTGTGCGTGCGTGCAAGAGTGCATGCGAATAGTCGTTCGGGTGTGTGTGTGTGTGAAACATGGAAACCCATACTTTTACTTACACATATATATATGTGAAACATGGAAACCAATACTTGTACTTATATATATATATATATGTGTGTGTGTGTGAAACATGGAAACCATACTGGCTACAAGACAAGAAAGTTAACATCTCCCATTTACAATGTATACGAAATATATTGAATGTCACGTGACACGATAAGGTTACCGACAATTAGATTCCGGAAAGGGCCATGTTTTCAACAATATTTTCAACATTAATTTGTAGAAAACTCATGTGGCTTGGAAACATTCAAATGATGACCAACAGCCGTATTCCAAAATAAACAAATATGGCGAGCTCTCACAGCAGAAGCAAACCAAGGGTGCGCTACAACGCTGTTTGTCACCTCCTTATCTCTGATGGTCTCTACATTAGTTTTGTTATCTCCAACATCTTTTATAACCAGTACATGAGTTTCATTAGGTCAGCATATCCGACGACCTATACATTAATTTCATTACCTCAGCGTATCTGAGGACCTGTACATTAGTGTCCTTAGCTCCAACCATCTATAAAAACTATACATTAAATTTCTTAATTCTATAACTATAACTCACATTATATCTGGCAGTCTCTGTGTAATCACTCAATTCGTTGATGCTTCCCAGGGAGCGATTTGGGTCTGAGCCTCGTATGAGATCCGGGGCGCTGTCCTTCTCCAGCAGAGTCACTCTTGATTTCATTATCTTGAATGTATCAGACAATCAATCCACATGGAAAAGTACATTTAACATTGTTTGTTTTAATGGATTGTCAAACATCTCAAACATCATATTTATTGTAGTTTTCTTCTTCTTCTTCTGCGTTCGTTCTCAAACTCCTGCAGATTAGCAGGATCTAGTCCGGAGAAAGGAATGCGTTGTGTCATGGTTTACAACATTACTGCGATATCTGCGCCTTTCGGCCTGACACATCCTACTTCAGCATGGCTTTATATCACTGAACCTATATGGGATAGAACAGCCAACTCCATCCCATAACCTCTTTAGTCGCCTTTTACAACATGAGTGTAAGGTAAATAGTGTTGCTATTCTTTACTCCCCTTTCGGACCCCGGCAACACACGTGCGAGTAATAAATATGTAGTAATAAATAATATCAATAAAAAGTCGAGGTCGAAAGCTCAGTGAATGCCGCCACAAAACTCGGCATATCCTTTTATACACTTACTACATTATTCATTCGTTTTACCAGCTATAGGTTGTGTATTCGTTACTACTGTTCACAGTCTTCTATATACATAAGGTTCAGTTATATTTACATAAACAGGCGGTTTTCAATGTTGAAGAAGCGTTTTCAAGAAGGTTTCCATGATGTCTTGTCATTGAACCGTTTATCATGAAAATAGTTTGAAAATGTATGAAAGTCGTATATATCATGTCCATCTCCAGATTAGCTCTGCATGTTGATCTCACGCAGCGCCATGTACTTTGCGTATCTGTCTTTTACTTAGATTTTCAATGGCTGGCAAAAACAATGTTCTCGTAAACTGACTAATACAATCACATCGAGCCAAGATGAGTAACGTTGTGTGAGATTAGCACGCAGGTCTATTCTTGAGAAGGCTTGGTATTTACCGTAAGAGAAATCCCACTTATGTTTTGTAACAATTGATTCGTACTATGACGCTATAACGTGTCATATATATATATATATATATATATATATATATATATATATATATATATATATATATATATATATATATATATATATATATATATATATACACACACACACATATATATACATATATATACATGATCGTAGACGATCGTCCTTTTTCACGTTCAGCCAAAGGGCATATTTGCTTAGGTCTAAGGGCTCCAGTTCATTGGAAGCAATAATAAGCAATTGCAACAACACCGGATGACGATCGTACGGGTGCTACTGATCAAAATGCAAAATGGCACTAAGGAACAGCGCATTTATAATTGTAAGAAATCGGCCGCTCTAAGTCGCTTATAAAGGATGAATATCTGTAACGTCATTTTCTTTTTGGTCCATGAGCGTGTACGCTCCGAATCGCGTGTTCTTGTAATCGATTCTAGTGGACGACAGGCATAAGTACACACTCGTCGATACATTATCGACAAGTCACTTCAGGACAGTCATGGATATTCTTTTTTATGTGTTCGCAGACACAAAACTGTTACATGTACAATAATATGCTAGACACAACACTGTGACGTGTAGAATAGTGTGTCACACACAACACTGTGACGTGTAGAATAGTGTGTCACACACAACACTGTGACGTGTAGAATAGTGTGCCACACACAACACTGTGACGTGTAGAATAGTGTGTCACACACAACACTGTGACGTGTAGAATATTGTGTCACACACAACACTGTGACGTGTAGAATATTGTGCGACACACAACACTGTCACAAGTACAATAATGTTTTCCACCAAACAATGTAACAGGTACAGTGTTTTGTTGCTCGTCAATCGCAAGTAATAATGACAATTTGTTACATACACTTTTAAAAATTCGGTTATAGTTATGTCGCTTGTTATGAGTTCGTAATTGTCGAATAAACCATATTCTAGCCGCACATTTCCTTGGGTAGTTTGGGCATGTACAGTTATTTTATCTACCCGTCACATTCTCTCAACTCTCCGCTGTTGGGCTACTGCACTTCACTTTTCATAAGACACTACGCATATTTTAACTGTAGATCGTCATGTCATGTACCTCTGTTGTGTACAATTTCTTTACATTTATCTTGGTCTATTTCAAAAGCTTTCCATGAGGTTTTTAATGTGTCCTTGTAGCAATTATTTCGGTCACCTTGAGATCACATGACATTCTACAAATCACCATAGAGAAGTGTCTTTGGTAAACGATGACTTGCATACGTATCAAATTATCTATGCAGCAAATCTATGTCTGCATCACAATATTGTCAATGCTAGGGATACCAGATCTGTCAAAGACAGTAGTATTCGGAATCTTGTATTGTCATCTGATTTTCGTAACTTTTCTGAGACAATTTCTATGAAACTGATTGATTTTCCTCATATGTTGTCTATACATAGTCCATGTCTCACTAGAGTATAACAGCACTGCTCTGTAAACTTTCAGCTTAATTTTTAAGTTAATGACACTTCTATTTCACACATTTGCGTAAAATCTGTCGAAAGTTTTACGTTAAAGACATTTCTATATCACACATTTACGTACAATCTGTCGAAAGTTGTAAGTTAATGACATTTCTATTTCACACATTTGGGTACAATCTGTCGAAAGTTTTAAGTTAATGACACTTCTATATCACACATTTGCGTACAATCTGTCGAAAGTTGTAAGTTAATGACATTTTTATTTCACACATTTGGGTACAATCTGTCGACAGTTTTAAGTTAATGACACTTCTATATCACACATTTGCGTACAATCTGTCGACAGTTTTAAGTTAATGACACTTCTATATCACACATTTGCGTACAATCTGTCGACAGTTTTAAGTTAATGACACTTCTATATCACACATTTTCGTACAATATGTCGACAGTGCTGCTTGACTTTGCAATCCTTATGTACTCTTCATCATCAACATTGGCATTTTTTTTATTATGTACTACTTTGGTAGGTGAATATATTCACAACTTTCATTTACGTTTATGCAGGGCTCGAGATAGCTTTTGCCAGGTGCTGGCTGGAGCATGACTTCTGTTTTCTCTGTGATAATAGTAAGCCGAAAGTTGGTGCAGGCTTTGGAGAACCTGTCTATAATACTTTTTAGGTCATCCCTAGAGTTTGAATTTAGGGAACAGTTATCAGCAAATAGAGGATCCATGATTGTGTGTGATTTGACCTTGGTTTTTGCTTGAAACCGCCAATGATTGAACAATTTTCAATCTGTGCAATATATGATGTATACTCCAAAGTCTAGATCTGGAGAATTTGTACACTATTATGTCACACACAACATTGTTACTGGTGCAGTATTATGTCACTCACTACATTGTAACAGGTACATTATTATGCCACACACAACATTGTAACAGGTACAGTATTATGCCACACACAACATTGTAACAGGTACAGTATTATGTCACACATTACATTGTTACTGGTACAGTATTATGTCCCTCACTACATTGTAACAGGTACAGTATTATGCCACACACAACATTGTAACAGGTACAGTATTATGTCACACACAACATTGTTACAGGTACAGTATTATGTCGCACACTACATTGTAACAGGTACAGTATTATGTCACACACAACATTGTTACAGGTACAGTATTATGTCGCACACTACATTGTAACAGATATAATCAATATCAACAAGACAAAACGAACATCTATAAGACAATATTAATATCAACAGTGCAAAACCAATGTCTACAATATAAAATCAATCCCTGTAAGATAACACAATATCTACAGGATAAAACCCATGTGTCTACAAGATAAATTGAATGTCTAAAAGACAAATCTATATACGATTAGAAAATAGACTTAGTGAGAGAACAAATCAAAGCACAATTAATGTACACAGCACATCTATTTCGTGACAGATCAAACTCATCGCTAACAAGAATATATGTCAGCATACGTAACACAGTTGGTATGTATATTATTAAACAGGTACACACCCGTGAGCTCTTGCCGACTTCCTTCCGCAGAACAAACACAAGATCATGGGAGCTAAGAATCACTTTATTAGGGCCTCTGGTCATTTCTTTTGCTGCCCAGTGTCGTCTGGAATAAAGCAGATATTCATTTGATCAATAAAAAACACCTCTCATAATGTACTTTCCCGCTAGGGAGTTACAGGAAGTATTCGAGTGGTTTGAATATCACATGTAAATAAATATTACAAAAGTATAACTGGTTAAGTAACAGTTTTATATGCAACAAAATAAATGCAATCGTCATTTTAACCAAAAGGTCTTTTTGTGGACAGGAACGAATAAACACAGAATAGAACAACAAATTTAAAGACCATGTCGCGTAATTTGAAGGAAATTGACAGATTGAAAAAAGAGAGCAACAAAATGAAAATAAGAATACAATGGGAACATGGAAAACTAAATGGGGAAAAAATGCAGTATTCAAAGGAACTGGGAAACTTAAAAATATAAATATAAATAAATGAATGCCGGTATTGATCATAATAGCTGAATTCTTCCGCAACCCACACATTAATAATAACGGCGAAGTGATTTTCTCTATAGGTCCTCGTTAATTCAATTTCAGATGCTCATTTTAGTATACCAATGAATTGTTTTAAATATATAAATGACAAACACCACAAACAAAACAGTGTAAATAAATATACACAATATTTGCAACATATGCCTATTTACCACATCAAATGTATTACTTTACTCTTTCCATCGGGCATTTGTTGACATTTCTTGACATTTTTCAAAATATTTATCTATAATTATATTTGTTGCTATACAACTATTGCCGTGGTAAGCCGTAAACAATTACGATATATTATAATGTGGAGATGGAAGAATAAACTAGAAGCAGAGATTCATAAAGCACATGCTTGATTTAGTCAGATTTATTTAGTCAGACAGATAGACAAACAGATAGACAGACAGAGAGACAGACAGAAAGATACATAGATAAGTAATAGAAAGACAGACAGACAGATAGACAGGCAGGAAGAGATACAGATATATATATATATATATATATATATATATATATATATATATATATATATATATAGAGAGAGAGAGAGAGAGAGAGATAGACAGACAGATTGATAGATTGATGGAATAATCCCTTTAAACAAACACACACACACACTCTCACTCACACACTCATACACTCACACATACAGACAAACAGACAGGCAGGCACACACACATTGACAGACGGATGTATGGATGTATGGATGGATATATAGATAGATGGATATGTCTGCTTGCCTGCAGGTCTGTATAATCTATCTATCCATTCATATATCCATCTATCTGTCCCACCTGCGTACATTTTGTTCGTCGCTATTTCTATTCCCTCATTCCGTCTGCAGATAATAAATCAAGGAGACGTTACTCCCTCGGAACTAGAGTAAGATGTCTCATCTTGGACATTAGATCCATCACTCCAGAAATTGCCAGGGCCAGAAATCAACACTTTCCCTACCAAAAAGGTGGAAGATTGACACATTAACCTGGTATCTCATTTTTAAAAAAAACTCTGGGCGTTGACAAGAGCCGCTTTGCCTAGCTTTGGATGTTTAGAGAGACCAGATTTGGCACAGCTCGAATAAAAAGCCAAAGATTAAACAGACGAAGAATAAAATGGTTAGTTATATCGAGCCAAAGGGCAGATATTTTTTTCTTTATAAAATAGACTTGTTCTATTTTGTAAACGAGAATTTAAGTTACAGAATGTAAATAGTTATGAGGCCTTTGTCGTGACACTTAGAGAGAGTATGTTGTATCAGAACGTTGACGTGACACTTAGAGAGAGTATGTTCTATCAGAACATTGTCGTGACACTTAGAGAGAGTATGTTGTATCAGAACGTTGTCGTGACACTTGGAGAGAATATGTTGTATCAGAACGTTGTCGTGACACTTGGAGAGAATATGTTGTATCAGAACGTTGTCGTGACACTTGGAGAGAATATGTTGTATCAGAACGTTGTCGTGACACTTGGAGAGAATATGTTGTATCAGAACGTTGTCGTGACACTTGGAGAGAATATGTTGTATCAGAACGTTGTCGTGACACTTAGAGAGAGTATGTTGTATCAAAACGTTGTCGTGACACTTGGAGAGAGTATGTTGTATCAGAACGTTGTCGTGACACTTAGAGAGAGTATGTTGTATAAGAACGTTGTCGTGACACTTAGAGAGAGTATGTTGTATCAGAACGTTGTCGTGACACTTAGAGAGAGTATGTTGTATCAGAACGTTGTCGTGACACTTAGAGATAATATGTTGTATCAGAACGTTGTCGTGACACTTAGAGAGAGTATGTTGTATCAGAACGTTGTCGTGACACTTAGAGAGAGTATGTTGTATCAGAACGTTGTCGTGACACTTAGAGAGAGTATGTTGTATCAGAACGTTGTCGTGACACTTGGAGAGAATATGTTGTATCAGAACGTTGTCGTGACACTTGGAGAGAGTATGTTGTATCAGAACGTTGTCGTGACACTTAGAGAGAGTATGTTGTATAAGAACGTTGTCGTGACACTTAGAGAGAGTATGTTGTATCAGAACGTTGTCGTGACACTTAGAGAGAGTATGTTGTATCAGAACGTTGTCGTGACACTTGGAGATAATATGTTGTATCAGAACGTTGTCGTGACACTTAGAGAGAGTATGTTGTATCAGAACGTTGTCGTGACACTTGGAGATAATATGTTGTATCAGAACGTTGTCGTGACACTTAGAGAGAGTATGTTGTATCAGAACGGTGTCGCATTATAGAAATATTTGTCAGAGACAACACAATCTGGTTTAGTCAATCGAAATACAGAAAAAACAAAAAGCACACACACACACACACACACACACACACACACACACACACACACACACACACACACATACGATATATATATATATATATATATAAGCAAACATTCAAGCAAACACTTGTAGAGACTAAGTTTCAAGCTTACACTTGGAGAGATTAGTATACAAGCAGACAGTTCGATAGATTAGCGTATAAGCAGACACCCTAGGAGACTAGCATTCAAGCAGACACGCTCATAGTCTAGCATACAAGCAGACAATCAGATGGACTAGGATGCAAGCAAACAGTTGAAGAGACTAGCATTCAAGCAGACACTTGTAGAGTTTATGATATATTAAGACACTTGGAGAGCTAATATACAAGCAGACACTTGGAGACACTAACATACAAGCAGACAGTTGGAGACACTAGCATACAAGCAGACACTTGGAGACACTAGCATACAAGCAGACACTTGGAGACACTACCATACAAGCAGACTCTTGGAGACACTAATATACAAGCAGACAGTTGGAGACACTAGCATACAAGCAGACACTTGGAGACACTAGCATACAAGCAGACTCTTGGAGAAGTAGCTTACAAGTAAACACTTTGGGAAATAATTATACAGGTAATGGGTGATAATTTTTGTGCTGAGACACGCGGGAGTCCGGGTAATGAGAGAGCGGATAGGTTGGCTGCCCACGCTGATACTACGCTGTTGGTTGAGCGATGGATGGGCAGACATTTTGAATGCCCTACGGCAGGGATGGGCAAACTTTTTGTGCAGTGGGTCGCATTGAAAATTGTAAAGCTATTGGAGGGCTACATATAATATTATGTATATTGTTGTTTAAAATTCTAGGTAAGTGATCAATTAAATATTTTTATTATAAAGAAAGGTAGTTTTACATAATGTAGATAACTTCTGAAATAAATTACATTTCTAACAGACTTACACTATAACAGTATATTTTCTAATATGGATAAAAGGTTTTGCAAATATTTTAACAATATTTGAAAAATATTATGTTGCATACAGTTACAATATGGGTTCATATCAATAGTTTTAATGAAGATTTTTAAAACACACCATACACATACACTCACAAGTTACAACTTTATTGATATTATTAATTTCTAATGAGATGTATGTAATTGCTTGTAAGATTTTATAAGTCCTTTGAAATCTGAAACAAGTTTACTTGTAGAAATGTGCATGACTGCATCTAAGTTGCAATCAAATAATAAAGACCAATGATCGCCGAAGAAGAAGAAATAATAAGACCTATTTTTAGATTTGTTGATTTTTAAGCAAGAAAATGCCTGTTCATAAATATATGTAGATCCAAATAATGACACAAATTTTGCTGCAAATTTTTTTAAGTTTGGGAATGATTGTTCAGGCAAAGAATCATAGAAATCCAACACACATTCAGACTTAAATTGTTCCTTCAGGTAATGATTGGATTGTAATTCAAGCGACTCCAACTGTATGAGATATGGGGGCTTTATCAGCTTCTGCACTGAGAGAAGAACTGATACCATTGAAGTGCTGCTCCAAGTTCTTGAAATCTTGGAATCTTCTTCCAAATTCTTCAACCAATACATCTAACTGAGCTTTGAATTGTTTACTTATTTCATCAGAAATAGTTTCTTGTTTCAGGAAAGGGAAGTGACAAAATATGTTTTCACTTCCTTGTCTGGAAAACAGTTAGAGTTTGGCTTGAAATTATTTTTCATGAACATACATTTCATGTGCAAACAAACCATTGCCCTGAAGTTTAACATTCAGTTCATTTAACTTTTCCATTATTTCAATGGCAAATATAAAGTCAAGCTTCCATTCTGCATCAACATTGATAGCATTGAAGTCACATTCTATGCCCTTCATATCTAGAAACATTACTATTTCGTCTTTAAGATACCATACTCTCCTTAAAACCTTCCCAGACTCATCATCGAACTGTACTGTGGTACAGGACATCAGAATGTTCAGTTTCTAGATCGTCTAGTATTGCTCTGAACTGCCTGTGATTGAGTCCTCTTGATCTGATATGGTTTATGACACTGCCAACTGGGTGAATAACATGCTTAATTTTTAAAACAGATTTACACAAACTTTCCTGATGAATCATACAGTGAAGTGGTAATATTACGTGGTCGGGATATTCTGACTTAATCCTATCATTGATCAACTAAATATAATTATTTAGATTTAGAAAACTCGGTTGCAATATAATGGAAATTTTGAATGGAAAATAAAAACGTGATGGTTATTAAAACACACCGGGAATTTCCCAGGCACTGCGCAGCTTAAATGATTGCAAATCGGGTATTTGCGCATTCCATTTGTAGAATATGAGGGGGGATTTATTTCTGACGACACATTATTGTTGTAACGATGTATTATTAATTATAACAGCTTTTAGCGATATTCTATTTTGTATGTGACATCTTTTTAATATAAACTAAACCAACATCCCGATATAATGCTTAAAAGTTAAAAAGATTTATTATAATTTGAAAGGCAATTTTCAACCTTTATAAAATTATATCATCCGAGTACTTATAATCATTGAGAAACATTCAGCCAATCAAATTACGTCAATTCTAGTATAGTAAATTACTCAATATTAAACACTTATATTAAACGTAGTAAAATTTCATTGACGATATATATATTAATATTGAAATGATGTCAAATTGGAAGACAATATTGTATATTTAATATATAAGAAAGTCGAATTAAAATTCAAAAATGCGTAATATTAATGCAAATAAATCATTTATGACGATTATTCGTTTATTTTGAAATGTGTTTGAAGGCCGCAAAATATCCAATGGCGGGCCGCATGCGGCCCGCGTGCCGTGGTTTGCCTACCCCTGCCCTACGGAAAAACGCCCGAGCACATGACTGTACAAGTGACGATTACTCTTGTTCCATGACTAGAATAAGGGAGCTTGGTTTGAAATGTGGTGTCGCTAGAAAGGAGCGGTTTCGTGGGCGGTTTCAATCAACGACGTATCGGGACCGTCAGTCAACGTGTATTAGCGGATACATTCAAAGAGAGATCTGAGCACATATGGACTTGTCCGGAGTGCAATGACGATGATCCAGCGACTAACTAACTAACTTGGAGAGACTAACATACAAGCAAACACTTGAAACAGGTGCTCCACGACGTTTCTCGGAGACTAACATACAAGCAAACACTTGAAGTCACATATGAACATGATCTAGGCAGATTTAACATAGAAAATTAACATTCCGAAAATAGCAGATAACACTATATACACATGTGTGTTTGAATAGTCAAAATAAAACATGGAAACAATTTTCAGAACTCACCTGATAAAAACTGCAGCAACTACAACAACAGCAACCATGGCTAGAACAGCAACAACGATTCCAGATATTATGGAGATTTTTAAACCTGTGAACGTAGTACATATATATTAAGTGATTTACTGATTAACAAATAACTGATTTATTGTGATCGTGGTTTATGAATGTAATAATATGTAGTTGGTTGTGATAGTTGGCGATGGTTGTGATAGTTGGCGATGGTTGTGATAGCTCGTGGTTGGTGAATGTTATGATTTGTGATTTATTACGACAGTGTGTGATTAATTGATATTGGACGGTTTACTGTAGTTTACTATGACTTTATTTGATTGTGTTAATGTCTGATTGATTTTAATAATTAGTGATTGTGACAGTAGGCGATTGATTGTGATGAGTTATGATAGTGGAGGATTCATTGTGGTAATGAGTATTTTATTGTGATACTGTGTAATTAATTGTGAAAGTGTGCAATTTATTGTGATATTTTGCTGCTCATTGTTATTTCCTATGATATTGGGTGATAGGTTATGATAGTGCGTCGTTGATTATGATATTGTGCAATGGATTGTGATGTTTCTTTACCAGTAACTATTAGTGACAAGCAACAGGAAACTACCACATTATTCTCACAAGAAGAATGTTATGGCGACACACTGTTCTGATTGATAAAAGTGAGGAAGACCTTCAAGAAATTAAAGAGAAATGCCTCTTCCTAAACATAAAAAACACAGAATTAATGGTTGTTTCAAAGAAACAAAACACTACAGCCTGCAAGATCAAATTGAATGATGTAATATTAAAACAGGTCGAACAATTCAAGTATTTAGGTACAGCGATTATAGCAGATGGAAGAAGTTCAACAGAAATCAGAAGCAGAATAGGGCAGGCAAAAACAACGTTAAGAAAAATTAAAAATCTATTATGTCATATTATATCGTTATTAGAGGTTGGGAAGAGAGTTCTACAGTGCTATATAACTCCTATACTAACATATGTATGCGAGTCTTGGACAATAAACAAACTAGAAATTGGGAAATTGGATGCGGCAATGTGGTTCTACAGAAGAATGCTGAGAATACCAAGGAGTGCCAGAAAAACTAATGTGAAGGTGTTGAAAGAGTCAAATGCGAGACGGACCTTAGTTATTAATATAAGAAAAAGACAATCTTCATTTTTTGGCCATGCTAATGGGACAAAGAGGTTTTGAGAACAACCTGGCACGGCAGGGAAACAACAACGATTCTGATACATAATACTGGAGACAGAGAGCTGTGGAGAGCCATGATCGCCTACGCCAGTCAACATGGTACCTGATAATGATGATCACAGTGATGTGACACACGCGGGTGTGTATTCTTGCATCTAGCTAGAGATCAGTGATTCGAACTCATTGATATGTTGTGAGTCTCTTCCAGCTTGCTCAAATTGGCATCGTCAAAACATGTTTCTGCCTTGAGATTGGACATACTTTCATTACAAGAGTTTAACCCCCTTATGCATTCTATTATAAACGTTCTATAGGAGTTTCATAATAAACTCTGAGAGCCAGTTGGCAAATTTAATGCATGTGATACTTTTTAGTGTGGCGCGTGGCCGATGGGTTATTCCGCTGTTCTCGCAACCGTGAGAACCAGGGTTCGACTCACGGTAAAGACTGAGTCATTCTTTCGTCGGACGATAAATTTAAAAACACACCCTGTACATGACGTGGTGACAAGAATGTTAAGCGTTCTTTATCACATAACCTGAAAATGAAAAACTCTCCTTTGAAAACAGTTCAGTAGATAATTTTAAACACTGATACACACAATGCAATTGCATATGCAAAAAATTAAAACATTGTATCTGGAAACTTCGCATATATTTATGTTGTTGTTATGTGTGTGTCTGTGCCTTACTGCCATAAAAAAATATACATATATTCCTGTTGATAGTGTCTTACCGAGCCACGAAGGAGAGCAACATAAAATGATAATGTGGAGCGACAAATGAGCGATGTGCTAGGAATTGGTTATCAGTTCTGTGGAAGTTCAACGTAATCAACATGACAATGGGGTGCAAAGGGAACGCATTGCTCTAGTTAAGCTCTAGAACGCATTGCTCTAGAATAGTTAAGACTATAAGTTAAACTTATCCAATCATGGAATACGAGAAGACTATAAGTTAAACTTGTCCAACCATGGATACGAGAAGACTATAAGTTAAACTTGTCCAACCATGGAATACGAGAAGACTATACGTTAAACTTGTCTAACCATGAAATACGAGAAGACTATAAGTTAAACTTGTCCAACCATGGAATACGAGAAGACTATAAGTTAAACTTGTTCAACCATGGAATACGAGAAGACTAAGTTAAACTTGTCCAACCATGGAATACGAGAAGACTATAAGTTAAACTTGTCCAACCATGGAATACGAGAAGACTATAAGTTAAACTTGTTCAACCATGGAATACGAGAAGACTAAGTTAAACTTGTCCAACCATGGAATACGAGAAGACTATAAGTTAAACTTGTTCAACCATGAAATACGACAAGACTATAAAGTTAAACTTGTTCAACCATGGAATACGAGAAGATTATAAGTTAAACTTATCCAACCATGGAATACGAGAAGACTATAAAATTAAACGTGTTCAACCATGGAATATACCTCTAACCTTAGATCGGAATCAGCTTTATTTTATCATACACTAAAAGTCCTTACAGAACAAGAACCGAAAAGAGTGTTGAATATAGCAATATTCACTGAATACAGATCCACATTGCAATCAAGTCAGAGGACCAGAAATGAAAGATTTCTGCACAACATCAAACACAGACTTAGACATATCAAAAAAATCCTGAGCTATTATGTTTCAATCAATACCTCGGGATCAGGAAATGAGAAAGCTGATTCACTGTCTAGAAGGGATAGTGAAGTGAAACGATGCAGACACCCACTGTCCTACAGAGAAACACACATGATGATATGTAATACATTCAAAGGGAAAGAAACAAATGGAAATTAAAGACAAACTCAATACAATACATCTCCGTCAAAAACATCCACCGACTACACTCTTTCGCATTAGAACAAGAAATTCTGTAGAACAACTACTGTATCTCTACCGACTAAAGACCTCAAGCACAGATAATGTCCATGTGGATCCAGAATTCAAACCCCTAAAGACGTGCTTCATGGCTGCCTAACATACAAAGATCAGAGACAAGTTTGGTTAGAGGACAAATATTTGGAGCAAATGCTAGTGGGCAACCGCTTTGACATGGAGAAAACAGTGTATTTCGCTATCATGACCACAGAAGATGAAGTAGAACAAGAAGAAGACCACTCAGCTCAAATGTTCCAGAAATATGTATCTAAAATTGTCTTCACACTTTATTTGCACATGCAATTTGTTTAGTTGCCTTTACCGCCCTCTGTTCCATTCACGCAGGATACATTTTATAGGAAAAGTAGTCTATAAATTAACAGCGCCGAAACTATGTTGATGCGGCGACCCAGGTCTAAAGTGCCAAATACATATTAAGGGGAGCAAAAATCTAAAAGAAGTTAGCTTAAATAAAGGACATCTTGCCCATTGTACCAAGAAACCTATTGTCGACACTGCTAATGAGTACATCGATCTTCCCTATAACAATACGATATTTGAAATACTAGAAAATGTTAAAGGTGTGAAAAATATTAAAGATGATGATGATGATGATGATATCGATGATTAAAGAGTACCTTTATTACAATCCGGTTCCTGTTTGAAGCACTCATCAGGCAGAAGCTTAACTTCACCTGGCCAGACCAGCGGCTCTTCCTTCGTCAGCTCCCAAGTCTCGCTAGACGTTGCCTGGAAGAATACTCTTTTCTCCATTATACCAGAAGACGCATTGAAATCGTACATGAAGAAGTCAAAGCTGAGCTGCTGTTGTTGGTCGACATTGAAGTCTCCTGAGTAACCAGGAATCGTCAAGTTGACTATGGAAGCGATTAGTTCATCAGAAAATGGGATAGTGTTGTTTCGCTTTGACTGAATGTGAGCAGCAAAAGCCAGGACGAATACAGTATCATAGAGGGCATCCAGGTCTGTTTCTGATTCGACGTATGTTTCAACATCCCTTTTGGAGCGAAAATTAAAATGAATTGATGTCCCACGCCTGTCATGTTCGGTGTTTTCACTAGAATCTGGTAATAATCTTAAATTCTCACTTTGGAAATACAATGATTCCGTTAACTCGTCTTCCAAATGACTAACTATTGGATGAACCAATTTAGTTAACATTGATACTGTTTCAAATAAATCAACATTTCTTTCATTGGCACCGGTCCTAATCTCTTCAGCAGATGAATCATCTACTCTTGCAGTTATTGCGTCATCATATTTTGTGCTTGTTAAGTGCGCCTGCGCAAAAAACGAGCTTACTTCTGATGTCCTCATAGGCACAAAGGTATTTTGTAAAATTACTTTAGACTCATCGTCAAAGTTCTTTTGTAGATTATTTACAAAATTTAAACTATTATCACCGTTAATATTCTTACTATTTACTTCGTGAAGATTTTTCATTATATTTGTATTGTCTTCACTTGCAACCTGGATGTTACTCTCTTTATTAGAAACGTATTTACCTACAGTATCCCCGGTCAATAAAGACAGACTTTCATGGCCTCTCCTCGGTTTTTTTAGAATTACTCTACTGTTCTTTACTGACCAATGATGTTTTATAACTGCCTGTCGTTTACTTCTGTTAGTTTCAGTAGTGGGTCTACTCACATTCCTTTTTTCGGGAAATGAAAATCCAATAACAAAAAGGCTTTCAAATATATTGATGTGGTCTGTACCATTTGAAAACCTCGGCTGATTCAAAATATTTGAGGAGAGACCAATAATACTCTGTGAAGATATGTTATATGGTGTTTTAGTAAAGGTAAAGAAAGCGTGACTGGTTGCCATTGACAACGACGAGGCTGCTGCTAGAACGGACAGCTGGTCTGGCACATCCATTAAAAGAAGTATCACTGGAGAGTAGACAACAAAAATATATTTAAATGACAAATTATTTAAGTGTGTATAGTTAGGACTGTTTTGTTCACATAATAGTAGCTACAACTAGGATTAAATCATTCAGTTTGCATTCTTGATTCTTGAGTAGAAACTGGCCTCACAGCACGTGGGGCATTCCCACAAGTGATCCGCCCTCTGTTCCAGCAAGCATTCGACTTGATGATGTTTCTAGTATAATGCCGCCGAAACAGACGTCGACATCAGGGCACAACTCTGGCCCTTGCGACAGGTTTCTTTATTCCTCCGCCCACGCACGCCGTGCCCGTAACTAGTTCAAACTCAACGTGGGACTGTCGGAACAACATAGTAACTGTTATCGAAGGTTACGACTACGGGATTGTATAGATGACGTGCCATGAAGCTTCTATAAGAAGATAACCTCAATATAAAGGCATGTCATCTACTTTGGTTTTCTGTTGCATGGTTGGTTTATCTAGTGAGCCATTGGTGAGACCAATTCAGTTTACATGCTCGCAGTTACCTGTCCTTACATCAGAATCAGTTATAACCTTCATGTATAACTTTCATGTTTATGTTTATTCTAATTTTGATATATGTCATGTATCACTTTCATGTTTATGTTTATTCTAATTTTGATATGTCATGTATCACTTTCATGTTTATGTTTATTCTAATTTTGATATATTTTTTAGAGTTTTAACCACATCATGACTGCTTATTAAAACACAATTGAAAAAATAGAAATTGTCATGCTAGGTGCATATCCCGGACGTATTTACAAAACCGGTTGTTCTGGGCATAAGCATGACAAACTCATAGTGTACTGAGGACATACTCATGAAATACTCATAGTTTACTCTGGACATAGCCATGACATACTCATATAATGCATTATTGGCATAAGTATGACGCACTCATAATGTACTCAGGATACAGCCGTGAATATTCACAGTGTATATACGAATATAATCATGACATACCCAGAGTGTACCCAGGGACATAATCATGACAAACTAATATTGCACTCTGGACATAATCATGACAGAGCAATTACTGACTTGTGATTTATTTACAACACACCCGTGACATACTCATTGTTTGGTTAGAATATATTCATGACTCACTCCTTATCTATTGAGGCAAAGCTCAAAATTTATACATGACATAGCCATGTCATATTCTTAACCTATACAGCACACTTCTGTTTCTATTTCTTCATTCAATCTTCAACTCCCATGCTTAATGTGATGTGTTTCCGGCCTAGAATTGCGTTATTTTTTCGTTTACAGTTTGGCTGCAGTAGATACGACAATCGATGCGACACATCCTATTTCAGAATGACTTTTGGGTCACTTTGTCCTAAGGGATAATTCAATAAACTACATTCATTTCTTTAGTCGCCTCTTACCACCTGCGTGGTAGTTCACAGTATTGCTACTCTTTGTTCCCCTCTTGGGCAAGCAACACTAGGTCCATATTCTTTAAATGACCTAATTTCAGCATACCGATTTTACCTCTTATGATAAGAAACTGCCTTTCAACAGCGGATGTGAGTTAAATGTGGTTATATCAAAACAGATTTATCACAAATAATGCAAGTCACAGTTCATGGTATCCTGCTACCACAGCATCTAGAAGTTAGCATCAATGATTACTATCATTGTTGTGTTATCTCTGAAACACCAGGCAAACTTCTCGATCCTTTAAAGGTTTGCCCAAAATCATTTTCTCTGTCTCGCCATACTGAACTAAAAGTGCATTATCCGGTGATCACCCAAAGCTCAGAAAACTTTGCTGGAAAACTTAGGAGACTGAGAAAAGCATTGTTAGACACCAGGAATAGGGTAATAAAGTTTTGCTAGCTAGAGACAAACATAATAACACACACAAATCGACGTTTCGACCAAAAGGCATTTATCAAGACATCAATTCAACCAATTAAAACATATAACAGAAAACGAACATTAATGACATCGACGGTCACATTGGTATGTGTAGTATGGATTGACCGGAAAAGGTGAAATGACACCGGACACGGAAATTGCGGTTCGTCGACTCTAAAAGCAACCAACATACCTGCATTAGAACACGTGTCGGACACATTATTTTAGTCGTCATCATCATCATCGTGTGCCGTATTGAAGTGTGTACGCGATCCTGAATCTGCACAACACAATCTCTAGCATCTTATATCCGATCTCCCACCGAAAACGAGTGTGTCGGGCCATTGGCGCAAATACAACTGCGGTACAACGGATTTCCATTCTCTGGACTACATTCTGCTAGAAATCTAGTATGACCATGGTCCTACTACAAAGGATATCTAGTGGGAGTTTGAGAATGAAAGCTGAAGAAGAAGAAGAAGAATATCCGATCTTATATTATATCCAACCTTAGATCGTTGTGTTTTTTATAGAAATTTTACGGTTCTACGATATTAAAGTTATCTAATAGTTTCTCTCCATGTTGCTCTATGTCTCTACTTCCTTCAGTCTTGCTCGTTGTGACCATGTTTTCACGACGCCGTGTCTCATAACGTGACCCTAAATAAAGAGCATATGTCATACAGCTTCATCAATTATGTACTTGTTTTTCTGTGTTCAGTACAACTACTGTAACTTCTCTGCCATCTGACTATCTTGGTCGTACATACAGTGCAGGATTTATGTATAAGCTACACAAGCTATAGCTTAGGGGCCCCACTTTCTTGGGGGGGGGGGCCCACAAAAAAATTCTCCGAGTGAACAATTGTCATTATATTACGTATAAAGAGCCCTATATCTCAAATAGCTTAGGGCTTTATCAAGTCTAAATCCAGCTTTGCGTACATACGAGCGTAATTCATGATCGATTGAAATTTAAGAAATGTGCTCAAGGTAGGTTCCGAGACAACTGACAGATGAACAACAAAAATTAACTGATGTGCCTGTCATTGCAACATTTCTGTCGCTATTTATGCAGATGATGAAGAAGACACGCATAACAGGATTATTACTGGGAACGAATTGAGGGGGGGGGGGCGGGGGGTAGATCACTACTAACCAAAAGTAACACATGCTTCAATGCAGTAAAAGTGGCAATACTCG
This sequence comes from Meghimatium bilineatum, assembly GCA_034231615.1. NCBI lineage: Eukaryota > Metazoa > Mollusca > Gastropoda > Stylommatophora > Philomycidae > Meghimatium > Meghimatium bilineatum. The sequence continues at coordinate 57,077,050 of CM067299.1, forward strand.
TAACAATACTTGTACGTTCTCTACGATTATACAAAGAAGGAACAGCTTTAACAGGGTAATCATGTTCTACAAAAAGACCTTAATCAAGACTACATACACAACAAATAAAACTACAATTACGAACGGCATTATTAACGTTCACACTGCAGAGCTAAATATCATATTCGTATTTTATCATGTACTGATTTTGCCTTGATTACTGTTTTCTTCGTAGATACAAATTTATTTTAGCTTTTGGGGAATATGTCTATGATTTGTAGATTAGCCTCAGAGTTGGCATTTAGACAACGAGATGTGTAATCTTTGTTTTTTCTTTATCCTATTATATGCATGATATATCACATTATTGGTATTCTCAATACCACTTTCAGTCCAGATAACAAGCTAACGGTTTGTACTAATTTATCGTGTATGCTCCTTTATTTTTATTAATTTTCCTCCAAATTTCATTTGCAAGTCCTGGCGCGTCTTTTTACTGTCTTTGCTATTCTGTATTGTTCATCTCCCTAGCTTTCTCTCTCCTTCTCTTTCTCACAGCAACCTTATTCTTTACTTTTAAGATTGCACAAATTCTCTGACCCACATTCTTTCTCATTTTGATAAATTCTTGTGGTCGAACTGAACTCACATATGTTTGTTTTAAAGTACAAGTAACCGCGACTCGGAATTAAAAGACCTCGATCTATCCTCGAGGCATTGAACTTGATTTCTTGATGAAATAAATGGCTGCATTAGACCTGGTTTGTTACCGCAATGAAACATTGCTGTAATATTACTAAATATAGTTACGCTTTCTGACTAAATTATATACTGTGGTCTGTTATTTATTTTGTAAATTGCGGGGTCCAATGGAAGTATGCTGTTTGATTGCCGGTCGTGTTATGTTGTTAGAATTTGTATTTATCAGTCAAAAGAAAAGATGAATGTGAGATGTTCGTCTATCACTAGTGATGATAACGATTTCTTAACTACACTTTATGAAATTTAGTTAGACTTATGTCATTGAGTATGAGTCCGTAGATGGCTAGTAAGCTAATTTTGGTGGATGTGAAAATCACTTGAATTATGGATGTGGATTTAAGTGATTACTAGGACAGCGTCGACTTCACTTTTTTTGTCAGACTTTATTTTAAATCAGTCAAGACGAATTGAGATGACTGAAAATAAAGTTAGATGCATTCTTATGATCCATGTTTCTGAGCCATACAGTAATAGATGTATAGATGTAGGATTTCGTGTTTTCCTTTTAACTTCCATTTCACATCTGTCATCATTTGTGATTACGTGTCCGTGATATTGATAATGTTATATTTGTTGTAGTTTCTATCGATGTGACTAGGTGTGCATAAGACAATGTCAATGTCTACAATCTTACACGCGTATCAATGTCTACAATCTTACATGCGTATCAATGTTTACAGATTGTACATAAACAAAACTCGGAACGATTACAAATAGATTGTACTTTTGCAGAATTTTGAACGGATACAATGTCAGCCATAAATTTTATCGAAAATGCGGTATATTTCTAATCAGTTATCTACTAGAGTAGACGAAATGTCCTGGAAGATGAATCCAATTGGAAGATGAATCCAAAGGCCTGTGTTTTCGTCCTCCCAATTAGCCATTTCCCAATAGGATGATTAGATGAGATTACATCCTAGGGCAATATATCATTTCCTGGATTTGTACAACTAATGTTAGCTACACGACGCCGTCTGGATGAATCATCTAATCATTTAACATCCACATAGTGTCTTCTACAGGCCCGGTGTGCTGTTCAATCGTTCACTTCCTTTCAGTGACAAACTTAAAATTGGATGTTAAATTGTAACACCGGTTACAATTATACAAAACTGTTTCAAATACCAACAGATTTTGCGAAACAAAACACGATTTTGTGAATGATGCACATAGATAGCTGTATTAGAGATTTGGTATTATTAATGTTTTTTGCAAATTAATTTAATGTATAATTGGTTTCGAAAATATCTTTATGAAACATCTCTCTCTCTCTATCGCTCTTCAATACTGAGAATCACTTATTTTAAGGACAAAATTAGATGTATACAACAACACCACTTATAAGCACTCACGCACAGAGACATGAACACCCAGACACCTCACATACACAGGAGAACACACGTACACTTACTCACAGAAACATACTCGACGCACGAGTAAGTACATACACCTACAGACACGTACACTCCCACACACCAACATGCAAGAACATATACACAGAGACGATTACACAGACACCCATACATACAGATATGAACGCACACACACAAACACTCACAAGAAAAGCACACATATGAAAACACATGAGACACGCACTGATGCACACTCACAGACACCAGTACACTCACACAAGCACGCACACACAAACATCTTTATATAGTTTTTTTTACAAGGAAAAGCTATAACTACGTATTTTGTATATGACATTTGACATGCATCCACTGTGGCAGATGGCAACTAGAAGTATATTATTTCAGACATAACATTTGACATTCATCTACAGTCACAAATGTCAATTAGAAGCATTATTATTTCAGATTTGACATACATACATTGTCGCTGATGTCAATTAGAAGCATTATTTTTTCAGATGTTGCATATTGACATGCAAACAATGTAGCTGATGTCAACTAGACGTATTATTATTTCAGATGTGACATTTGATATGCATACATACATTTTCACTGATGTCACCTAGAAGCATCATTATTTCAGATGTGAGATTTGATATGCACCCACTGTCGCAGATGTCAACTAGACGTATTATTATTTCTATTACAAACGTTTGTACCGCCTCGATATTCCAAATGTTATGCTCTCTATAATTTATAAGACATAACCAATGTCACAAATATAGATAGATATATAGGTAGCTAGATAGACTAACGTCATAAAGATAAACAAAAATAGATCGAATTTCTTGGAAAGAGAAACTTAAATTAGAAAAGTTTCGAAAATTCAGGGAAAAATAAACATAAAACTCAGAAGGAAGGAAAAAACCCAGACAATAGCAAATATTTGAGTCCTTAAACAATGCCAATTTAAGGGATGGTGAAAGTGACTGAAGGTCGAGCAACAGAGATACAAAGATATAAATGAAAGAACAAAAATATGCTCCATCAGTGCATTTCGTTCCTCTGTCAGGCACTCAAGTTTTTCTATGTCAGCAGGGGTAGCTCAGTGGGTTCTCTAGTCGGATGCCCCATTGTCTAATCCATCGTCAAATCTTCAAGAATGTTAAGTATCACAGCTTACAGCTCCAGATTGCTGTTGTTGTGTCTTTCGATGTTGAAATGTAGGGTTTACGCATGTGGTTGCGTCTCTGGGTCTCACCAATGGCCTACTAGACATACCACCCATGCAACTGAAAAGCTTAGTGAATGACATGCCGTTATATTGAAGTTATCTTCTTCTAGAAGCTTCATGGCACGTTATCTATACAATTATACTTCTATTTTGTTGTTGAAATGTGTTTCATGTTTACCTGGATATATATGTATGCACCCTCTGTGGTTGGGAGGGAGCTAAAGATGTACTGTGCAGCACTGGGGAGGAGGAAACTGACAGCACTGTTTTTTCCTATGGCTGAAACCCATCATAGAGGCACAGTGACCCAGGACGTGACAATTCTTTTGACTTGAACATTTGGTTGCATGCCTGGACCAATAGAGAAGTTCGGCATAACCAGTAGTCAATTGGTGGCGGGGGATGAGCACATTGAACCCTATCTTGGCTACAGTTGCTAGGAGCAGTGCATAGGTTGAAACCTACCTTCCTGGAGGTGTGATAGTTATTCTTTGGCTCTGTTCGGGGGTGGGCTGAAAATCCACAGACTTCCCAGCAATATAATGCCATTTAATGGCATTAGGTCAAAGGGCATGAGCCCATGGACCTCTGAATCAGCAACCAACCAACCAAATGTAGGGTTTTTAAGTTTGTACAAGCCCTAGATGATTGTTTTATTCACTCAGTGAATGTACACCCATGTTCTTCGAGACAGTGGCGTAAGTATCTTGCAATCTGCCTGCTGCAAATAAAAGGGTTATTTCTCTTCAAGAAGGTGAGGCCTTTAAACAGTCTTCTCAAAACAAGGATCGTAGGGTGAAGAGAATGCTGCCCAGGTAGGTGAAACTATTGACTGTTTGAAGTTCTTTGATTTTTATATGGGGGATGAAATGTGGATTGAGTGGTGCAGGTTGAAACATGACATATGTTTTCTTTGTGTTTATGGTGAAGTCAACCCTGCCGCGGGTTCCAGTAAATTTATTTATGGTGACCTGCATAATGTCTAAATCAAGGCTATTCAACTATATTTACTCGGAGGCCAAAATGTAGAAAATGGGGATCATTACGAGCCAGAGGTCCGAATCATTATTTATATTTTATACTATAGGAGTATAGTTAGTATAGTACCCTACAATTGAAGACAGATCCGAGGGCCACTTACTAGGCCTCTGAGGGCCGAATGTGGCCCGCGGGCCGCCAATTGAATAGCCCTGGTCTAAATAGTAAGCATACAATGCACATTCATCTGCATAGAGAAGTTCCCTGACCATCAGTGTGTCGAATTTTAGTTTCAGCCTGAAGACGGCAAATATTGAAACGGTACGTCACTATATCGGAATTAGTGCGTCAGCAGGACAGACATCATTAAGCTGAACAGCGTTGAAGCAAAAATGCAAAATCTGTTTGATCCCATTTGTGATGGGAAAGGCTGGTGATGACACACCATCACTAATAACGACAACCATTATGCCATCATGTAACTGTCACATAATGTCACCAGTCACTTAATTGTGACGTGAATGGAAGGTTTTAGTAACAACATTCATTGCTCCATTATCGGATCCTGGTAACACGATCTATCAGAAACACGGAAATGATGTAACGAACAAGAAACACATCTGGATCAGCAACCAGCAACTAACAAGAAACACTTCATCAGAAATGAATAAAACCGTATTTCATCCGAGGAACTAAATATGCCTTCTACGACTGTATAACTTGATCCTCTTGTATCTAGTCATTCGAGGCAGGTAATGAATCCTTGTTTTATAGGTCACATCACGTTCTTCTTCCGTGCACGTGCTCGGAATTATGACATGTATTATTGAGCAATGTGATCATTTGCTAGTTAGTTGGTTAAATCACTACGTTCTTTTGATTAATATACGATTTTGAGCATTAAAACTGTCCTTGACATTGAACACATACATAAAAAAGAAACCTTTTCAGCAAGTACAGTGCGTGCAGTGCATATAATAATCATTTGTTCACCTATAGAATCGAACATATTTAATCGATTAATATGATTATTAAATTTAGTACTCATTAACTGATGACATCGTTTATATTTCTATAACGGCTACAGGCAAAACAAATTGACTTCAGTGTACTCAGGATTTTTAACGTGTACTCGATACTTACAACAGAGTAGCACGCAACATACGAGAGTAGAACCAAGACTTTCGCCTAAGAAGACCTACGAGCAAAATTTTAAAAAGACTTAATAAATTACAATTTTAATTATTTCCGTACTTTTCATTGGTATATTCTGTGTCTGACCAATTCCTGAACATTTATAACAACTGGAATGGTCAAGGGAAGAAAAGATAGTGGAACTACAAAATAGAAAGTTTGCTGGGTGGGTTGTCATGATAGCATTGGAAAATATCACCATTAGAATTTAACAACACAAGAGACAGAGAGTTGTGGCGAAACATGTTCTCCTACGCCAGTCGACATGGCAATGGATTTATGGAGCTGCTATTAATGTACCAAGTTCTATCATTTTCTTTGAAAATACTAACTAGGCATTCGAATCCCACAGCGTGTGTACACTATCATTGGAATTCCACAGCGTGTGTACACTATCATTGGAATCCCACAGCGTGTGTACACTATCATTGGAATTCCACAGCGTGTGTACATTATCATTACTTATTTATATTATTCATTTATTTTCTGTCGATTATCGATGATGTATACAATACTCAACCAATAGTGCACTGCTAAAAATGTGTGGGAGTCCCAGATGTATACTCTCTATTTCGAGAAATTGTATAAAAGCCAGAGCCAAGTTCCTAATCCTAAATCCTATCTCAGTTTGTTCCCATTCTTGTATCACAGAAGATCGATAGTCAAGGTTAGATGTAATGGAGATTACTAGCTCCTCTAGGTCAGTGTATATAGGTCGTGACATAATCAGAACCACGGTAAAATATGGGATATATATTAATCTCAGCATGAAAGCTGAACAATGGCACATTAATTAAGAACTTATATTTCGTAATCATAGATACAACTCTGCTAAACGAAAAAGGAATGGTGCATTCCTTAAATATAATTTTCATTTCACGTTTGGGTATTTTCGGATGATCAGATCTGTTTTGGGTTAAATCTTTGAGAAGGGAAAAAAGAGGGGAGAGGATTCGCCCTTTATTTAAGAGACACTCATTTTAATCATTTTGCTGATTTTAAATTAGTTTCCTGACAACACTTGTGCAGAAAAAGTAAAAAATCAAAGATTATCGTGAGAGTTTTCTCTAGAAAATGCTAACTTTTATTTGTTTAATTGAGCGCTGGTCGCATTTTCACTAGCTGTCAGTAATCTGCCCAGCTGTTACATATTGCTTTAATCATCCGCTTATCGTGACGTGTTGTTTCAATCGTTTACTGAGTTGTTATTGTTGATTTAAAGTTTCATTCTCTTCTTCTGTATTCGTTCTCATAACTCTCCTGGCTAACCTCCTGGCTAACCATACTCCTGGGAGTATGGAGAACGGAATGAGCTGTGTCATGTCTTTAAATCTTCGCTATGCTATTTTTATCTTTATTTTTGTACAGGACCAACCAAGTCCTTGGGTTCTTAAGATGTTTACACATGCTTTAGTTTGAGTCTGTTAAAGATTGATTTATTAGTAAAGTACTCTGTGGGTTTTTGTACAGAACCAACCAAGTCCTTGGGTTCTTAAGATGTTTACACATGCTTTAGTTTGAGTCTATTAAAGATTGATTTATTAGTAAAGTACTCTGTGGGTTTTTGTACAGAACCAACCAAGTCCTTGGGTTCTTAAGATGTTTACACATGCTCTACTATGTGGACCATGGACAGCAGTATTCATTTTTTAAATTTATTCTTGGATATGCTGTCAACCTCATTCCACGTTATCTCCATCTCTGTGAATTCTTTCATTGTCTCTATTCTCCATGTGCTTCTAGGTCTTCCCTGTTTTCTTTCCCTTTGTATTCTATGTCGTTGATATTCTTTCCCCATCTTTAAATTTTTTATTCGTGTATGCCGTTCCGCTTGATACATTCGGTGTAAGTAAAGTCAGTTTTAGGTACACTTTGATACAAGTGACAGGGCCATAAACACAATTCATACCCCAAATGAGTTACTTCATCACATCACCACATCAGTCACCTTCTACAATAAACATAGCTGGTTGCAGTGTTGCCACTTTTTGATTCATTTTCCAGCTCCTGCAACACACATTCTCTACCTTTTTAATGTACTGTTAAGTGACGATGTTCTATGGTAAAACCATGACATGACGATGGTTAGGCGATGACATATTTTTGACTATGACATGTTGACAATCATGCGGATATGTGGTTAGACGATGACATATTTACATTCAATGGGATCTGTTGTTAGACGATAACATGTTGATGTATAAAAGATATGTGGTTAGTAGATGACATATTGACTATGTTGGGATCTATGGTTAATAAATGATATTTTGTCAACCATGGGGGATATGTGATTAGACGATGACATGTTGACATCCATATGAGATATGTAGTTACCAGATGATATTTTGTCAACCATAGGGGAATATGTTCTTAAAAGGTTAGATATTGATAATCATGAGCATCCATGTGGAAGATTGGTTTAAACATTTATCTAGTGTAAGTACAGTAAAGTTAACCCATAGCTTTTTAATAACGCCGTAGAGGTGTGAGATTTTAGCGATCTCACATTTCAGTGGCGCTTCTATATGAGGACGGTAGCCATCTCCTCTCCGTCACAGTGTACTTATTCAATATACAAGAAGTTAAATGTTGGATGTTTGACAGAAATATCACATTATTATTATCAATGTTCAGATTAACAGTAACTCAGTGGTTAGTGTACTGGCATCCAATTCGGATGGCTCAGTTTTGATTTTGATAAAAATCATTTCCCCACGTCAACCCATTTTCTGAAAATGGATGCCAGATTTTCTTGGTAAAAGTGAAAGTGACGGAAGAGATACTTGGCACATCACTAATGTATCTTTGTATAACCTCAGATTAGGAAACTTATTGCAAACAAACAATTCGAGAACTTGTTACATGGTTGTGAACTGTGCGCATGGATGGCGTTCAAGCTATTGTCACTAACTTTCTGGAAAGTCATAAATCAGCCGTCTATGTGCATATTGTCTGTCAAACAGTGCATAGATGCATACAGAATTATGGGCTTTATCTTGTCCCTCGAAATTCATATGCTCAATTCGCATCTGGAATGTTTCCCTGATAACCTTTGCGAGCTCAGCGATGAAAAAGGAGAACGATTCCATCAAGATATTGCCCTGTTGGAGTCACGTTATCAAGGACGGTGGAATGTGCCCATGCTTGCCGATTACTGTTGGATGCTTCATCGCGATGTACCTCATATCATTCACCGACGGGAGTCGAGAACTGCAAAGAAATTGAAGCCTACATAACTGTTCTTCTGTTACAAATAATGTTGTAATACTGTAGGTGTTGTTAAAAAACGTCAGTTGCATATTTCTAGGATCCCCTCTATATTTATATAGAGAAAATCGGTTTGTGGATTTAAAAACAGCATTAAATTATGCATTGGAATCGTCATGTGTAAGCAGTACATCGAAGAATATTGGTCGGTTTTAAGCACATTGATCGTTATTCTAACATTAGTATATATACTTTAGATGATGACAGCGATACGTTAACAGACGTATCTTACAAGCATGCGGCAAATATTATGATTCCTTGAGAGTGGGTATTAAAACGGTATTTCAGGGTACAGATGAGGGTAGAAGAAACAGAGGTGTATAGAAAATCATTGGCAAACAATATCAGAGGCTGTACAGGCCAAGACATTTTCCACACTCTTCCGCATCGCTGCAGATAGAAATCGTTGGAGGACTATGTTGACGCATCCAATGTGGTAGCTCTAAAATCGTGACAGATTATGCCTTTTTGAGTGAATTTAAGGCAATATTTCGCGAGATAACAACATCATCTGCAATATATTTTTGTCAACAATGTGAGAAAGAAGTAAAGGCAATATTTCGGGAGATAACAACATCATTTGCAATATATTTTTCTCAACAAGGTGAGAAAGAGGTAATATAGTACCAATTCTGATGTATATGTTTTAATCTTGAACAATCAACACAATAGTACAAAATATATGAAGAAACAGTAGAGAAATAGTAGCAAAGAAGAATGATGACATCATAGACGATGTAATGAGTAATGGAAAATGCCCGCTTTTGGTTCAGACTGTGCCTGGACTTGTAGTTTAGGCTAAAAACCGTATTGTCACTGTTGTCTTTTAGGCATGTTGTAGGAGGCGACTAAGCAAAGTTCGAGGGATACATTGACAAACTGTCACCTGAGAAAGAATAAATGTACTTGTGTTCGTGATTCTTGATACTTGATTAGAAACTGGCTTCACATCACTCGCGACATTGCCATAAATGCTCCACCCTCCGTTCCAGCAGTCATCTCAGTATATGTAGACTCAGAGTCCCTGTCAGGTGTTGATTGTGTGATCTTCGGAACTTTATTGTACTTTTGTCTTACATCACATGATGCCCATGGATAACCAAAAGATGCAGACCAGTGAACATTGCATGTTGACCCTATATAGTAGACTTCTAGGAGGTGGGAAATGTTAGAACACTGTGGATGCATCATTTCAGATGGGTCAATATATCAGACACAAGAATGATGAGGTAAATGGTTCAGAAGTGCTGTGCTGATCTCCTGGCAGGACATGATGTCCTGGAATACTGTCGCATTTCAATGTCTTCATCTCTTTTTATTTTATAACCTTATTGCCTTGCAGCTGTCAGGGGTAGTTTAATTCTCTGGAGATAGCTGTTTTGTGTGCTTCATATATGTGTGTTGTCGTTGACTTTTATTTCTGTAATACATCATTTTAAAGGTCTGTCCCTGGGTTTGTATTCATTGAATTTCGTCTTCTTAGAACTCTCCATGATTCTTACGAGCGTTTTAGTTCTCTATCGATTTTATTCCAGGCCTCCATTCGGGAACTGAATATACATCCATAAAATCCCCGAGCACGCTTTTGAGACAATATTATACAAGTCCGAGTATCACCAAGATTACTCAGCTGAGTAGGACGTTTACTTTTGTCACGAGAGTTGCAGGCTGTTAAGAGTTATCTGCTTCCTTCTACGTGGATTATAATCATCCTGAAATAAGTTAATTTAAAAAGAAAAAATTATGTGGACTCACATCAGAAGGAGACAACCTACACTTTGTTAACATATCACGAGAATAGGAAATAATGAGTACGTCTATAGAAGCAGTCCAATTGAATAGAAAAAGGGAGTAGAAGAAGACCAAGAAATAAGACGCTGGACAGCTTGAAATTATGGAATGGGAAACATCGGTATCGCAAATAATCGACGGTACGCGAGGCAGAAGGCTATGGATAGACATAATCGCAACCTGGCATGAAAAGTTATAAATGATTGGGGCTACACGAGAAAGAAGGATGTGGATGGACATATATCTTAACCAAAGTCACACGACATCGACTTATATACGAGAGTTGGATCAGCTATGTTGCTGTCACAGAACATTGACTCATAATAAAAGAGTTGGGTCAGTTGTGTTGCCAGAACATTACCGTGACATCTAAATGTTCTAGGTGAGGCCTCTCCCCAGTCAATCTAGCTGTATAAATGGGCATCGACTCGTACAGTGAAGATAGCACACGCAATAGTACTGACTCCTTGACTTTAAAGAAAGCTGAGACAGAATCCTGTGAGAAAAAAATACACCTCACACTATCTCAGAAGGTATACTCACTATACCCTATTCACTCCTTCGTTTCCTAACATTACTGTTTCCTCACTACTTTCTCACATCCTGTATCTCCTGTCGTTCTCTTTCTCTCTCCTTCTCTCTCTTTCTCCTACATATACATCTCGTTACTCTCTTTCTACCTGACATCCCATCCCTCACGCCATTCGATGCCCCTCACATCCTTTTCTCCCTTATCCGGCTCTTTCTATCACATCACTGTGTCACACTCTCCTTTACATCCACCTCTCCAGTTTCAACTACCTCTCCCCAGTTTTGTGAAACTACTGACCCTTTTCCTGACATTTTGGTAATCGGATCTCAGGAAAAGTTAGTTAGCTTTTTATGGCATTTATTTACAGCAATTTGATGCGATGAAAAGGTGATTGGTTCGAGTCTTTCATTAGTCTTACTGATATTTATTCCTATAGACACGATAGGTTTAATATGGATTTCATATGATGTTTGATTCTTCTAGAGACATGATGAGGACAGACGGAGATAATAATGGGGAGAAAGAATGATGTTATGATAAGGAGACATGGATGTAATAAGGGGAAGGAGATATTTTTTTTTCACGTTGAGGGGAGATGGATTTAATAATTGGGGATAGGGGTTGTATAAAAGCATGATTTCATGATGAGCGACGGTGGTTTTTAAAAAAATTGTGGGGGGGGGGGAGTGGGGGTAGAATGATTTCAAGATAATGAGCAGGAAAATGTAATCGTAGAGAGAGTCATTTCACATACGGAAGAGAGAGAAAGAGAGAGAGAGACAAACTAGCACTTTCTTCTAGTTTTATCATTATCATTATCTTGTCCCGGGTTCAATCCACGGTTGGGACAGGATTTTTTCTTTCGGAGGTACAATCAAAATTCTTCCTGTACATGTCGCGGCGTCAGCTATGAAAAAGCGGCCTTTATTTCCAAAGCCCATAGAAATGCACCATGTACTCCTTCACATAAAAATATGCAGTAATTAAAGTTTTTTATTGTCTTGTTTTTCGTGTACTCTCAATTAACACAGTGTGATTTGATCCGAAATTCAGAAATACGTTACACTAGTCAAACTTTTTCAGTCTCCCATCTATAATTGTTGACGTAATTTATGGACAGGTTCATATGAGAAAACTATGTTACGATGAAGTCATCCTCTACGCCTTTTGAGTTGTATTTTTAAAAACACTTTTTTAAATGTCAATTTATGTATCCGTATATTTTATATTTCCATGTATGTATTCTAAGTATATCAAAATTAATTACCTTCTGCCTTCCTTCGATTTGTTCATGTTTTGTTTTCAAATCGACATATATATTGTACTTGATATCAGTGCCCAATTTCTCACATTCAACAGAGCACTCACCAATGTAGGGTGAATTTTAAAGTGCAAACAGGCAGATCCCAGTAGGAGAGACATGGCAGATAACAAGAAATATGAGAATTCTCCTGTACTGGAAAAAGAATAATTATATCGAATTGAAAAATGTTATCCACAGAGTGGTTTGTCAGAGGAGATCAGTCATCCATGGTTGCTAGTATTTGTCTACTCAACCACAGCTACCTGTTATCGATATCGGAAACTTTTCACGAGGATTCGCTTATGAAATCAATATTAGTTGTATTATTTGAAGAGCTTTTTAAACTATCGATCGATCTTATTAATGGTTTAATTTCGTTGTGTATAATTTTTCATCAGATTGTCGAGTCAAGCATGACGTCTCTTGAAATTATATATCTTATTGTTGAACAGATGGTTTTGTTGTGGTTTAGAGTGCTTATTGCTGTACGCGTGGAGTCATCTGTTTTTTTTAACTTGGATGGGCTTCTTATGGTCGTTCTGGTGCATCGTATCTGGTTTCTCTGTACTTGCTGCGATTTCTGATCGCCGAGTTCGTGGAGATGTTAGACATTCGTGGAGATGTTAGACATTCGTGGAGATGTTAGACATTCGTGGAGATGTTAGACATTCGTGGAGATGTTAGACATTTGTGGAGATGTTAGACATTCGTGGAGATGTTAGACATTCGTGGAGATGTTAGACATCTGCATAGTTAATAGTTCAGGCATTATTTCCTTATATAGTCAATCTATAAACTTTTGTTATTTATTCTATCAGGCACTGGTCTTATAAATACTGTATACACAACTAGATGTATATTTATATGTTCAATCATGCTATTATACCTTTTCCTTTTCTACCTACTTACATTCGTCATATTTCATTTGACACCATTATTCCATTTCTATATTTGGACATCTCCTTCTGTAAAGGCTTCCGTTTATATATATATATGTGTGTGTGCGCGTGTGTGTGCGTACGTGCATGAGTGCGTGCGTGTGTGTGTGTGTGTGTGTGTGTCTGTGTGTGTGCGCGCGCGCTAGGCGTTGTCCGGACAAGAATAACAAAAAATTAGAATAGATGTGAATATTTTTCTTATAATGTTGTGATGATTTTTATATGTTCCAGTTTCTGGAAGTATTTTTAAAAAAAACAATCGTCAGACGCCAATATTTACACTTATAATGTAGCGAAGACTGTTATTTTTGTATTCGTGTTGCAAAAAAACAAAAACAAACCCGCCTGTCTCCGGTATTGAACACCAAACACAACATTGAGTCACGTCAAACTAATGCCTTATTCCACAAAACTACTACGACGATATATTTAAGTGTACAGAACATTATTTATATGAAAAGCTTGTAATGTTGCAGGGAATGGCTAGGTAGTGACGTATAAAGATTAAGTTCATAACGATATGATTTTGCACCAATACTCGAGCGATATGGATTATGGACAGTAATTCTCAACTTTTAAGATCAGTCATACAGACTATGGAGGATATTATTAATTGTTACAGCTGACGGGAATTGAACCAGGTCTGTTCTAGCAGCACCAAATCCCATTGCAACACAAGTAAACAGGTTTTCCGTACTTGATCAACCCCATCACAAAAAAAGATGTGGCGCGTTCAAGACTTTCAGCCTGTGTACTCAAGTCACTGAGAACAGACCAATCGATAATGAGCGATGATCATGTTTTTTCATGGGGATGTGGTTGGTCAAGTACGGAAAACCTGTTTACTTGTGTTGCAAAGCGATTCGGTGCTGCTAGAACAGACCTGGTTCAATTCCGGTTAGCTGTAAGAATTATTTTCATTTATCCTCAAACTTCCTACTTGAATTTACTTGTATAAGATATTATTTGAAGCAACATTGTTCTGTCTCTATGTTATTTATGTTTACAAGAAGGCCTTTAGGTCCTTGTGTACGAATATGCATGTTCTGTGTTTGTGTTCCTGAGGATACTTTAATACTTGTACGGGATGTTCGTTGATGTAATAGTCCTTGTCTCGATTGGTCTGTTCTCAGTGACTTGAGTACACAGGCTGAAAGTCTTGACCGCGCCACATCTTTTCTTGGGGATGTGGTTGGTCAAGTACGGAAAACCTGTTTACTTGTGCTGCAAAGCGATTCGGTGCTGCTAGAACAGACCTGGTTCAATCCTCGTCAGCTGTAAGAATTATTTTCATTTATCCCCATGCTTCCTACTTTAATTTACTTGTATGGGATATTATTACAATATTTAACCTCTCAATGTATATTATGGACAGTAATTTTCAACTTTTAAGATCTGTCATACAGACTATGGAGGATATTATTACAATATTTAACCTATTAATGCATAGTAAACATTTTAATTGAAGTAGTTTGAACTGAATTCGAAATTATGATATTATAAGAACCCTCATATACAGACTGGGCTACAAAAGAAAAAAGCTTACGCGGGTGACACTGTCATTTTCCCCTCAAACACATCAGCCCTACACAACATCCTTAAATATTTCGAATCATATGGAACAGAGAGTGGCTCGAAGGTAAACGTACAGACATCATACATAATGAGTATAGAAATGTGGAAATATAAAACAAGATTTGTCTTTCAAACTGATCCAGAGACAATCAAAATATACTGCATCCTCTATCACTTCACATTAACAAATGAGAAAAGTGTAAATACATAACAGCAGAAATTAAAGATTGATTAGAACGATACAAATACAAAAGTACTATTTTTTTTACAGAGCGTGGTTGTAAACACCATCGTCATTAATATTAATTTCTAGGACTAGCCGTTACAGACATATTTTGACATTATGTGTTCGAACTGTGTGTCTCGGTCAGAGGTCAACCAATTGTATTACTTGTCACCTTTTGCAGGAAAATTGGACATGAATTCGAAATTCTGAAAACGCCTACTTCGTATAATATTCTATAAGTTTGATAATTTTCACTCTTCTACGTTACAATATAAAGGAACATATATAACATGACAAAACAAAGAGCTACTGAGCGTATCCATCTATATTTATATAAATATAAAATTTACTTAAATATATATATATTTAACATATATATATGTTACCTTTTTACACTTAACTAACACATTTTCCACGCAAACACTAAATTTATGGTCTTCCTCCATATCTGATATTTTGAGTTTGTATCTTTCGTCTGGTGTGTGTAATAATCTATGCGAAAGTGGTGTGAGATTTAAAAGTAGCCTGTATGTTATTTCCTTGGGTTTTGTTTTGTTTTAAAGTGAGCATACCCACATTTTATTCTCTTCACAAGCAAAAACTCTTGTCCTACGATGGGATGTTTATAGATATTTTTTGTTGGTTCGTTGATGAGTTGCTCGTTTTCCTTGCGCTGTTGGATGCATAATTGAAATAAAGTTGGTGTATCAATTGAGTAGGACTGTGTGTTTTGTATGGTGCATAAAGTCGAAACTTTTTGTCAGATAAAATAATATACAGCGTGTATTCTTGTGAGTTTTGCAATTATTTATGCTATGCATTTTGTTTTCTGTGTTTGAATTTGGGACCTTTATGTCATGTAAAGAGATTCTCCATCTTATCTTTCTTGTCGTATATTAGTGTGTTAGTTTGTACTGCGTGTATTACATGTCGAAAAATGAATTGCCGTATGCGCTCGTATATCATTGAGTGTGTTGTGTCGTTTCGTGGATAAAAGATATTGGATGTGTACAACAGTCTTGCTATGACGAAGGTGTTTTCATCCACGCTCTGTAAAAACATAAAGTAGTTTTGTATTTGTATCGTTCTAATCAATCTTTAATTTCTGCTGTTATGCATTTACACTTTTCTCATTTGTTAATGTGAATTGATAGAGGATGCAGTATATTTTGATTGTCTCTGGATCAGTTTGAAAGACAAATCTTGTTTTATATTTCCACATTTCTATACTCATTATGCATGCTTTTTGTACGTTTACCTTCGAACCACTCTCCGTTCCATATGATTCGAAATATTTAAGGATATTGTTTACGGCTGATGTGTTTGAGGGGGAAATGACAGTGTCACCCACATAAGCTTTTTTTTTCTTTTGTAGCCCGGTCTGTGTATGAGGGTTCCTATAATATCATTATTTTGTATAATTCTTTCTAACACAGACTCCAATTCCAGAACGTAAAACAGGGGTAACAAAGGGCAATACTGTCTTACGGATCTGGATAAGTAATTGAGTCTATTAAAGATTTATTTATTAGTAAAGTACTCTGTGGGTTTTTGTACAGAGGTTTGATCCAGTTTGAGAAATATTCACCGAGTAGTCACAAAGTGGGAGGCGGTCTGAAACAGTTTGATATTTTTTTTTTACATTTGTGTTGGGGTGGGGGGAGGGTGTTTGACAAAAGTGTATGTCAGCAATACAATTTATATACGCTAATACGGCCTCCTATTGTCGGCTAGCTGGAGGTCCAAAAAGGAGCCAGAAGACTTCGGCTCCGCATGACGTCAATAGGTAGGTTTGATAGGACAAAAGCACATTTATAGGACAAGACAAGACCTAACAGAATATTAATTAATGTATTTATCGATCCGTCTATTTATCTATCAATCTATATTCTATAGTTATATCTGCCAACGTATCTGCCCCACAGTGCGCACGTTAAACACGAACGGATCAATGCAATTACATCTTGCTATGTCAAAAAGAATCCCTCAGGACAACTTTAAAATAACATTTATTTTTCAGCCATCCTTCTTATTTATTCTGAACTTTCGCCTTGTACATTTCCTTTATACCCAGCAGCCAATCGGAACTCCAGAAAAGGAAAGGAAGTAAATGAAAGGCTCAGACAGTTGCATAGAACAATTTGTAATTTGTAGCCATTTGTTACATACTTTTATTTTATTTTTATCTTTTCATTCTTCTATAGTAAATCTCAATTTTTTTGTCTATATTTATGTCTAACATTTTTTTATCGCTCCCTTTTAACTTATACACTCTGTCTTCCGTATGCATATATCCTTTTCACTGTTTTGTTGTTCTATATGTATTCTCATCCTTATTACTCTTCCTATTACACTCAAATTATATCTCAATATCTTTTTTCTCTTGTGGTGTTTTCTGTCCTAACCTCGCACTGTTTTCAACTCCTCAAACTCTCCCTTCTCGAGTTCGATTTATCAACCCTTTATCTGTTTTTATCCCTCCTTCGCGTTTGTCTCCCTAATTTCATTCCTCCGTCTAATCGCCCAATTTAACTTCATTTTTCTCCCTCCAACGCTCTCTCTCTCTCTCTCTCTAAATTTATTTCTAAATCTCTACCTCTCTGTCTTTTTCTCTTTCCTACTATCACCTTTAACTTTAGCCCCAACATTACAACAAGATGTGGTAGCCTAGGACGGTTGAGTGGTAAACAATACACAGGGGCGCAATAACAGAAATCAAGTAGTCCTTGTAAAGACCTCAACCTTGTAAAGACCTCAAATATCCTAGTTTAGGGCCTGACTCTACCTCTACAATCCTTAGAACAATATTTTCTCAATTCAGTAGTCCCAGTCATGTGACTCACAGTCACAGTCATGTGAGTCACAGTCATGTGACTCACAGTCACAGTCTTTAACTCACTCTTTCATACTATTCATAGTAGAGAAACAACTGTGTATCTCAGAACAAACGCCGATGAAGTTTGAAACTGTGAGTGCAGATTCTAACATTTGAAACTATTAGGGCAGATTCTAACATTTGAAACTATGAGGGCAAATTCTAACATTTGAAACTATGAGGGCAAATTCTAACATTTGAAACTATGAGGGCAAATTCTAACATTTGAAACTATGAGGGCAAATTCTAACATTTGAAACTATGAGGGCAAATTCTAACATTTGAAACTATGAGGGCAAATTCTAACATTTGAAACTATGAGGGCAAATTGTAACATTTGAAACAATGAGGGCAAATTCTAACATTTGAAACTATGAGGGCAAATTCTAACATTTCCTGTAAGAAGGTCGAAGATCAGACTAGTCAGTGGTGAGACGAGTACAACAGAATATTATAACACAGAAGGAAGACAACCAGGTAATATTGGTGTTAAGGGAGACAATATATGGTGTGTCAGGTTCAAATCCTGCCGTAGGGAATTGTTCATCCTGACCGTTAAGAGTGCAGTGGCAACTTACTGAAAGTGTTTTATTGTCTAGAAAATCACTGCAGCCAATAGAATCTGAGTGGATCACCACTTCCTGAATAGGATATAACGCACTCCAATGTGTGAAGAGAATGAAATCAATTATTATCGTCGTCGTGAGCAGTACAAAGTTCGGGTTGACGTAGACGGCCATAGATCTTCAACTTTGGCTATCTCCAGTGTTTTAAGAAACGTTGGTTACAGTAAACGTGTCTACAAAATAGTCAATAAAAATAAGAAAGAAAATGGGTTCAAATGTTAGTCTTATTTCGATACATTCTATTCAAGATCCGTCTTCTCATCGAAGCTTGGCTGCATTAGGTCTCCAACATCATTTGACTCTTACATCGGTGTGGCAATCTGACAGACTGTATCCTGCATTCTCATGATGTTTCCCTCCAATTTTTATCTCTGTCTACTTCTTGTTCGCCTTTCCTAAAAATTACCTTCAAGTAAGGTATTTACGAATGTGTCATGTCTTTTAATAAGTCCAAGCATTTTGTTTGTTTTATTTTTATTTCTTTTAATAGTTCTTTTTCAAGCGCAGTATATTCAAAGAGTTTTAACAGCAACAGGGGGAGAGGGCGTACAGGACGACAACGGCGCAGTGATCTGTCAGATTGTTTAACAATGTCTCTAGCTGCTGGAGGTCAACTCGCCCGGAATCGATGAGCGTTCAGAGAATCCATAGGGAATAATACGTTCTGGACAGAATATGTCACATGATGATGAGTGTGTTCAACGCTTCTTTGTTTCCTTCTCTTTCCATAAAGTTTTCCCTATTCTTCTATACATTCAACTCCCAAAGACATAAATTTTTAGTCTACTATCTGTTTCGTCATTATCCGTTTATGTGTTCAAAGTAAACCTCCACTTTCACTGTTGTGTAGTTTATATTATTTTTATCCCCAGCGTTGACTACCAGATTCACTCTTCCATTTTACCAGAATACCCACAACCGTCTCTCTCTCTCTCTCTCTCTCTTCCTTATATCTTTTCCCCAAAATGGTACATGATGCGAGGATATTCTCTATACCACCTCTCTTCATAGCATGCCAATTAAAATACAATGGCTGCTTCGTTCTTACATCTTTGAGTAATTTCATGTATGTATTGATGTATTGTAGCTATTCCTTAGCTGTCCTAGGAAATGTTTTGCCATTGAATTATCATGATTTTACTACAAATTTGTAACAGAAACTGTATAAAATAAATACTAAGAGTGAATTTATCTCAACAAGTATATAGCACGAATGTTAGAACATAAATCTATATGCATAAACGTGAAATATAAATATGTTATGTTATGTTATGTTCCTCCAGGGCCATAGACGGCGCATAGGTCAGAAACCATAGCCTTCCATTTCTGTCTTTGTGTTGCCAGGTCTTTCAATTGTTGCGTGTTGTTTAGGTTCATTGACATGCCTTCTCTATTAATGGTTCTTCGTAGAGTTTCTCTAGGTCTCCCTCTTCTTCTTACTCCAGGTGGCAACCCAATATAGTGATTGCTGGGGAATTCTTAGGCTGTTCATTCTGAGAACATGGCCGATGTAAGTCCAACGCCTTTGTCTAATGAAGGAAGATATATAGGTTTGTTTGCTTTCCTCTCTTATAGTAGTGTTAGATTTAAAGTCACTCCACTTAACGTTCAGAATGGTACGTAAGCATTTGTTTTCAAAGGAGTCGAGTCTTTTATCTGTGGCTTTTGTGGCTTTCCAACTTTCGCACCTATATGATATAATAGGGATGATGTTGGAGTTAAACAACTTGAGTTTTGTGGTGTTTCTTAATTATTCTTGAGACTAACGGGAATTGAACCAGTCCGTTCTACGGCACCAAATCGCCTAGCAACAATTGCACACGCGTTTTTCAGTACTTGACTAACCGCATCTCCAAAAAAAGATGCGATTTCATCAAGCCATTCAAATCGTGCACACAAAGTCACCCGAACGGACCAATCGAGACAAGGACTATTACAACAACAACAAACATCCCGTACAGGTATTGAAATATCCTCAGTAACAACAAACACATAACATAATATCCGTATTAGTTATACAAGGGCCGATAGGTCTTCTTGTAAACATGGATAACATATATAGACAATACAATTATGCTTCAAATAATTGTTTATACAAGTAAATTTAAGTAGGAAGCCAGAGGATAATATTCAATTCAATTCCCGTTAGTCTCAAGAATTTTTAAAATATTATCCTCTGGCTTCCTACTTAAATTTACTTGGTGTTTCTTAGTGTGTTTGACGTCCATATGTTGCGTAGTTTATTGAAAGCACCCGTTGCAAGGGCAATACGGTGTAGAATTTCTTTTGATGAGTCTCCATCCAATGCTAGATTGGTTCCTAAATATGTAAAATTGTTGACTTTTAATAATGGAACATTTTGAATTTCTATGTTGTCGTTGGATCTCGTAAAATTTAGTATGTGAGTTTTTGATGTGTTGATTTTCAACCCTATCTGATTTGAGTAACTATGGTTCTGGTTCATAAACAGTGGTAGGTTTTATGTTGGCAGTAGTTTACACAACCGAACAACCGAGTAATCCAAGACCGAAAGAAAAACATTCCTCCATCTTGAACAGACACGAAATATAAATATGCTGAATAAAATTAAATGCAGAGAGACGAAGAAACCCTCTCACACATCTTATAAACCTGATTAACCCAATAAGTACGTTCAGGTATAAATCTACCCAACAAAAAAATCGGCAGTTAATAGCTACTCAAACTTTTCCCAATTAAGCGAGGAAAATGTTTACCAAGACTCAATTAATGAGTTTCGTTTGATTTTTGTTACCATCCTTATGTTTCCTGTTCTGTCAGTTTTTTATGTTTTTTAAACTGTCGTTGATAAGTTCGTTATATGTGTCTGCTTTTCGATTGTACATCTGCAAAACTTCAAAACTTTGGTGCACTCCACGCACCCAAAAATGATGCGCAATATATTGAAGCTTGCTCAAACAGTATTTCCGAAGGTAATTTCTAATTATTCTCACTCAGAAAGTATTGTATACATTGGACTCTATATGGAATATGCTGATCACAAGCAATTGTTTGCACTCAAGAATTGAACCACGTTCATTTGGCACTAAACGCCGTAAGTGTGACACATTTTTTTACAAACCATTCCAGTAACATTTCCACAAATATCAATCAATCAACCCATAACCCTTCAGGGTCGTAGGGGTACCACATTGGATGCCTCAGCACACAGAGTCCTCCAGCAAATTTATCCTCAGTGATGCGGATGAATGTGGAAATATCTTGCCCTGTCCATTCCTTGATGTTGTCTGTCCATGTCTTTATTTGTCCTCCTCTGCTTCTTCCACCCTCGACAGTTCCCTGCAGTATTGTTTTTGACAAGGAATCGTGCCTGCATACATGTCCGAACCATGCTAGTTTTTGTCGTTTCACTATTGAAAGCAATGAATCCTGAACACCTGCACACATCTCTACTTTATTTCTTACGTACACATTGGTCTTATGTTCCCTATAGGACATTCGTATAATTCTTCTGTAGCATTTGTACTCGAAAGCCTGTAATCTTCTCTCCATGTCCGCAGTGAGTGTCCAACTCTCACAACCATACAACACAACAGAAAGCACGAGCGACTTATACAGTTTGATTTTCACTCCAACACTGATGTTGCTTTTCCAAATCACAGTTAGCCTTGACAAGGACGTCAACGCCATCTCCAGCCTTATTTTTAGTTCTGCTTGCATTTACCATCGCTGCATATACTGGATCCTAGGTATTTGAAGGTATTCACCTCCTCAAGCTTATGTCCATTCATCATGATATTAGTCTGGTTTTCTGTGTCTCTGCTGTTTACCAAGATATTGCTCTTATCTGTATTAATTTCCATTCCGTACTTGCTGGTAACTTTTTCCAACTTTGATGTTAATTCTTGCAATGATTGTTCTGACCCAGCTATAAGATCAATATCATCAGCTAAACGCAAGTTGCAAATAGGGCGACCTCCGATCGATATAGACGTGTTGTAATCATGTAATGTCTCTTGTATGATGTACTCTAAGTATATGTTAAAAAGTACGGGGGACATTATGGACCCTGTCGACCTCCCACATTTGTTTTGAAGAACTCTCCAATTGTATTGTTTGACAAGACAACAGTATTTGCATTTTTGTACAGAGCTTCAATAATGTCTATAATAATTATATAACGGCATTTGTACCGTTTAATCTCGACAATAGAGTTTAAATGACTCATTGGTAATCATCGTTTTAAAATAAATGAATTTGACGTCTCCTGTGGTTTACATTGGCTGTCGAAACAAAGAAAGCAATGGGAATGAAGGAAATATCAAATAACATCATACTAGAAGTGCGATTTCCAATACGTACATTGGATTATAAATGAGATATAGTCTAATAAACACATTTTATCAACACCACCTTGAAACACAGATCTAGTATGAAACAAGTACACACATATACGCACAATCTTACACGTTACACAAGTACACAGATTCGTCAAAAAATAACATACATTGATGAAATACATTGCCTATGCTACTAGGACCATAACGGGACAAATACTAGCGACACTCTGATCTGTCATGCATGTTTCAAGATGTGACTAAGGACGTCATAGGGATGAAGATGGTTGTCCCTTACTATTCTCATCCCTCTGCCTGTCGTGATTCCATTAAATTCTCACAACTTCTTCGTCTTCGGCGCTTCTGCAGTTGCGAGTACGACTTCCTCGAGAAGGCCTACGAGATGATAGCTTTCTTCCGCTGTCGCCTGTACACTGAGTGTGTACTCAGGTCTGTCCTTCTTCGAGTGTGCAGTCTCTCCCGTCAGGACACCATCTCGACTACTCGGAAGTCTTCCTCTTCTGACAGGGTCAAGCTTGTTCTCACTTTCCATCCCCATAGTGCTGCCGTTGGCCATGTCCTTCTTTGTCACCTTCCCCTTCTTCAGTCTGTCCCCGAGATGTGGGAAGTGTTCTTTGCCCCCCCCCCCTTTTGATCCGGTCTGTCTCATTCCCTAAAGCCACCTTTACCATTGAGGAGAGCTTCACATGTTGGTCTCGCAACATCATCTTTGTCATCATAGGCAAGCATTGCGCCATGACATATATATGTGAAACTGGAAGGAGGCTCGCAGACTATTTCTGCGAACATCTGTATAGCATAAAAAACCATTCGGGTTTGCCTGTAGATGTCCACTTTAATAGCACGTACCATCGGGGCGTCCAGGACATTCAGGTTACGGCCATCAAGTCGTGCTTCTTTGACGAACGGACCCATCTGGCGTTTGAGAAACGCTACATTTACCAATATGGCACTCTTAATCCAGATGGTATTAATGAGCGCCTGTCGCATGTATGAATCTAGTCGATTCATAGTTTGTTTGTTTCGTGTCATATGTTTGTGGTCATTTTTGTATTTTCATTGTCCGGTGTCATTTCAGCTCTTCCAGTCAATCCATACTACACATACCAATGTGACCGTCGATGTCATTACTGTTCGATTTCTGTTATATGTTTTAATTGTTCATTTGTTGTCTTTATAAAGGCCTTTTGGTGGAAACGTCGATTTGTGTGTGTTATGAGGTTTGCCTCTAACTAGCAAAACTTTATTACACTATTCCTGGATCTACCTGTTGGATTTCAGTTTTGCGCCTTAAGTACATATTATTGATTACATATACTATTGACCGAAACATTTTTTGGCCCATGACACTTTTTTAAGGATAATTTCTCTCCGTGGCCCCCGTGGAATCTTAAATGTTTTTTCTCCAGACATTAGTATTACTATATATCAAATTACATATAGTTAAAATAGTCTCTGTCTGTGCCACACTCCTAAATGTATATATGAGCTCTACAATTTCATATTTGTTCCCGTGAAACCTCTTAAAATATTTTGGACCTTTGGCGGGATATATTACTCAAGTTCAGGTACTGATATAGATGCTCAATGTGACCAAGAAACCATATAAAATGGGATTTGTCGAAATGCGCAGATTTCTCAGCCAAGCTGCAAAACCATGACACAAAATATGTCGTATTTTGCGATTGTGGTCCTGATAAATTGCAGGAGTTTTAGAACTAATAAAGAAGAGAACGCAAACATACGCACGATAAAATTAGCAGTGGAATGCATGATTGTTGGTAGCATGCGAAGATGACGCCCAGTCCTGACTAAAGACATCACAGAACATTACAATATATAAATTTCTCCAGTCAGTCAAATAGCCCAGAGAAGTTAGAGTTAGGGTTAACATAATTGTCAGATGGAAAAATAGGACGTTTCGACATGCGCCTTTAAATCCAGTGCACCCTTATTGTAGGGTTACCATAATTTTAAGATGGAAAAAAGAGGATACGCAAAATGTGCATCAAATATGGTCAATATTGAGGGTTGTACAAATAAAATGAAAGTTAAACTGCATAAAAAATTGTTCTTATTTAATTATAAACTTGTATTAACTGAGTGTTAACTGAGTTTCGGCATTTTTTAAATATTATTTTTTTAATTTAAGTTTAATCTCCAATTCAAAAATTAATTAATTAATTAATAATTATCACTAACGAAATCGCGTTACCGTCTGCTATGCGAAATGCGTTATGTTTACGAAAAATGAAAATGGCTAACGGAACCAAAAGTTCTGATGGCTAATGTTAATATTGAGCTAAATATAGCTGGCGTGCATGTTTATTACACTATACATAATATATTAAAGTATATAGCACAGAAAAGGAAGTAAGAAAGTATCGATCAATCGGGGACGGACGGTCGGGGACGGCGAAAAACCCGAACAAAAGCTATTTATCTGGAAAGCCGCCCGGACGACCGGACAGGGGCATAAAAAGAGGACGTGTCCGGGGAAACCCGGACGTATGGTAACCCTAGTTAGAGTACTCTGAGAAATGGAGTTCAGACCAGCATCAAAGAAGGCTACATTCTGGAACGAATATGCCACTTAAGAATATGCTACGCTGTTGTATATGATGTCACTGCTTCAACTATTGTCAAGCTTACACTAACCTGACTTCGGACCAGTTACATTACGCGATTGTATATCAATCACAGCACCGTACTTTGCGATGTGAATATTGAACGAACTGAATACAAAAAGTAGTATCACTAGAAACGAAGTGCTAAAGAAACATGTTGAGAGTAACTTGGACAGAATGAATGACAACATACGAAAACCTGAATATGATAAATGTCAAACCAAGAATCAAACACGCGTTTCAAACACTATCCTTGACATAGATATACGGCTTGTATGCTAAACCGAGTCAAGGGTAAAATTAACACAACAGACTAAGATGATACCATAGCTAAAATATCGATACATCATAAGATAATATAATGTGACAGATTTCACATTGAAACAACATACTTCTTCTAAATTCGTTCTTAAATTCATACAGGAATGCAAATGTTTCAAACGTCATAAGAAAAGGCAGATGGAAATACTTAGGTCACTTTTTAAAAATTAAATGAAAACAGAATAAATCAACAAGTTCTTATGTGGACACCTGAGGGAAACAGAAAACAAAGAAGGCCTAAAGCAGTCGTAAAAACCACCATACTTAAAGAAGGGGAAATAACAGGATGCAAGACCATACAAGAACGAAAACTGCAGGCAGCGGACCTCAACACATGGAGAATCAAAACCTCTGTCCTGTGTGCCGCCTGCAGCACGAAAGGAACAAACACACTATGTAAAATGGTATGCATAATACATATTTTACCTTTCTTGGTATTCAACTTTTGGTCGAAACATCAATTTGTTCTGCTATCAACTTTCTGTAAAACCTGTTCAACCTATTGTTATTATTATTGTATTAAAGAGTAGTATTCAAATGAAACCCGCCCGTGCTGCATCTATCTATGCCAGCACAAGAGTAGCGTGAAGTCATCATCACTCTTGTTACCAAAGTACACATCTATAAACAAATGGTGTCACATGGTCATTCTCTTCGTACGCTTTCTGTCCAGTACAGACAATCGTCAACACGATTGGTGTGATAACAATCCCAGCAAATTTGACCAACGAGCAGTGATTCAGTTTCTGACAGCAGATGGATGTCGATCAATCAACTCATCAAAGAATGCAGGCTATGTATGGTGGACTCGTGAATACAGCAGTGAAGATTGGGCAAGAATTATTTCAGGATAGCCGACAGGTAACAAATGATCTTCCTCAGCCTTGCAGGCACTTGTTGTTGCACAAAAATAATCATACAATGATCTAAAAATCGATAAATGATTACTGCCAGTCTAATTTCAGCTTCAGCATGAGTGTAGATTGAAATAACAAATACTTGGATATGTTTGAAGATTCTGATGATGATGATGATAATGATAATGATGGCAACGATGGTGATGAAACTAATAACGGTGATGATGAAGTGGTGATTGTAATAATGGTGATGATTGTGATAATAATAGTCATGATGTTATTGTGATGATGGTAATGATAGTGATGAAGATGATTGTGATGGTAAGAATGGCGATGATGAAGGTGGTGATGGTGATAATGGTGATGTTGATAGTGGTGATAATGGTGATGTTGATGATGGTGATGGTAATGATGGTAACAATGGCAATGATGATAATAAAGGTGATGGTAATAATAATGATGATGGTAATAAAGGTGATGGTAATAAAGGTGATGGTAATAATGGCGATGATGGTAATATTAATGATGATACTTTTACTTGTGATGATAATAATCCTGATGCTTGTACTGGTAGTAATAATAATGATGTTGCTACTAGTGGTAATAATACTGATGTTGCTACTAGTGGTAATAATACAGATGTTGCTACTGCTGGTAATAATACTGATGTTGGTACTAGTGGTAATAATACTGATGTTGGTACTGCTGGTAATAATACTGATGTTGGTACTGCTGGTAATAATACTGATGTTGGTACTAGTGGTAATAATAATGATGTTGGTACTAGTGGTAATAATAATGATGTTGCTACTAGTGGTAATAATAATGATGTTGCTACTGCTGGTAATAATACTGATGTTGGTACTAGTGGTAATAATACTGATGTTGGTACTAGTGGTAATAATAATGATGTTGCTACTAGTGGTAATAATAATGATGTTGCTACTGCTGGTAATAATACTGATGTTGGTACTAGTGGTAATAATACTGATGTTGCTACTAGTGGTAATAATAACGATGTTGCTACTAGTGTTAATAATAGTGATGTTAGTACTGCTGGTAATAATACTGATGTTGGTACTAGTGGTAATAATAATGATGTTAGTACTGCTGGTAATAATATTAATCATGATGATACTGATGGTAATAAGTATTATGTGGTAATGCTAAAGATAATAACTATGATGAGTATTGATTGTGATTAGGACAGCAATGACGACAACAACTGCTGTGATGATGATGAAGATGACGGTGGTGATGATGATTAACATAATGACGGAGATGTGCATAATTATAATGTTAACAAAGATTAGAATGACGATGATGTGGTATTCAATTTTATTATCATCAAAAAAGTGGAAACCATGTTCATATGTTTAAATATTTGCTTGTGCTGGCGTATCTTAATTCAAATCTGAAAGATTGATAAATTCTGCAATTGATCTTGGTAAACTTAAAAGGATTGCTGTTTACCAGTGAGGAAAGATAAGGCTTAAAGTCTCAGGGGTAAAAAGTCACACATATCGTATACAGAAATCTGAAGTAGAGAGAATTAAAACAATTGTATCGTTTTATTTATATTCAGGTACAGAACATATGCAAAACATGGAGTCTATGCTCCTATACTTTTGTAATTATTCCACTTTTTTCATTTTTCCATGTGCCCGGTGTTGAAACACTGATGTCATCTTCTAAATGTCATCAAATGTCATCTTATAAAAGTTGAGTTTAGAGCAACTTGTCATTGACGAAATGGTTTGATTTGTGAATACAGAGTTAATTAACCATTTAGTAATGTAGTTTAAATCTTTTTACAGATGAAATAAGAATCAATATTTTGTGCGACCAAACGGTAAATATTTTTTAGGGCAGCAGGTAAAAAATCACAATGCTAGGTAGTTGTTACTTCTTGCCTCATAAAAAAAATATTTTGTTTTTCACCTCTGACAGTTTGTATATTGTGCGACACATTTAGTCAGTTAATATCAATCACAAGTTGGTACTATTGAAATTTATGTATTAATTGTTAATATTTGTGATTCTTATGGTCTGACTATTTATTAAATCTTAAAAAATAAGACGCAACTTGAAATGGATCTCAGTTGACAGCATTTTTTTTTTATAAAACATCTCGTAAAAACATGTTTTAATCTGTGTATAGTTAAGTTATTTTATTATATTATTAATTATGAGCATAGTAAACGTTTTAACATTAGTTGTTAAAATGAGGAAGTAATAGAAATGCTATACAGATCAGGGGTTATTTAATAGAGAGACTGTGATGTCAGGTGTCATTGATATGGTGGACAACATTCTGGCGGTCCAATTTCTGAGAGGAAAAAACAACAAAACTACGTGGATTATTGTTCGTCTTCCCTGATTGTAAAGATATCAGTGAAGTACCCCTGTCTTATGTCCTGAATGTGTTCCCATAGCTCTCTACTGGTGGAACTATGCAACAGGAACGCATGTGCTTTCAATTGTGAACGGCTGAGATCATTTATGACTGAATAATGAGTTTAAACCTTTTTTTTTTACCCAATTGAATGTGACTTCCCACGCTGCACTGGGGCAAAATGTCACATTTTAATTGTTGATACATTTATTACATTTTTACAAGTTCATAAAATGTTGGTTTATTTTTAGTTTGTTCTTAGATGAATGGATGGTAGAGTAGGTATACATGGAAACATACAAATTGAGACTGTAGGTCCCATCTTCCCCTAGTTGAGATTTCGTTTGGTGTTTGTCATTTTTAAAAATCTGGTTGTTACTTGCGACCGGTTACTGGCAACTGCTTTTGTCGAATAAAAGTCATGCAGTGAATATATTGATTTTCTGTTCATAGGTCAGCAGAAATACTTTAATATGAATGCAGACTTTCATGAAATTGAATGCTTGCATACAATATGATGAAACATGTCTTCTGACATTCACACATTGAGTCCTCTTGATAAGGGGTCCCTTTTCAATGTATGCCTTGCCGCTTATAGTTTGATTCTTCTAGGTATGAAATAAATTTATGAAAAATGCTCCCTGTTATATGAATACAACAATAGCTTTATTGGTCGTAATTCATTGTGATTTCCATCATGAGGGTAATGTTTCTATATTGGAGGTTGGCTGCAATGGACATCCACCAATATGTCGCTTGGCATGGCCGTCTATACATTAAAAAACCCATAGTACTGAGGCAAAATGTGAAAGTACAGAATATATGTGATATTACAGGTTCACTGTTAAGATACAAGATATATATATATATATATATATATATATATATATATATATATATATATATATATATATATATATATATATATATATATATATATATATATATGTTACAGCAGAAATGTGAAGCTACAGGTAATGTACGAAGTTCATTGTTAAGTTACTGGATATATATATAATGTTACAAGTGAAATGTGAAGCTACATTACTTATATGATGTTGCAGGTATAATGTATGTTACAGGTTAGTTGGGAAGTTGCAGGTTAGGAGTGCGTTGTCGGAGTTTTTAAGGAATGCAACGAATAGTAATACCTTTACACGTCATATTTCTGGTCAGAAGCGACTAAGGAGGTTCTGTGTATGGATTGGCTAACTCAAAAAACTACACCATACTAATCTGCAGGAGTGTGAGAACAACCGCAGAAGAACAGAGGCAGAAAGAGACATATGAAGGTACAGAATAACTGTGAAGCTAATATGTAACTCCCGTTTTAGTTCCTTCATGTTTAATAAGACTTTGATCGCGTTCTACTTCCAAGTTATTAGAAATTTTCTTTCTGCCTCTTTTGTCCTGCTAATCACATTCTTATTTTCCTTCAATAAAGTCGCTTGATTGTATTAGCTTTCATACTAACTTCATTGTATCTCATTACCATTAAGTATAACAAAGTTCTAGACCAGTGTTTCCCAACCTGGCGCCCACGTTCAGTGGGACAATTCAAACAAGTTGTAATTAGCCTTCATTTAGGGAATAATTACATTTTGGAATATTTAAATATAATTATATGTTACATAGGGCGGCATACGAATATTTAGAAAACTTAGTTGGGGCATGGTAAAAAAAATAGGCTGGGAAACACTGTTCTTTACCATAGGTTCCAAAACTTTTTCGGGAGACCACCCACTTTACAAGACATAAGTGTTGTAACGCTTCCTCCCCCCCCCCCTCACACAAACACACACAATTATATATATAATACATTACTGCTTATTCAGTGAAATTATTGAAAAGTAGTGGTATCATCTTCAATACAGTTATTGTTATACCGATTGTGTTGTAACATAGCCCCCAAGTAAAGATTGTAAAAAGTATGCTCGAGTAACATTGTGCAATTTCATACAATGTTTTCAATATGAAAATTCGGAATACATAGCACTACATTCGTACGAATCGTATTGTAATAATTAAACACCATAAAATATATAATAAAATATATCGCATAATCACCAAAATTAATTTTTAAAGATATATTATCTTTTTTTTCTATAAGGAGTCACATACCTCTAGACCGCCTGAAAGACTCCAAATTGCTCCTGAACTCACTATCGCTCTCTAAAAAGCTTCAGCGCCCTTTATTAACGATATCACAGAAAAACAGAAAAGGTGTATAGAAGGTTGAACTTGCTAAACTGAGTTGCAAGTTCATCCTTGGGGGCCGCCAAGATAACACTCAGACATGCTTATTTCAATATATTAGAGTGTGAATTCAAGTAGCACAGGTTAGGTTGTATCTTAAAGAAACAGAATACAACCACCACCCATTACACCAATGTCTAGATAAGTCGAAAGGAAAACGAACCAGGCATGGCAGATCATGAATGGCAGAAGCTGAAGACACATTGTGAAGAGTATATGAATCTGAAGAAATCGGAAGGTGGAGGTAGGCATTGAGAAGAAATCAGTGACTAAAGTAATAATACAATTAGATAAAGCGTGTCGAAAATGGACAGGTATCAGTGCCCAGGTTACGGTGCATGAACTCGCGCAGCTACACTGGAAACCACAAGATATAATTATATACACAGATGGCTCAGTTAACAGAAATACAAATAAAAGCGGTTTATGTTTTGTTGCCTATAGGAACAGCTTGAAGTTGGTTAAGAAATCTTCTGCATACTTCACTGCCACATCGAGCATGAGAATGGAGATAGAGAGAGTTACAGTAGCACTTAACTGATACATCCATATACTCGGTAATAAATATTCTCTATTATGAGCGAGATAGAAAAGTGCATGCTGAGAAAGGAATGGTGCGACTTATTGAATAACTCATTTGTCCTGGTCAAAGAAACTATATTAATTTGCCCTGCGTGCGTCCGCGTCGATTCAAAAAGTTAAAAAAAGAACTAAAATAGCTTCATTGTAATGATGTAGCAGTCACTCATATTTCCATTACAATCCGCTTCTTTCACTTTGAAAATGAAGCAGTTATTTTTGTCCACGCCACTGAGTGTTAGAGGAGTATAAAGTATTGTACTCAACCATATGCATACCTAGGGATGATATGGTCAGCATCACATCAATCATCTTTCTTTTTCAAAATATCTGGAGCTCATTTGATTGATTAAGTCGACATTTGATTAAGTCGACATTTGATTAAATCGACATTTGATTGATTAAGTCGACATTTGATTGATTAAGTCGACAT